>JARHVA010004546.1:1197500-1521446 GCA_037957365.1 Torreya grandis | reverse complement strand
ATAAAGAGGACGCATTACATAAAATTACCATGGATTCTCTTATGTCTCTTACTAACCAAGAGTGACTGCAAAAACTCTAGTAGATGGAGTTAAGTTCTAAACAAAAATTAGACCTAATAACTAAAGCATTAGAAAATTAAAAAAATGGGAATAATCTAAGGCATTAGACCAAGAAATTAATTCTCAATGTAAAAAACTAGAGTCAGATCTTGAGGAAGAAGCTATAAAAATTGAGGAGATTTCAGAGTTGGCCAGCCAATGGAAAAATAATTGTTGGAAAGAGAAAAGGTAGAAAAATATGAGGCCGAAAAAAGGGGATAGAAAAAAAAAGAAAAGAGAAAAAGAGGAGGATACAAAAATATATATAATGGCTAAAAAACATAAGGCATAATAATTAGAGGAGGAGAAGAAAGATCAAGAGTGGAAAGCTCAAGAATAAACACAAAAAAAAATTGTCCATGGAGAAAGAAGAAAAAGGAACAAGAGGAAAAAATTAATGCAAAATAAAAAAAAATAAAGAGGATGAGGGGAATGTTAGGAAAGTGGTAGAACTAAAATAGAAATACAAATAGGCCTAGCATAAGTAATAAATATAATAAAAGAAACAATCAAAAATAATAAAGGTTTTGTAGAGGAAAGGTAATGGATGGGAGGCAAGCTCAAGGGTAGAGAACACCACTTAGTTTTATTCACTAGTCACTGAGGGTATAATGGGGATAATCCAAGGCTTGGAAAAAACTCCTCAAGATTCACTAGCATGGATCAAAGTAGATATGTACAAAACATAAATATAAGACATCTAACATTTTAGTCCCATCAAGTTTTCTCCAACCAACTAAAGGGGGAAAATTTGAGGTGGTAAAATAGAAATTAACTCCAATCAATAAAGAAATGGTAGGTTAGACACTAATTAAGAGTATCAGAAGAGATTGGATGATGTAGTGTGTTGCCTTCAAGAAAGGCATTTATAAAAGTTTATCTACCTTAACCACCACTAAACCCCAATTTGATCTTGATACTACTTTGCCAATAGAACAACTAGTGGAAATAGTGGATAAATTTCATCAACAACTCTTGAGTAATAATAGATATAGCTCAAATCAAAAGTGAATCCCATGAGGAGTATAAGGAGGAGTTGTTAGGGCCACTTTTAAGTGATAATCAAGACAAAAAATAGCCTATTAGGAATAGGTAGGTAAAATAAAGGAGAAATTTAAGGATGAAACTACATATTTTTCCTACTCACTCAGTTGGCCATTATGGACATCAAATAATAAATTTGAATTATAAGAAATGGAGAAATAGTTGAGCACAACCTCCACTAGCTTCAACACCCAACATATACCCTCCCCTACTAAAAGAGGCAAGATGATATCCTTGTAGGAATATTAAAAAGAGAATAACCTCACTTAAATATCAATCTATGAGTAAATGGAGGATAATGGAGAATACCTAAGAAAAAAATGGAGAATATGGAGGTATGCTTGAGGCTGCATAGTAATTTTCTCAACTAGTTGGACATATCTCATGTTCTAAATGATTATTTAAGCCAAGGAATTTATTTTGGATTGGGAAATATTTTCTCAAACCACGATAAGAAAGTACCAGCAACATCTACCCAAGAATGGCGCACCCACTCTATAGTTCTCCAACAATGTATTATAGTGTTTTTACAATGTTTTTACACTTAGGCAAATTAATAGTAGAATTTTTTTACCTATCAACACTTAGAGTTATCATGAAGAAAATGCATTTTTATTAAATTTAGGTAAATATTATTAGGATTCTAGTATATTCAAAGAACCCAATCGTATGTATCATAGAGTTGAATTTAGTACCACAATAGTAAAATAGTCTCCCAGGCTAACGGATTAGAGGATTCTACCAACTGGAGTTATGATAAGAAACAAGGTTTTACAGAAATAAAATCCAACTTGATTAGAGAAAAAACATGTCTTATACAAATATGACCATTATTCCATGATTATTTTGGCTCAGTGTTTATATCATGGCATTGTATTATATAGGGGAACATAGAAGAATTGAGTTGATTATGTAGAGGTTCTAGATCAAAGTAACAAGTATAATTACAATTATATATATATATATATATATAATATATATATATATATATATATATATATATATATATATATAATTGTAATTATACTTGTTACTTTGTTCTAGAACCTCTACATAATCAACTCAATTCTTCTATGTTCCCCTATATAATACAATGCCATGATATAAACACTGAGCCAAAATAATCATGGAATAATGGTCATATTTGTATAAGACATGTTTTTTCTCTAATCAAGTTGGATTTTATTTCTGTAAAACCTTATTTCTTATCATAACTCCATATATATATATATATATATATATATATATATATATATATATATATATATATATATATATATATATATATATATATATATATATATATATATATATATATATAAGAAAAGAGTTAGAGTAGAAAATTCTTGAGTCTGTGTACTATTTATGATTCATTGCAAGCATAGGCACTACTTATTTTTTAAAGTTAATAATAAGGAATTAACCCAATACTAACCCTTGTGATACATTAGTATAACTAAGGTTATCCTAACTAATTTAAACCTATTTTTAGCTAACTACTTCAGATTTTATGTCAATAAGAACCTATAGTCATAGTTGATAGTCACTAGTGTGCAATAGCTGGTATTAGCCATTGCAAGTGCATAAAATATAGTGTTAAATATAGGCATGTTTGTTCTGTTGATGTAATATGATGGGTCTATGGACCCTAATCAATATATGTTATCCTACGACATAAAATGATAGGTTAGGGGAATAATTTTTTATGATGCAAAGAAGTGTGAGCTAATGGGAGATTTAGTAGATCATGCTTTGGAATTCATTTTCAAGAGAGATGTTAATGTCATGGATGTATAACAAGTTAAATCACAACTAGTTATAGAATTTAAAATGAAAAAGTACATAATCTAGACTATTCAATACCTAAAAGAGATCTGATAATAGAGTGGAAAATATATATGGGACTATTATCTCATATTCTTATATGTGATGAATGAATTTGATTTTATCATGGAGGACAAGGATAAATTTGCATGGTTTATGGAAAAATTCTTATCAAAACTATATTTCCCATTATGTAGTCCCAATTGTTTATGATGGATGATGCTAAAAAATCTACCCTATGAGTGGAATAAATTGAATATTATGGAGATTCTTAGTCATTGGCTCCAAACTAGAGGTGATAATAGATGCTTTCATAAATAAGATAGATCAGATGCATGAAATTAATAAACCTAAACTTGGTCCTTGGTGCATTGAGTGTGGATGAGAAGGACATCATAGGTATTACTATCCCAAACTCAAGCTAGAATTTTGGGAACTATGTCAAGTAGGAGGGCATGAAACCATAAAATGTCATCTATTACAATAGTACATTCAAAAATATTAGTGTTTGTATTGTAATTTTTATAAATTGACCAACAATGATAAAAAGAGATGTCAAGCCTTATAGGAACTTAAATAATATATCACCAAGAATGCCTTCATAGTTTCAATGCAGCAGTTACCCAATAAGAAGCAAGGACATCTAGGCCTAGAGCTATAAATGATTAATGCAACATAAGGTAGTCTCATATGGATGTCTTCATCCCCTTAATATCAATATCAACCCCAAGGCCTAATTGTATGGACACCACCATCACCATAATATCAATATTAATCCTTCTGTAATAATGTGAGATCTTAACATCAGCAATAAAATTGGGATCTAACATCATCTCAACATTAGTATGGTAGATACAATGTGTAACAATACCAACAAGTAGGATTCGTTAGACAATAGTCACATGATTGGGGATTTTAGTAGAACATAGAATGATATAAAGGATACATATGAGGATACTAAATAATATATAAAGGTGGCCATAATAATGATATTTTACAAGCTCACTAACCCATCCAATGATATTTGTGTGTTGAGTATAATCATTTTACATAAAATTGCCCCATTAATTCTCAGAGAAAGATATATTGTGTGTATTGTAGATTTAAAGGATAACATAAAATAAAAGATTTTATAGTATTTTAAAATCAAAGGAAATATAATATAATGTGCAATGTGAACATTATTAATGTGAAACCTAAGTAAAAAGGCATTTATGCAAATAGTTACTAGACAACAACACAGAATAAGGACTTCTTGCATTAGAAATACCATAGGCTAATGGAATTGAGAAGGTACAATAAGACAAACATCTTGATCCTATGGTATATAAGGGCTTGATGTGTCACATTTCATAGGTCCTTTAGGGCATAAAATGTTAGATTACATCAAAAGGAGACACCATAACCATTGACACACAAACATATGGGAAAATTGTACAAATTATGAGGTAGGAAGGTGTTGTGACTGCGTTGATAAATGTTTTAAAATAACTTAGAATTTTTTGAAATTAATATATCTCCAAAATATTAAAAATATATATTGAATTATATTTTTGAATGCACACATAAGGGCCAACAACATACCAACAAGGTGGCCTGGTATGTTAAAACTAATAAACCATGGGATGTTGACTCATGAATGGACATTGAGTTCATAGGATATAAAATTCCTAATGTAGTATATAACTTTGGAAGTAATATTAATATGATTCCTAGATCTATGTGGGAGTTTATTAGTAGGCCACACTTGAATTACACTCCTATCACTCTTAGTCTTGTAGACTATGTGAGGATAAACCAAATAATCACCTTGAAGATGTGGAGATTAGAGTTTTTGATTTGAGCCTATAAGATGATTTTGAAGTTATTGACATGAAAATATATTATACCCATTATCCTTACTTGATTGGTAAGAAATTGGGTTATTATGGTCAAATGACTATTAATGCAGTGTGTAATCAATTAAAGGCTCATTAAGGAGACAAGATAATTGTCATACCTTTGAATAAATCAGATTAGAATCCCTATATGATTCCAAATGAAGTAGAGTCACATTATGCCTATGGTGAAAATAGTTGGTTCAATATTAACATAGATATAAATAAAAATGTTTTATGAATTAAAAAATATGAGTTTGTGAAATCACATCTAGAGTAAAGCATACAAATACAGACCATAAAGGAGCCACTTTATAAGCTTATAATAAAAAAAAGTATCCAGCTCCCTAGTTTAAACCTGAAGGTTGTACCTCTCCATTGGTCAAATCTCCTACTAATTCAGGGGTAGATTTCCTATATAATATAATTATAATAATAATGGATTATACAAAACCTAATCTAGAGGGTGTCTTACCTTGGGAAATAATAACGTTAATAAATAGATACTTAGGCACCCAAATGTCGAACTAGGTTAGGGGAGATCATGAGATACAACCTCTATACATGGTGTTCACCATAGAACATCAATTACCTCAATATTTTATGATAAAGTATATCAATCCATTTATCTTAAGGTTGGAACACCCTATACTAGATGTGGATAAAAGAGTCAGTGCACTTAGCTATGCATTAAAAAGAATTTTTGTGACTTAGTGGATAGTACTTAGAGAATAAGAGTGATAATGGGATGAAGTGTGTGTATTTTTTCATGCATAGTTTTAGTTACCACTTAATGAGATATTATAGTGAAAAATATTTTAATAAGTCCAATGTCCTAAGCTACACACTCATAAATGTGTATATATATGGTATGCACAAGGATTTGAGCCAAGGTATTGGATGCACATTTTGTAAGGCCCCATTTTGCATAGTGATTATATTTGACAAAGATGCCTATGAAATTATGACTTATATGTTCTGATTATTGAATCACATTGTTATGTCATGTCCAACTAAGGCATGTAAGAATTTATGAAGGCTTTTCATGTGTTGGAAACCATGAGAATTACCTATTATCAATCTTGATTAATTGATTTACTTATGAAATAATGATGCTTACATTTATTTATGCAATGTCTCTTTATGAAATTTGGTTATGTCTATGAGATATATTAACTTAATTCATGTTGAATCATTGCTTCTAGGCCTATGAAATGACTACTTATATATTAGATCATATGAAATTATCCACATATATGTTGATATTCCATGAATGATTGAGTATGTTTAATTGATTAAATTTTATTTGTTTGAATAAATTTTATAGCTTTGACTATTATTTTAGATTAAATTTATGTGTGCATTGATTATGAAGGAATAGAAAAAAGGCTAATGAAGGAAAGAGACTATGTCAAGCATGGTTTTATCATAAAATAGATTTACCCTTAAACCCTTCCTAGATCATTGCTAAGTAGTCAGTTTCTTGAGTTACTATTCATCACCTTTCTTAATTTATTGTATGTTTTAGGTAGCTAGCCTTTAATCTTGGTTGGTGAAACTTATTATCTTTGGATTGTTTGATCTTGAAAACAATGTCTATAATGTCTAGTTACTAATTGGTAGAATTTACATTAATTGTGTTAGTTTAGATCAAGTGGGAAGAGGTAGGTATGTCAATGAAATAGCCACAAAAGCCTATAAGAACCACCATGTGTCTTAATTGAGCATGGAAAAAAATGTCCCTTAACGAGGCATGGGTTGACAAGTGGTTAGTGGTTGGATGATTCTATAATGACTATATGTAGGATTCAAACTCCTTTAGTTTATGACTTTTTTGTGAAATTAGAAGAAAAATAAACTGATTAAAATAGAAGTAGAATCAATAAATAGGAATATTTGGTCAAAATATTTAAGCCTTATATTACTAAAGGATAGTGCCTGAAATGATTTTGTTATTGTTTGATATTTTACTTTTAATAAAATAAGACCACTTAGTATTTTCTACCTATTTTATTGTCTTATCCACGGTTATATATTAGCTTCCATGTAGTTATTTCTAATTTGAAGGCCTTGGAGAGGTTGTTACTCATTAATTGAATGAAATGATTTCTACTTATTTAAATACCTTAATGTTATTGTAACACAAAATGATGGTTTCTTATGATAAACTCTTTCATTGTGGTAATGTGTTAAAGTCTTCCTATGTTGGGCATGGTAGTAGGTTGTTTGTCCCTTCCATCAATTTCATGATGGTATTAAATTGAATCCCTCCTCTGATGGGCAAGGTATAAGGTTGTTTAATTTACCCATGACCATTAGAAGTGTTGAGAAGTGTTTTCATTGATGTCAAGGATGCCATCATTGATTTCAAGGGTAATGTCATTTGATGTCAAGATTAATCTAGTGAATATGCATGGTGAGTGTTCTTTAAGGTATGATCTTGTGTGTTTGATGTGACAAGGAAGCCATATGACAAGAGATAATTTAAAAGCAACCTAATATTTTTTTGTTGAGAGAGAATTTGAAATCAACCTAATGACTCTTCCATCGGTTTATGTCAAGGACAATGTCATGGTTTAGGTCATATTGATGTTTTCAATGTTGTCATAAATAGGTTTGATGGTCAAGTAAGCATTGAAGCATGGTTATGAGGCTCTAGGTATACATGAGGTCTTAAGAACATGTTGATCATAAATAGATTATTTTATTGGTGTGAGAGTGTTGTCTAAATAATTCTCTTGTTTCATATCATTGAGGTAAGTATGTTTAAGTACTAATTATTGACTGCAATGTGTCTTGAGAAGCCTAGTCATAACAAACATAGTTATATCATGAGCATGTGTATGGTGAGCATGAATATGTATGTGAAAAGGTATGAAATTATTTGAGGAGAACGTAAGGCATGTGATCAAGTTTTATATACATCAAGGAGAGTTTCAATGTGAGCCTACATGGGTAGGACCTATAGATCAAGCCTACAACTAGATCATTTCTAGACCCTACCTGATCTAATGAGGTATAATGAGTTGTTGTCAAGACATATGAAGTATGTATGGTTGTGTTTAATAATGAGATAGGTTTTAATGAATGAGAATTATATTTTTAGCATGATATTAAGGTTTTAGGATCATGAAAGAGGCATGAGGGATAGTTAAAGGCCTAGTAAGGTATGAAGACTATGGTGTAGAGAGAAAGTAATCATAATGGGGTATCAAGATTAGTTTCTAAGGTAAATGTGAGTATGTGAGCATGGAAACATGTATGATATGTTTTTTTAATCATGTTCACAAATTTTAAGGTCATGGTTTATAATAAAATGCATGGAAAGTCATTTTGAGGTTTCTCAAGTATACATAATGAAGGCATGCAAACTCGAGAAGGACTTTCAGGTGTTCATTGACACATGTAACCTCTGCATGGGAAATTAAGTTATTAAGGAGATATGGGGAAGGGTCCTAGATAATAAATATATTCATTGGTTTTGTATTTAATGGTAAATCTTTTCTAAATAATCATTAACACCAAAACCTATCTTAAACCTCTCTAAAACCCTAATAATGACCTAATGTGAAAGATCTTATTTAAAACTACATATAATGGTCTAAAATAACTACACAATATATTAAAGGTTATATTTAACTCTCCCAGGCACCTCCAAGTGTGATTGAGTTGCCAGGTGTGTGAGTAGACCCTATGATAAAGTGCACATTTCTCAAAGATTCATTGTAGTAGTTACAATTGACTAAGTCAAAGTATGCAAATGGGTGGAGGATGAAGTGTTAGACTCATGTTTCATATCCATTAATATCTATGGATAGGTTGTTTTAGTGCCAAAATTGTACTGAAGAAATTGGGCCCTTATCAAGTGTAAATGACTGTGTCCTTAGCCCAACTACTATTTCAAAGTGTTCTTTTGAAAAGTTCATGTTCATGTCTAAAGGGATAGGTGATTTAACTTGGTCTTTACTTAGTGAATTTACTTTGGGAACTTTGCATCTAGTTATTTCCTTTGTTTTGGATCATTTATTTTAGACTTTTTGTCCATAGCAAAATGTTTGAAGGGTACTTACCCTTCAAGCATTTTTCCCACACAAAAATCTTGAAAGAAATCCTTTGCATCAGAGAAGGTGCTAAGTCTTACTTGTTTCAAACTTTTTGTAAAAACTAAAAGGTCCAAAGGGAATTTTCCCTTCAGGCATTTTATCCTACACAAAAGGCCTAAAATAATTGAAGGACATATTTACTTTGTCTAAAGATACTTCCAAAAATCCTGAAAGGTCATTTTTCCTTTGTAAAATTTTTGAAGGGTCATTTCTTTCAAGCATTTTACCCTTGCAAAATGATTGAAGGGCACTTTTAGAAGGGTCATTTTTCCTTTACAAAATTTATGAAATATTATTTCTTTTGAGAACTTTTCCCTTGCAAAATTCTTGAAGGGCAACTACAAAAAATCTAAAGGAGAAGTTTGGAGGGCAAAGGACACTTTCAATAACCCTGAAAGGCACTTCAAAGAGATCTAAAGGGCCATTCCAAAGAATCTAAGTCCAACTATTTTTGGAAAATTGTAGGATCCAATTATTTTGGAATTTTTGTCCATGGAAAAAATTCCAAAGGGCACTTTCCCTTCAGGAATTTTACCCACATAAAAGTCTTGAAGAAATGTTACAGATTAAAAGTCTTGAAGAAATTCATCTAAGAAATATGATGGCTATCTGGATGTCATTGACAGTCACACAAATGTTAAAATTAGGATTAATAATCATTAATGTGGGGTTAAATTTGATGGTTGTATTAACATCATTGATGGTCATGGAAACATCAAATGACAGGCACATGGACATCAAATTTAAGCCATGATAATTATCTATCAAGGGCTTAAATTTGATAGTCACATAAACGTCATTGATGATCACACAAATGTCAAATGATGGGAACATAAATGTAAAATTTAAACCATGAAAAATATTATTGAGTCTTAAATTTGATGTCTAGACATCCATCAAAGATGTTTACATAGACATTAAATGATGGGCATGGAGATGTCAAATTTAAGCCATAGTGGATATCTAATGGTGTTTGAGCATTCATATTAGGATTGATGGTCTATATTAGATCATGGTTTCAAAGGATCAATAGATGCAAGAATCCAAGGTTTATCATATAGAATACACAAGTGTGTAAGTTCTCCTATCCATAAAAGGGAGGCATTGAATGCAAGTAGCCACATTTCAAGGTTCTGTAAGATTAAGTGATTTCCATTTAATCTTAGAGGTGGGCTCTTTTTTGATTTAATATAGGGCTTTGGTTTGTTTCTTTATTATTCTTTTTTTTCCTATCCTTTATTTATATATAGTTCCTGTGCATGTTGATTTTCTCTATTTTGTGTTTTTTTTAATAAGTTTTTTCAAGACAATCCTCAGCTCAAGTTTCATCTAGTCACTCAGAGAAGGACCTTTTAAGTTGGGAGTGTAGGTGTAAAGGAACTATGGGTCTAAAATGCAAGCTTGATGTTTTTAATTTTAAGGAGACTAGTAAAGACACATAAATAGACTAACTATTTCCTAAAATCTTGAACTTTATTCTAACCTAGGCTTGATTCTGATAAGGTTTGCATATGTAAGATACAATTTTTAATTATTGAAGCATAATCATGCTTGCACTTAAAACAACATTCATTACCTAGGGTAAATTTTGTGACCAAGGATAATTTCCTGAAGATCATACACTTGACCAAATCCTAAAACCTAGATATCTTAGTTCCTAAACTTTGTTAGAAAGCTAAAAATGGTCTATAAAAAGCAAAACAAAGGTAAGAGCTCCTTGCAAATTTCAAAAGGAAATTTTTAAGAAAATGTGATTTAGGTAATCTCTATTGTGGCTATGGATGCCTAGTTCATAGTGGATTAAGGCCTTAAATAGATCCAAAGTCATCTCTATCAGGCCTATAGATGTTTGTCTAGTAACAGATCAATGCCTAACCTTTACCTAAGCTAAAAACATGTTTTTTAATGAATGTTTAAACATGTTGAAAGTTGATGTCAATGGTTGAAGACATGAAGTCTAAAAATTTCTCTCTAAATCTCATGGAAAATAATAAGTAGAATCAAAGCATACACACAAAATTACTATGTTTTGATATTTGATCCCAATTTTTCATGTGTGAGGCTTATTTTAAACATGACTAGGTCTTAACAATAGTGTTTGATCAAGAGGAATGAATAGCCTAGTTGTAATTCTAAACCATGATCTCTAATTTTTTTAAAAACATATTGCTATGGAAATTCACTTGATCATGTTGTTACTAGTATGTTTGCACATTATCTTTATTTGAAGATCATCCACCCCTAGTTTGGTTGGCATGTTTCTGCATGATTTGGGTTTAGTCTTACCTTAATTTGATAGCATTGGATTTTTGAGTTTCAAATTTTTAGGCTTAATGGAGTCCTCCTTGAAAATGAACCATGTATGGGTTTCATGATTTAATTATAATATTGGTCTTTTAATAGCTTTTAATTTGTCAAAGGTCAATTTGAGTTCATTTTAGTCACCCTGAAGACCGTGTTTCAAATTAACCTCACCCAAGTCTTTCCATTTGAATTTGAAATCAGCAAGAACATTTTTACATGGGAGCATTTTAAAATGCCAAGGAATTAGCTAAAATTTTATACTAAGTCTTGGTCATGTTTATTTACATGACCAAACCTTAGTCTAAAATTCAATGCTTGGTCCCTTTAAGGTCATGAGATCCCTTAGCCTAATTTCCTCATGGTTTGAACTAATGCATGGTCTTTTTTATTAAATTATATCCCCATTTTACTTCAATCTTAGTCTAAAACATTAGCCTAAGGTCTTAACTTGTATTCATTTGTAAGAATCAAAACCTTGGTCTAAGATTATAGCTTGAGTCTTATATTATTTTTGAGCTCTAACTTAGTTATATTTTTCACTATTTATAGGTACTAATTGAATTTTGACCTAATGGATTAAAATCTCTCATCTGTGTTTGGTTAGACAATCCAGATTAGATGATGCAAGTTGAAAGTCAAAATGTCAAGCTTGTAGTACATGATAAGTCTTGACCATGATCACATTGATTGATATTACATGGTTAAGCATATACCTTCTTATTTATACAATACATTAGGTCAAGATTTCAAACCATGCCCAAATTGAACGTGGTGATGACATGCATCATAACCATGTTAGACAGAGTATTGAGAAACCAATGGTGTTTCATCCTTTGGAGCAAAATCCAATAACACACAATGATCTGACTTAGAAGGATCCAACAATGTGAGATAAAAGGGTCCCTTTTATTTATGTTTTAAATTGGTCTAGGGATTTACCCTTAATTTTCATTGTATTTAATAATATAATGAAACTTTAGGTTAAAACCTTATGCAATGTCTCTTTTATTTTAATCATTGGGCCCCTTTTTATTTTGTCTTGAGCTTATTCTTAAACTTTGGCCTAAAAGTTTTATTCATGTTCATTAGCATAAATAATATCTTAGTCAAAATACTTTAGCTTAAAGATTTATATTATTCCTTGGGTTTTAAACTTAGACATTTTTATTGTTTGTAGGAATAAATCATGTTCAGTCTCATGGATTCTAATCTAATGATGTGTATTTGATTAGATAAACATATCTAATGGTGTGATGACATAGTTGAAAATTTAGTGCATGGTCCTAGGTTAAATATTTAGCATGTTCTCAGAGATCGATGGTATGCATTCAAGCATACACTATTCAATCTATGGTGTGTATTAAATTAAGATTTTTCAGTAAAGCCTAGAATAAATATGAGACAACTTGGAAATGGCATGTTAGTTTGATAAGAATGATAGAGAAAGATGTACAAATTCCTTAGAGATGCCAAGTGGCACCATTTTGGTATAAGACCCATAGATATCCAATGGTATTTGATCCTTTAGATCAATATCAATGGGATGTACTTTCCCAGGTGAGTAGATCCAATGATGTAAACCAAGATAGACTTTTCAAAGGGCCTAGATTGCATGAGGAAGTGATAAGTGTCTAGACTAGAGCTGATTAATCAATTTAGTCACTCTTAGATCCTAAAAATTCCCAATTGGATCTGATATGACATGCCAAATGTTAGTATGTGGCAAGATTTGATCTTAAAGTTAAACTTGATGGCTTTTTCTTGGTCAAGCAATGGATCAAAGCACAAAATAAGGTCCATGAGTTATTTTAGAGTGAATATTTACAATCATGATTATAAATTATTTTTTATTTGATATCACAATTAGATCATTCTTGAGCCATCATTGCAAGAATAGGTTATTCTATGACGTGTGGAAAAATTAAGGCAATTATTTAGGAGGTTCCGGTTATGTAGGTAACCCTTCACTAACATCTCTAGGTAGTTACACATAGTGACAGGGTCTGTTCAGCCTCTACCATGAAATTCACACTCTAAATAGGTATGAAGGGGATTTTTTAGGTAGATCAACATAAGGACAAAATCTGTTTGGATACTCAAATGTTTTTGTCCCTCTATATATGTAATCAATTATTCAAGATACCTCTAGGTAGTTTTGAGTCCTCATCATTCCTTGTAGAGACAGCTATAAAAATGATTTCTTGCAAATGAATGAAAATTTTAGGTGTAGAAAAAGGAATTTTCTAGTTGGCAAAATCTTGATGGGACTAGAAAATTTTGTTATGTAATTTTTACAAATTGTAGCCCATAGTCCCATATTTGGAAAGGATTGAAAATGTATAAATAAGGGGTTCCCCCTCTATTCAATGGTTGTTGTTGGTTGTTGTAGGTCAATTTAAACATCCATTTTCTTCAAGTCTAGATTCTACAAAAAATATATTGGGATAAACTATTGCATGTAGATTTTGTCCCCCTTGCTAAGGTGGTCACATCTATATAGAAATTAGCAAGCTTTGAGAGCATGCTTTTGTCTCCCTTATCAAAAGAGAAAACTCACCATGCTTGTCCCCATGGCAGAATTTTGAATTATTTATGTTTGTAATTTTATTTTCAAGTCACTAAAAAATATTTGTGGTTCTTTATTGTATCCTATTAATGAAATGTAATAATATGTTTTACAATTTCTAGTGATTGGATATTTGGGTTTGTGTTCATTACTAGTTATCATTATGAGCATGTACCTAGGTTATAAATCCATCCCTATAGTTGTATTTGGAAATGTGTTGTTGAATACCTTTTAAGGACACCTTGGGTTCATGAACTTAGCAAGAGAAAGTATTTGAGATTCTGGTTTTAGTGTACGTCTTAGTCTATCAAGGATCATTCGGTGTCTATCATTGTCTTGCATTTGAAAAAAAATATGTATCTTTACTAAGGAACATTATCATGAAATATTAATAGATACATTATTTTTCGGAAGTCACTAGCATGCTACTCTCCATTTTATAATTAACTATAAACTTGTCCTACCCTATCCTACCCTACAAATAATATATCCCTTGCATATTATGCATATTATTTGTCTTGAAAATGCATAGCATCTCACCTATTTATAATGTGTTTGTAGTTTTTGCTTTAAATCCCATCATTACAATATTTTATTTAGTCCCTTTCTTTTGTAATATTATTTTAGAATGAACATTATATTCATCACCTCATTAGTCTTTAGTAGCTTTTGTATGACGTAGAAGATTTTTTAATTTTGTGTGACAACCATTCATGGGTAAAGTGTGAAAACTTGGTTATGTTATGGTTATATTTGTCCTTTATGCCCATAATCCCCATGGATATTGAATTTTAAAATCCCTCCATGTGACCAAACTACCCCATAGGTTCTCTCACCTTGGTTTAGGCAACGCCAAAAGTATCAAGGAGATAACCATACCCTTTGTAGGTGCATCTTAGTTATTTTCTCTAGTTTGGTCCATTATTGATGATAAACCCTTCTTGGCTACAATGACATTCTAGTGGGTTTCTCATCATTTATTTTTAAGTGTGTAAGGCCAGATTTGGGAGGTGTTAAACTAGGAACTAACACTTTACTCAAACCATTATTGGGGATAATTATTTTCACCCATGTTGTTAAGGACTCTTAGAGAGAGATGTGAGTATTTCATTATGTGAATTTATTTATTGTTACTACATTTATATAACTATCTTGGCTGTCAACATCACATCACTCTATTGGGGATGTGTCAGGAAGTTTTTAAGGTTTGATAATTTGACTTTTGTTGAGTCTATTGCAAACAAATATTAACATTACATGTTGAAAGGTGTTTTGTCCCTTTTGAACATTATTTTGAAAATTTTAGTGTCTTTGTTATTTATCTCATTAAGCTTCAGCAAGTTTAATTTTAGTTTGTATGACAAATAGTTTGTCAACTATTATTATCTAGAATTTTAATTCTAGTGGTGAATCTAGCTATATTTTCTAGTTTTAATAAATATTGGCCCCTATTTTGAATATTATACTAACTTTCATCTTTGGTTATTTTCTTGTTTGTAAAGCTAGACGGATTGATATCATCTTTCAAAGGTGACCTATCAAAGAGACTTGTTTCACGCTTAGGTATTCCTCAAAGAAGAAGGGGACAAATCTGGAAGCTTGTTAAAGGGTAGAACTCAACTACCAAAGGTTTTAAAATTTAGGATAATATTGAGATCTTTGTTGAAACCCCCATCACTGAGAAATATCATAGCTCTTCTACTAATTCTAAAACAAATAATCTTATTTATTTTCTAGCTCATTCTCAACCCGCTAAATCCCCTCCTAAGGCTGATCAACCAAGTCCACCTCATTTACCCCCTTATATCCCTTTGCCATTTATTCTTGAACCTCCTATTGAACCAATCATGAGGCATAAGGACTAAGATGAGAATGCACATCCTGCATTCCATGTTCCTAGATTCAAGCATATCAATTTTGATGAGATACAAGGCTATCTGAGTGAAGTCACAAATGAAGTTAGGAAATGCCTCCCAAAATTCCAAGGGAATAATTTAATGAGTAGTGATTAGCATCTAAGGGCCTTTCAAAATATCATTGAAGATTATGAGGTTGAGTATGAAGATATGTGCATCAAATTATTCATGCACATGTTGGAGGAGGATGCTTGAGAATGGTTTAATTCCCTTCTCATTGGATGCATTGATTTATGGGAAGAGATGAAAACTATTTAGAATTTAGTATGGTGTTAGGATTGATCAAATGTTTCTCTTACATGAATTTGAAAATATCAATAAAAATCTTAATGAGTGTGTGCAGGACTTCAACACTTAGTTTAATAAGACTATGATGTGGTTGTATGAAAACATTAGGCCCAGTAGTATAGTGTGTTTGATAAAATACTATTATGCCTTTGATAATAAAGCTACATATTTCTTGTGGGATAAGGCTCCAATTAACCTAGAGTTCGCATTCAATATGGCCACCCAAATTTAGAACAACATCAAGGCTATAGAAATTCCTATGAACAAATTAGATGATGTGAAGCTGGCCAACCTAGAAAAGACATAGCCCATAAAGATAGGTAACTTGGAGGAAACTATTAAAACTTTGGCCTTTGTTGTCAAAGAAATGTCAGACAAGTTGGCTAGAGCTAAAAAGGGTGTTCCTTAAGTGTCTACTAGCTATGAAATATATCCAAATCTGAATCAAGTGTAAAGGGGACCTGCTTTCCATAGTAGAGATAATGATAAAGGGAAGAGGCTTGCATGTGAAGATAGGATGGATAGAAACTAGAATAGAGGGTCTAGGAAGGAAGTGCTTGATCCTTTAAATGCCAACGTAAATGTTGTGAATTCTAATTTAGACATTTATTGGTGTGATAAATGCTTCCTTCCACACCTTCCATGTAATACTACTAAACAAGTTGATGAAGATTTAGATGAACCTGAATATGCATCATTTGATTATGAGATTTTTATGTTCAATTTTCAAAGTCCTTAGAATGAATTGATTGTCTCCATGGAATTGTTAACTAATACTATGATTGATTAGTTTTGGAGCACTATCGAAATAGAGTGTGCCCCAGCTTTTGATTTTGATTGTGATGTTAATGTGGCACAAGCATATGAATTACCCATCTATGATTTTGATCTCTTATGATCTATGATAATTAAGAAATATCCTCAGGGAATTCCATCAGTTGAGGGAAAGAAACTATTAATTAATGTAGTAGTTTCCTAAAAGAAAGAATACAACTTGAGAAGTAGGCAACCAAGTGTTGCTCTTCAAGACACTACCCCTAAAAATCCAAATGAAGGGAATGCAAGAAAGGAAGTAAAGAAAGATATAGAATTCTAAGAAGCTTCTAAGATAGCATATGTGTCCCAAGATTTTAAGCCTAGAGGTTCTCCTACTAAGAGTAACAAAATGCCCATATTGTCTAGTATCCCTAAGGGTGAAAATGAGCTTAAGCAAAATCCACCTTTGAAAACTACTTTCAAAGATCCAAATCCACCCCATCGTAATCCACTTTAGACCTTCAGTGATTTTATTCTAGTTGAAGGTGTTATTACCCTTCTACCAAATACACCTCTTTTTTATTATATTGTGTGTGATATGGCTCAAGTGTGAGTCAAATAAATATCATTGTGCCACTTGTTGAGTTATTGAGAATATCTGAACACAAGAAGAGGGCCTTCGAATATTTAGATTTTGGTGGAAGGTTAGCTATGAATGAATTTGATTTACCCCATGCACCCCCAAAAGAAGATGATGAATTAGAAGAATCTATCAAACTTGCTCTAGATGTCCATTTGGGTACTACAATTGTAGAAAGTCATCTGAATTTGGATCCATTTTATACAACTCTATTGATTAATGGTCTGATGGTTCATAACTACATGTTTGATTCTATATCTTCTTGAAATTTTATTCCCTTGGGTGTCTTAAATGAGATTTAAGTGAACATCATGTCATCCTTTGTCAAGTGTTATGCCATGGACTCATGAGAGGTTCCAGATGTTGGATAAGTAAAGGGACTAGTGTTATAGTTGGTAGTCTATCGTAGTAAATATTTGAATATGGGCATGGTAGTAGTAGATTATCCTCCTAAATGGGGGATGTTGTTATCACATAAATTAGTTTCCAACATGGGTGAAAGTGTGTAGATGGACCTTTTCTATGCCACCATTCCTTTGGAGGGTAAGATAGTCAGACTTTATAGACAGCCAAAGATGCCACATGTGATTGAAGATCTGACGCATGCTCTCAATGAAATGTTGTACATGGATGTTGATTTGAGAATTTTTTTTGGGAATGTTGATACTATTGAATAGCATATTATTCTTGATGTTGAACCTAGAGGAAAAAGTAAAGTATGGAAGATGTGTTTTGATGGGGCTTGCTCCAATCTTGGAAGTGGAGTTGGGGTTGTCTTCTATGCCCCTAATGATAATTTTTTTATGTTTTATTTTTATCTTTCTTTTGAGTTAACTAAAAACACTACTGAGTATGAGGCACTCTTGCTTGGTCTAAGGATTATCAATGAATATGGAATCAAATGTTTGATTGTCAAGGGTGATTTTGAGCTAGTGGTAACTAAGTTTCATAGTTATTTTGCCACAAAATATAAAAGGTTATTTGATTAAATTATTTTATGCATTCAACATTTTTTATAATGATAGAAATTTCAACCAATAAGTTGATCGACTTACAAGACTAAGTGCTCAATTTGACATTAAATATATGATCCCTAATTATCAGTATCAAGTGGAGGTACTTATTAGGCCTTCAATCCTAGATAATGTTCATCATTGATAGGTCTTTGATGATGATGAATAGATTAAGAGATTTTTTAATTGTGAGGTTGAGTTCCATGATCAGTTCATAGACCTAGGTTCTATGGTCCAAGTCAATGATGGGAAGGAGACCTTGTTTGGGAAGGACATTATTCATCTAAAGACAAACACTCTCCCAAGAGGACTAATCAGTTTGGAAACATATTTCAATGGAGTATATAGAATCAAGTCACGAGACTCATTCATTTTAAAATAAGTGACCAAGTTTAACTTAGGTTCTCATGAGAATCCAAAAAAGGTTTGGCTGGGTACTCACTTGAGTGCAGCTGAGAAGAAAGCTTACATGAAACTGCTAAGGAGAGACCAAGATTGCTTAGCATGGTCTTATTCTAAGGTGAAAGCATATAGGGAAGACTTATTCTAACACATCATCCCATTATAGCTTGATAAAAAGCCTTTTAGGTAGAAATAGAGACCCATTAACCCCATCTCAGCTACCAAGATACAAGATGAATTAAAGAAGCTAAGGGATAGTGGTATCATTTAGCCCATCAAGTATTCATCATGGGTTACAAATTTATTCCCTATAAGAAATAGAAATGGTGACATTCATTTGTGTGTGTATTTTAAAAATCTGAACAAAGCTTCTTTAAAAGATAATTATCCCTTACCCAATATGGAGAACCTACTATAGAGTATTACTAGATAATAAATGTTTTCCACATTAGATGGCTTCTCAAGTTAAAACCATGTTATGGTGAAAGAATATAATAGTTCCAAGACTACATTCACAATGCCTTGGGTTACATACATATATATGAGGATGCCTTTTATATTGATGAATGTTGGTTCAATGTTCTAGAAAGCTATGGCTATCACTTTTATAGGGATAATTAATCAATTCATTGTTGTGTGTTAGGACAATATTATTATGTACTCCAAAATAAGAAAGATCATTTGGAGCATCTAGAAAAGGTATTAATCAGATGCAAGGATTTTGTCATTTTTCTTAATCCTAAGAAGTACCACTTTGGAATACAAAAATCCAAGTTGCTCAAACATATAGTGTCCAAGTATGGTGTCATGATCGATCTCAAAAGGGTCAAAGCTATTAAAAAAGTGCCCATCCCACAGTATAAGAAAGGAATTCAATCTTTCTTTGAATAGATTAATTTTGTAAGGAGGTTTATGTCTAATTCCTTAGAGATCACTCTGCTTATTAATTCTATGCTCAAAAAAGACTAGACCATCAAATGGGAGGATAAGGTCATGCAAGCATTTAGTGACATCAAGGGAGATTTAGATTCTACCACTATTTTGGCCACTCCTAATTACACAAATCCATTCCAAGTATTCTCTTTTACATCATACAATACTATTGTTGTTGTCTTGTTAAAAAATAATGAGGAAGGTCATGAGCATCCCATAGCTTTATTTAGAAAATCTATGCAAGGTCCTGAACTAAACTATACTATCATTGAAAATCAAGCCTTCACTATTTTGAAGGCTATTAAAATGTTTAGGCTATATATTATGAGTTAAAAGATCATTTCCTACATCCCATACACCATGGTGAAAGACATTTTAACTAAGATTGAAGTATCTATCAAGAGGTGTAGGTGAGTCAACAATTTACAAGAGTATGACATGGATATATAGAATACCAAGTTAGTAAGGGGGGTGGGTCTATCCAAGCTTATGGTTTAGACCAATTTTTAGGATCTTGAGGTAAACACTGCTATTATTAGTGTTGATGATTCATTGATTCAATTTAACACATCCTCATGGTATAGAGACATTGTTTACTACTTGAAAACTTAAAATTATCTCCCCTGACTTGGAAAATAATCAAAGGAGAAATATCAAACCTATCTCCTAAAAGTACCTCTTGACTAAAAATGGACTAGCATAGAAAAATCCAGATGGGATTCTCCTAAGGTCTGTGTTAGAAGAACAGACTATTGTCCTAATTGAAGACTTCCATAGTGGATTATGTGGTGGCCATTTTACACCTAAAGTTACATCTCATAAAATTTTGATAGATGGTTATTGGTGCCTTCACTATTCAAATATGTTACTTAGATAGTGAGAATATGTGAGAAATTTTAGTGTTTTTTTGGGAGGATGAAAGTTTCATATTCTCTTCCCTTGTAGCTTGTGGTGATTGAAGGCCCATTTAGATAATGGAAAATGGATTTCATTGGAGAAATTATTGATTCATCAAGCACCAAACATATATGGATCCTCATTACAACTGATTACTTTACAAATTGTTTCAAAGTAATCCCTATGAAGAAAGCAACACACTAGGTAGTTATGGATTTTTTGTTAAATCAAATTATTTGTAAATTTGGTGTGCCTATCAAGATAATTATTGTTAATGCCATGAGCTTCAAATATAAACCTTTGGTAGCATTATGTAAAGACTATGGGATTAAATTTACCTATGCTTCCAACTACAATCCTCAAGAGAATGGGCAATATAATCAACAAATAATAACTTGCTCAAGATTAGTAGACAAACATTGGAAGTAAACAAGAAGTGGGTTGAATAGCTAAAGTTTACCTTATGGGATGATAGGATTACACCTAAGAGAGGTACATGCATAAGCCCTTTTGAGCTTGTTTATGGATCTCAATAAAATCTTATTATGAATTTATAGTTTCCCACCTATCAGCTTATGCAAAAACTAGGGGATGATGAGCAGATCCACCACTATGAAAGTAGGGTGAACCAGATTATTGAGCTTGATGAAATTTGAAGACAATACCATTAAAAACACCTCAAGTTCAAATAGAAGCTAAAGAGAAAAAAAATTATAGGAAGGTCACTTCAATAACCTTTGGAGTAGGTGATTTGGTTCTACTTTAGGATAGTAGGCATGAGGAAAAAAGAAAGCATGGAAATTGTGATGCCTTGTGCATGGGTCCCTATTCCATTGACTATTAGATTGGGAAGCATACTTTCTTTTTGAGAGATATGGATGGTGAAATACTAGATTTTCTAGTCAATGGTAGAAATTTAAAACAATTTGTTAATTGATTCTATCTACAATTATGCACCATATTGTATAGTGTTTTATTGTTTATGTTGCCCCTCTATTTTGGATTTTGTTTGTATAATTTCCTTTTGGTGTTTCTATTATGTATTCATTTTCAGATCCTCCTGATCTATTTTTATTTGTCTACCTTATTTTGTAGAGCCTTCATGAATGTTTACTAAAAATTACTAAGTCTTGACTTTGTATCCCAATAGATTAACACTTGGTCTTATATTTTGTGGTTCTTTGCACACCTACAGGGGGTATGCATCCTTAAGCAAGAGCCAGTATTAGTGTTCAAAATTTCCAAAAAGCAATTAGGCCCTTTCCAAGTGTAAATGACTATGTCCTTATGCCAACTATTGTTTCAAAGTGTTATTTTGAAAAGGTCAAGTTCATGTTAAAAGGTCTAGGTGATTTAACTTGGTCTTTACTTAATGTATTTCCTTCGAGCACTTTGCATCAGGATATTTCCTTTGTTTTAAGTAATTTATTTTAGACTTTTTTTTATGGCAAAAATTTTGAAGGGTACTTACCCTTTGGGCATTTTGCTCACACAAAAATCCCAAAACAAATCCTTTGCTTCAAATAAGGTGCTAAGTCTTACTTGTGTTAGACTTTTTGTCCACAATAAAAAGTTTGAAGGGCATTTTCCATTCGGCCATTTTTCCCACATAAAATGAATGAAAGAATTGAATGAATTATTTACTTTGGCCAAAGATACTTCCAAAAATCTTGAAGGGTCATTTTTCTTTTGTAAAATTTTTGAAGGGTCATTTCCCTTAGGCATTTTACCCTTGCAAAATTCACAAAGGGTACTTTTAGAAAGGTCATTTTGCCTTTGCAAAATTTTCATAGGATTATTTCCTTCAGGCATTTTTCCCTTGAAAAATTCTTGAAGGGAACCTGGAAAAAGTCCAAAGGATAAGTCTAGAGGGTAAAAGACACTTTCAATAAGTTTTAAAAGCACTTTCAAGAGATCTAAAGGGCCATTCCAAAGGAGCTAAGTCCAATCCTTTTAGGAAAAGTGTAGGATATATGGTAAAAAGTTTGAAGGGTAGTTTCCCTTAGGGAATTTTACCAACAAAAAAGTCCTAAAGAAATGTTGTAAAGCAAAATTCTCAAATAAATTCATCCAACTAGTATGACATACATGAGGATGTCATTGACAGTCATGCAGACATCAAATTTTGGCTCAGTGAGCATCTGTTAGGCATTAAATTTGATGGTTAAACTAACTTCATTGATGGTCATACAAATTTTAAATGATGGGTGCATGGACATCAAATTTAATCCACAATAATTATCTATCAAGGGCTTAAATTTGATGGTCATACAGATGTCATTAATGATCATACAGATGTCAAATAATGGGCATACAAATATAAAATTTAAGCCATTAAAACTACCAATTAAGGCTTAAATTTGATGATCACATGCCCATAATATAAGTTCATTCAGATATCAAATAATGGGCTCATAGATATCAAATTTAAGCCATAATGGACAACAAATGGCATTTGAGCATTTAGATTAGGATAGATGTTTCATGTTGGATCATGGGTTCAAAGGATCAATAGAGGTGGGATTCTAAGGTGAATCATATAGAAGACAAAAGTGTGTAAGTGATCTTATCTATAAAAGGGATCTATTTAATGTAAGTAGCCATGTTTCAAGGTTATATAAGATTAAGTGATTTCTATTTGATCTTAGAGGTAGGATCTTTTTTGAGTTAATGTAGGGATTTGGTTTTTTTTTCTTGTTCTTATTTTCTTGTCCCTTTTTTGTATATAACACATATACATGTTTATTTTCTCTATTTTGTGTTTTTTTAACAATTCTTTTCAAGATAGTCCTCGGCTCAGGTTTCATCCAGTCGCTCAAAGGACTTTATAAGTTGGGAGTGCAAGTATAAAGGGACTATAGATCTGAAATGTGAACTTGATGTTTTTAATTTTAGGGAGACTAGTAAAGACACATAAATAGACCAATCATTTCATAAAATATTAAACTTTGTTCTAATTTAAGATTGATTATGATAAGGTTTGCATATACAAGATGAAATTTTAAATTATAGAAGCATAATCATGCTTATACTTAAAATAGCATTCATTGCCTAGGGTAAAGTTTGAGACCAATGATGATTGCCTAAAGATCAAACACTTGACCAAATCCCAAAACTTGACTAATCTGGTTCCTAACATTTGATAGAAAGCTAAAAATGGTCTATTAAAAGAAAAAAATAAAAAGATAAGAGCTCATTGAAAATTTAAAAAGGAACTTTTTAAGCAGAGGTGATTTAGGTAATATCCATAGGGGCTATGGATGCCTGGTTGGTAGTGGATTAAGGTCTTTAATGGATCCAAATTCATATATGTCTAGGCTATAGATGCATGGCTATTAGTAGATCAATACCCAAGCCTTCCCTAAGATAAAAACATGGTTCTTAGTGAATATTCAAACATGCTAAAAGTTGATGTCAATGGTTAAAGACATGAAGTCTAAAAATTGCTCTCTAAATCTCATGAAAATAGTAAGTGGAATCAAAGCACACACACAACATGACTATGTTTTGATATTTGATCCCAATTTTTCATGTATGAGGCTTGTTTTAAATATGATTATGTCTTAACAATAGTGTTTGATCAAGAGGAATAAATAGCCTAGTAATAAGTCTGAACCATGATCTCTATTTTTTTAAAACACATTGCTATGGAAATTCACTTGATCATGGTGTTACTATTATGTTTGCACATTATCTTTATTTGAAGATCATCCACCCCTAGTTTGGTTGGCATGTTTGTTCATGATTTAGGTTTAGTCTTACCTTAATTTGCTAGCATTGGATTTTTGAGTTTCAGATTTACAAGTTTAAGGGAGCCCTCCTTGAAAATGAACTATGTTTGGGTTTCATGATTTAATTATAATATTGGTATTTTAATAGCTTTTGATTTATCAAGGCTTGAGTTGAGTTCATTTTTATCACCCTAAAGACTATGATTCAAATTACCCTTGCCCAAGTCTTTCCATTTGAATTTGAAATTAGCAAGAACATTTTTATGTGGGAGCATTTTAAAATGCTAAGGACTTAGTTAAAATTTATACTAAGGCTTTGTCATGTTTATTTACACAACCAAACCCTAGTCTAAAATTTAATTTTTGGTCCCTTCTAGGTCTTGAGATCCCTTAGGCTAATTTCCTCATGGTCTAAACTAATGCATGGTCCTTTTTATTTAAGCAGAGCCCCATTTTAATGCAAGATTAGTTTAAAACATTATCCTAAGGCTGTAACTTTTATTTATTTATATGAATCAAAACCTTGGTCTAAGATTATAGCCTAAGTCTTATATTATTTTTAAGCTCTAACTTAGTTATATTTTTCATTATTTGTAGGCACCAATTACATTTTGACCTAATAGATTCCAATCAATGGCCTATGTTTAATTAGACAATCAAGATTAGATGGTGTGAGTTTAAAGTCAAAATTTCAAGCTTTCAATGCATGATAAGTCTTGACCATGATCACATCGATCATTGGTACATGGTTAAGCATACACCTTCTTATCGATAGGGCACATTAAGTCAAGATTTAAAACCATGCCCAAAATGAACATGGTGATGACATGCATCATGACCATGTTAGATAGAGTATTGAGAAACCAATGGTGTTTCATCCTTTGGATTAAAATCCAATAACACACATTGATCTAACCTAGAATGATACAACAACATGAGATCTATCATTTGCAGGCACCAATCACATTTTAACCTGATGGATTATAATTAATGGCCCTCATTTTCCCAAGTAATCAAGATTAGATGGTACAAGTTCAAAGTCAAGTGGTAAATCTTGTGGTGTATGATAAGTCTTGATCATGTTCCCATCAATCAATGGTATGTGTTTAAGCATATACCTTCCAATCGATGGGGTAAATTAAGTCAAGATTTCAAATCATGCCCAAAGTGAACATGGTGATGACATGCATCATAACCATGTAAGTCAGAGTATTGAGTAGCTAATGGTACAAGATAAAAGGGTCCCTTTTATTTATGTTTTAACTTGGTATAGGGCTTTACCCTAAAGTTTCATTATATTTAATAATATAATGAAACCATAGGTTAAAACCTTATGCTATGTCTCTTTTATACTATGAATAAAGCATCTTTTTTATTTTTTATTGAGATTAATCTAAAACTTTGGCCTAAAATGTTTATTCATGTTCATTAACATAAATAAGATCTTAGTCTAAATACCTTAGCTTAAATATTTATATTGTTCCTTGGGTTTTAACCTTAGACATTTTTATTGTTTGCAGGAACAAATCATGTTCAATCTCATGGATTTTAATCTAATAATGTGCTTTTGATCAGATGAAGAGATATAACAATGTGAGGACATGGTTGAAAACTTAATGTATAATCCCAAGTTAAACATTGAGCACATTCCCAGAGATTGATGGGATACATTAAAGTGTACACTATCTAATATATGGTGCATATTAAGTCAATACCTCTCAATGAAGCCTAGAATGAATGTAGGATCACCACTTGGCAAGAGCATATTACCCTGATAGGAATGACAAAGTAGGATGTATAAATAACATGGAGATTAAAAGTGGCATCATTTTAGTATAAGTCCCATAGACAACTAATGACATTCAATACTTTAGATCAAGATCAAGGGCACATGCTTTCTCAGGTGAGCAACTCTAATGGTCTGAGCCAAGATAGACTTTTCAAAGGGCTTAGATTACATGAGAAAGTGATATGTTTCTAAATTAGAGCCAACTAGTCAACTTAGTCACTCTTAGAGCCTAAAAATTCCCAATTGGATCTTATGTGGCATGCAAAATATTAATATGTGGAAAGCTTTGATCTTAAAGTTAAACTTGATAGCTTTTTCCTGGTGGGGCAATAAATCAAAGCATAGAATAAAGTCCATGAGTTGTTCTAGAGTGATATTTCCAATCATGATCACAGATCATTTTTTGTTTTATATCATAACCATATCATTCTTGAGCCATCATTGCAATAATAGATTGTTCTATGGTGTGTGCAAAAAGTAAGTTATTTTTCTAGGAGGTTTTAGCTATGTAGTTAATTGTTCACCTGCATCTCTAGGATATTACACATAGTGACAAGGTTTTTTCAGCCTCTACCAAGAAATTCACCCTCTTAGTATGTATGAAAGGGAATATTTAGGTAGTTCAACATAATGACAAATTTTGTTTGGATCCTCAAATGTTTTTCTCCCTCTATATGTGTAAGAAAGTAGTCAAGAGCATCTCTAGGTGGTTGTGACTCCTCATCATTCCTTGTAGAGGCAACTTCAACAATGATTTATTGAAAATGAATGAAAATATTAGGTGTGAAAAAAGGCAATTTCCATTTGGGATCATCTTGATAGGACTATAAAAAAAAATTATGCAATATTTGTAAATTGCAACCCATAGTCCTATATTTGAAAATGATTGAAAATGTATAAATAGGGGGTTTCCCTTTTATTCAAAGGTTATTGTTGGTTGTTGGTTGTTATAGGTCAGTTTAGGCATCCATTTTCTTCAAGTCTAGGTTCTATAAAAAATATTTTGGGATCAACTATTATGTTTATATTTTATCTCCCTTGCTAATGTGGTTGCATCTATACAACCATAAGCAAGATTTGAGAGCATGTTTATGTCTCCCTTGTCAAAAGATAAATCTCACCATGCTTGTCCCATGGAAACATTTTGAAGTGTTGATGTTGATAATATTTTGTTTTTCAAGTCACTCAAAAATATTTGTGGTTCTTTATTGTATCTTATTAATGAAATGTAATAATATGTTTTACAGTTTTGGCTTATTGGATATTTGGGTTTGTGTTCATTACTAGTTGTCATTCTGAGCATGTACCTAGGTTATAAATCCCTATCTACAATTTTATTTAGAAATGTTTTGTTGGATACCTTTTAAGGACACCCTAGGTTCATGAATTTATTAGGAAAAGTATTTGAGATTCTAGTTTTAGTGTACATCCTAGTCTCTCAGGGATCATTTAGTTTCTATCATTGTTTTGCATTTGAATTTTTTTTCATCTTTAATAAGGAACATTATCATGAATAATACTATATACCTTGATATTTGGAAGTCACCAACATTATACCATCCATTTTATAATTAACTATAAACTTTTCCTACCCTATCCTACCCTACAAATAATATATACCTTGCATCCTATACATATTATTTGTCTTGCAAATGCATAATATCTCACCTATTTGGAATGTGTTTGTAGTTTGTGCTTCCAATCATAGCATTATAATATTTTATTTAGTCCATTTAATTTTGGATATTCTTTCAGAATTAATATTACAATCATCACCTCATCTATCTTTAGTAGCTTGTGTATGACATAGAGCATTTGTGCATTTCACGTGACAACCCTTCATGGATGAAGTGTTCAAACTTTGTTATTCTTTGATCATATTTATCCCTTATGCCTATAATCCCCATAGATACTAAATTTTAAAATACATCCATGTGATCAAGATACCCCATAGGTTATCTCACCTTGGTTTAGGTAGAGACAAAATTATAAGGGAGCTAACCATAACCTTTGTAGGTGCCTCGGTCATTTTCTCCACTCTGGTCTATTCTTGATGCTAAACCCTTCCCCAAATACAATGAAATTATAATATGTTTCACATCATTATTTTCCAAATTTATTTTTAAGTGTGAAAGGATATATTTTAGAGGTGTATAGCTATAAACCAATAGGTTCTAGCCCTCAAGTATGATAAATCGATTGTCCAAGTTAGCCAATCACTAGCAGGCCTAATGATGCAAATAGTGAGCAACCCAAGTAGTAGTGATAAGATGATTAGGGATGTGTTATAATTAAATAGTGATTAAAATACATTGAATTTTAGTACATGTTCATGTTTGGTAAAAGTTTTGGAAGTCAGTGATTATAGTAAAAAATTTGCTCACAAAATGATCTATCTAGTTTAGATGAGATAATAAGATATAAGTTTACAAGATTGGTTTACAAGACCAATGTTTATATTTGACCATATAATATTTATATATTATAATGGTATAATAATCTCATATAATCATATACATGCATCAGAAGTCTTTGTAAGTCATCACACAAGTGTTGAAGGTCATTATCACCATGATTGTGTTTTAAGGTAAACTGGTAATTCTGGGTAAACAAGTTGTAGTGATGAGTTTGAGACTCTATGACATAATTTAAAGTATATGATTTATATAATATTGTTTTTTTTTGACTTATATGCCCTATCCATTACTTTTATAATGTTTTAAATTTATTTAATGTGGTTTAAATGTTGAAGCCAAAATGGCTTATGTGGTTTTGGTTTGACTGTATGTAGTAAGGACAAAAGATTGGTTTGTAAGACCAATATTTAACATTAGAACTTGTGATTTTTGTATTTTAGATTGGTATATATATGTCAAAGGATATTTTTAAATTATCATTGGTCATGTTAATTATTCTTTCATATGTTTAATATAAAGTTGTTCATGGCTGGGTTTTGGAGTGTTCTGGCAGTTTTGAGTGGGATATTTACAAATAAGTGTTTGAGTCATTTTTTCCTAAGTTGTGAAGTATAAAGTACATGGTGATGTTTTAAAGTTAATTGAGGTTTTTTTCATGTTATTTATTGTCATGGTTATGTTACTATATTATCTTCATGATTTAATTTTATTTGACAAACTTTATGTAGGTTAATAGGCCTAATTGTAAACAGTACTAATGGTGTGTTTCAAGTGGTGGTTTGGGATAAAAATAGACATGGATATAATATGAGATTATTAATGGTATATTTGAGTGTAATATTATATTTTAATACCATTTTTTAAGTTTTGAATTATTACAAGGAGATGAAAGGGTAATGTGTGCTAATGAAGGCCTAATTGAATTAGGTCTCCTTAAGGCCTAAAAGAGGCTTTAGTCTTTTGTGTCATGGATGAACTATTATAATGATTGATAAAGGTATGTAACATTTTCTAAGACATATTTAAATTATAATCCAAGTTTATGAGTTTATATGGCTGACTAAGAGGTATATGATCAAGAGGCTTTTATATATACAAGGCAGTTTTAAACCTATTTTGTGGAACATAAAGAGCCAGCAAATAAAATAACATATTATTGAGTAGAAGGAGGTCTTGTATAACATCATAAGATTTTATAAGACCTATGATTAAAATTTAATATATTTTATGTGTATGAAAATAAATTTCATATGACCTCATTAAGTCAAGAAGAGGGTTAGTTGAGTGAAGGATCCTAGAAGGTAGTTTGAGAGGGATAGAAGAGTGAAAAGAGCTAAAGAAGGTGATAATCATCTATTTTGTGAGAAAAAAAGGTTTTTTGAAGGTGATAAAAATTTTAAAGTGGTTTAATTGGTGCTGAGTCATCTTAGGGGTTAGTGACTCCTTGAATGTGGGTCTTTTTTAAAGCCTAGTTGGGTTGGTGATTAGCTAGTTTGTGTTGGTACTGCATGTGAAGTTAATACTTCACTAAACTTGCTTTTTGTCTTATATGAATTTAGTCCATTTGTAAATATCTATGTCTTTCCTTCCTGTTGAGGGTTTCCCACATAAATTATGTGTTTTTATGTTTCATGTTTATGTGAATAAGTGTTTATGCTTACTATGTCTATATGTTTACTTGAATGATTCATGATTGATTAAGTAAATTCAAAAGAAAGGTTTTGAAGACTGATTCACCCCCCAGTCATTTTTCTTCCAATAAGAAGAAAGAAATAGAGTGAAGTATTTTTTTTTATTCTAATTAATTTGTGGGCCTTTTATTTGCTAGTTTTATATTTCTTAATGTCTATTTTCACTTGAATGGTCATACTAATGCTTGTTTGATTTGTATTTATGACTGGGAGTCTCTTTAGTTAATAATTAATAATAATACTATATGTGGTGCAAGGTCATTCCCTTATGCTAAGATACCATAGCTTAGATACCCACCCTTTCCTTTACCCAATAAAATAAACATGCTCAGAGTTGGGAGTCTCTATTTCAAGGGTGTATAGAGTAGTAGCTTAATGATGACAAAATTTTGGGTGGTGAGACTTCATTCTTGTGGCCAATAGATGTTTTGGAGAAGATAAGGAACACCATTGAAGACTATTTGTCCTCCATTATTTAATCAAGCCTAGAGATGTGCCTCTTGTTATGTAGATAATTAGATGAAATATTATGTATTATTAATTTTATTAAGTAGCAAGCCTTCTTGGATTATTTGTATGAAAGATAGGTGTTATATCATAACCTAGTTATGGGTAAAGACTTATTTTATAGTTTATTGTATCTCCTTATTCAATTGAGGTGGGATTGATTAAGGATGATTGGTTTATAATACCTTGTAAAGGATCTTATATGTATAAAATTATTTAGCCTTTATGGTTCCTTGAATAAATTTGACAAATTGATTCTCTTGCTTACATCTTCTTGTGTGAAGCTTATCAATTAAGCATTGTTCCTTTATTATGAGTTGTATGTAATATGATTTAATAGATAAGAATTATGTTATTGAATAGAGCCCAAATAAATAGATATGAGATTTTTATTGAGAGTTATAATATATCTTGTTTTCCTAGTCGTAATATGGATGCATTCTAGTTTAGCTTATGCCTTATGAAAGGAATCTTGGAATTGTTAGTAGTTGAGTAAGATCTATATTAGATACCTTTTGATAACAAAACCTCTTAATAAGATAAGGAATTAGTAGTTCTTGTCTCTATTATTATAATTATATCAAGGCATGAATCCTTTAGGTTTGATTAAGGTCACCTTGATAATAGATTATTGAATTAAGAAGGCCTTGTAGACCAACCCTTTGATGTTGAATTTTTACTTGTTAAGTAAATCTCTTGTTTTTATCTTAGATTTAATGGAATTAATTGTACTTTGGGCCTTACCAATTGAATTATTTATTTGAGCCTCTAAAACAGTCCTCAATACAAGTGGATTCCTTTTAAACCGTTGAATTTTAGTGAAAAGTCGAGTCTCTCATATTGTTTTCATGTTTGGCTAAACCAATAAGAATATTGTTTTAGCATTATATGATGATTTACATAGGCATATACCTATTCGATCACTTATGTGATAGTATCTTTTCTTAGTAGAATATATTCTAAGGAAGGAAGAATTTGCCTAGATTAAGCAGTTCGTAGTAACCTACATATGACTTTACTTTGCCTTAGTTGATTCCTAACTCTCTAAGTCATCTTTGAGTTTTATTCCATCTCAAGCCTTAGCTGATTTTTGATTTATACTACACCTAATTTTGAATTCATCTCAACCATATCCGTTTCGAAACTTTTCTTGCATAGAGATTTTCTTGATCCACTCAATGAGTTTCCTCATGTAGTTTTCTTGTGCAATGTTTTAACTTAGTCGATTATTGACTAGATATTTTCATCATCTTTGTTTGTATCCATTTAATAGATTTAGACCTTTATTTCAAAGTATTCCTTAATAAATTTCATAAAAAAAAATTGAATTGGTTTAGAGGAAGCCATGTGTTGTCATCCCACTAACCTAAGAGTGACATCAGCTTGGTCTATTATACGATTGGTATCATGCCAGTAGGCTTATGGAATGATACCATGTGGTATCATCTTGATGACTCATGATCCTAGAGATGAACATAAAGGGAGATTTTCACTAGGCCAATAATCTAACATGATTTTACCACATGGTATCATGTTAGAGACCATGATCCTAGTGATGATCATAAAGGAATTTTACCTCTACACTAGTAGACTAGCAGGATGTTTCCATGTGGTATCATCCTAATGACCAGTGATCTTAGATATGACCATATAATTATCTTACCTTTGGGGTAGTGGGATAGATAGATGTGTCTCAGTGGTATAATTTTGATGACTCATAGTCCTTGAGAAGTCCATACAAAAGATAAAACCTTCGTGATATCAATCTAGCAAGATGTTGCCACATAGAATCATCCTAAATACCCATAGTCCCTAGGCTATAGATTCAAACATGAAATGTTTTTATATTATTAGGTAAGTGAGAAGAGACCACCTAGTAATAAAGGTCCCTAAGAGATTGAAGAGTATCTAGCATAGCCTTAGAGCCTATTGAATCAACCATGTGGATGTCAGTTGTGTTACAATGATAAAGGTCAGATTTGATAGAAAACACAATGTCACTATGCAATAACCTTTGGTGTGAACTCAAAAACTAGTTCCTATGTTTTAGGTCAAGCGTATTGAGTTTTTTATTTCTTAATTATTTGACATGCATTAATTATGGGATTATGACAGTAATAGGGATTGTGCATATGGATATATTATTGATGTGAGTCCTACATTTTACGCATGTCTTTTGGTTGTTTGTTTATGTAAATATTATGTCATACCTATTTTTAGATAGAAAATGGGAATGACATTTTGGTATGATATTCCAGGTTAAAACACCATTAGCTCTAGGTTTTTACATTGTTTTATTCCTTCTTCTTTTTTTACATTGGTTTTGATGGCTTACCTATTGGTATGTAGAATGAGACGAGGATATCAATCACATCATAATGAAAATTTCATTGGTGATCATGAGGCTCCTAATCAATTGATAATACATTAAATAAGACCCCAAATCCTCTTAACCATGAAATAGATGAGGGATATTCTATTAGAGAGATTACCTATAATACAACATGAGGTGGAGAGGCACTCTCCACTATATTCCTATGATGATCAAAGATCAATTAAAAATGAGAGGTCTAATAGTCCTCCACATTGCCATTATAAGGGTTTTAGACGTAAATTATATCACCATTATGAGTAATGAGAGAGGTGAGACTTAGTCCACCCTACTAGGCTGGCACCTAGAGACTTAGTAAAGGAATTTATTAGATTACATCTTCCTATATTTCATGGTACCTAAGAATGATTCATAGTAGAAGCATGGTTAGCTATCATGAGAAGATGTTTCACTTTGTATGATTGTGACTCCAACAAGAAGGTCCATTTGTGCACTTGTCTTCTCAGGGAATCAACTAAGATGTGGTAGGAAGGAAAGGAGTATAATCTCCACTCAACACCAACTTCCCTCGCATTGAAATTATTTGAGGAGAAATTTAGATCACACTACCTATCCCCTTATTATATGCAAAGAAATTGGATGAGTTTCATGACCTTAAAAAATGAAATAGTAGTATGGCTTAATATGAGTGTCATTTTATAGATTTGATCAGATATGTGTAAGGTTACATAAATGAAACTAAGTGAAAAAGTTCATTAGAATCTTAAATTTAGATCTGGTTGGAAGAGTGTGCATTTTAGCTCCTTCAACCTTAGAAATCATATTTGAAATGACCTATTTGGATGAAGAGTCTCATGGAAAGACTTAGGATGAATGAAATAAATTTCATGGTAAATTTTAATCTCAATATGACTCAAGGTTACAAGGCATGCAACTTACACATAAGGGAGGTTGGGGAGAAATGCAACCCAACTCTATACCCTTAAAATACCATTAGGAGATCAATAATTCTAGCTATAGTCAAAATAGGAACTAGTTTGAAAAATGCCACCAAAGATAAATTGAGGATAGGCCTAAAAACTATTAGTATACTACAACTACATGCACTTATAAATTTGAATAAGTGAGACCATTAAGGTCCATCACTTCTTTGAAACTAGGGTTAGTTGGATCCCCTTCAGGTGAAACCAATAAAGAGGTGTGTGTTTTAATTTTATATCACCTAATCACTATAAATTTGATTTTCCTATAGAACCATCAACTACCAATAGGTATATAGATTTGGTGTTAGAGCAAATAGTGGGTGATGTGGGTTGAGGATAATATTTATGCAGTAGTAGGTGACCACCAAGTTGAGCATCAAGTGATAGTCATTGATATCATAAGTATGATCAAAGTAGTTTTAATTATTATTATTTTTTATTTAGGAGATTCAAACTCCTTTATGTCCCCTTCTATCATGGACCATTATGGGTTTATGGTTGTTAGATAGTTAGAGAGATAGATAGTTGAGTTAGCCTTTAGGACCAACATGTTTGTTATCTCCTTGGTGATCAGTTGTGTTCTATACCTTGGTGTCTATTCCACCATTATAGAGTTACACATTATACCTTTAAGTATCTTTAGAGTATTTTTGGGTATAGATTGGCTTTTGTCTCATAAATACAATTTAAATTATCATAACAAGGTTATTAAATGTGAATACGACCTTGGGACTCCTATGGTAATATCAGGGGTTGAGAGGCATGTATCCTTTTACATGATCGATGTAACTTAAGAAGATTATAATGAAGGGTTGTCATATGAGTTTGAGAAGACTTCACTAGATGACCACCCTATGTTGTGGGAATTTTTTGATGTGTTTCCAGATAGATTGCCCGTTATGCCTCTTTTATAGGAGATTATTTTTTAGATTAGTTTAGTACCAGGGACTAAGCCCATCTCAAGTGTACCATATCAAATGACTACATTGGAACTAAGTAAAATTAAGATATAGTATGATAAACTCTTAGGAAAAAGCCTGATTCATCTTAGTGTGTCCCTATGGGGAGCACCAGTCATCTTTTTGAATAAGAAGGATGGATCCATTCAAATATGTGTTAATTATCACCTATTGAATAAGGTAATTGTTAAGAATTGTCTAGAATTGATTACTTTATCAAATATTGGGATCCAAGGTGTTTTCCAATATTGATTTGAAATATAGACACCATCAATTACGTATTACAAATCTTGATATTCATAAAATGACATTCTAAATCCAGTATGGTCATTATGAATTTATAGTTGTACCATTTGGGTTGATGAATTCCCCAATAGTATTTATGATTCTTATGAATCGAGTGTTTCTCTCCTTTTTGGATTGATTCATGCTGGTGTTTTTATTAAATTTTTAGTCACCATGAAGGGAAACATGTATTTCTAGCTCAAATATTCAATAGTCATGAAGGTTCCAAGGCTTGGTCTAATTTCATGAAAATGGCTAAGTATCATAAGGAAAAATCAATACTTCATGGGTTTTGCTTCAAAAAAATTATGAAAGTTTTGGTATTCACATATTTGCAGTGAAGTAGTTAGAGAAAATGGTGCAAATATTAGTCATAAATTTAGTTTCAAACAAAGGTTATAATGAGTACACAAACAGTCTAATAAGTCATTTCCTTTGAAAAAATATTTAAAAGGGGAAAAATTTAGACCCTTAGTAAATTATTTGAGCTTTACCCAAGGCCACATGCCACATTTTTATTTAGCAGGACTTAACCATTTTAATTCAAAAGTTTCTTAGTGAGTCAAGAAAGTGATTTATCACTTAGCCATTTTGGGGTTCTTTTATCTCCTGGTGATAGATTTAGGATGAAGAATAGTTATTACTTAATTTGAAGCCTTAACCAAGTATAAAAGAGTGAAAAGTAGACATGTGGAGATGGTAGGACCTAAAAATGCATTGGTAGGAGTTCCCAATGAATATGAGAGCACCAAATGGCACTCAATAAAGACCATCTAATAGAGCCTAGGAAAAGGGAAGGCATATAAGAAACTACCACATGGCCCAACTATCAGATCTGAAATTTAGATCCTGAAGTAGTTATGGATATGACATGTGGATCTTATAAACTATAGCCAAAGCTTAATGGATTAAATGGGTGATGTGGACAAGTAAAAAATGAGGTGGAAAATAAAATGGTTCCATGTCATCAGTGCACCATCATAAAATTGACATCTCATCTAGAATTCAAGGTCATCATAATAAAAATTTATAGAATCAAAGTTAAGTGGCTCAAGGATTGCATGATTATTAGATGAATGACTCAGGAGGACATTAAAATTAATACATTGAATTTAACTAAGACTGAGTCTATAAAATTTAATGCTAATATAGTTAATAACATTAAATCATGAGTGACAATATCACGATGATATCATGACTAGAACATACAAGACAAAGGAGCATCTTAATGATAATCATGACATGGAAGTTTTTAGGGAACAACATTAAAATTATAAATTATATAATCAAGAAAAATTTACCAAGGCAAGCATTTCTAAAAAATCTATGGCAACATTCTTGTACATAATAGCTTATAGATCAAGTTGTGTTCATTGAGTGATTAAATATTGGTTGTTGCATAACCAATGAGAGAGTGTGTTGAGCTGACAAGTTCAATCTTGAGGTAATCATAACCATGCCTCAAGGATGTAGTCAGAGTCTTGATTAGCTTTTGTCATCCCTATCTAATTTGTAGAGAAATTATGTATTGTAATTTCTAGTATTTAATTTAATTCTCTTAGCTAAATTTATAATTGTAATCAATGACCCATGGGCTTCTCATTTTCTATAAAAACCTTGGTCTTACATTGTAAAGGGGTTTAAAAAATTAGGTATAGCAATGTTGCCAAAATTTTCCCTCCAGGAGTCCCTTTATCACCAAAACCTTAATTTTAATGAGAATTAAGTTCACCTCTCTCTATTATTCTACATTTTGTGTGTGTTATATGGTTTATCAATATTTTTTTGTGGATAATTTTCATCCCTCTCATTATTATCCATTCCCATCACCTTATCTAGAACTTGGCTCTTTTATTGTAAGTCATATTCTATGTGAATATAGGTCCATACAGACACTATATGTGGATCATTTTTCATCCCTCTTAGTGTTTCATTATGCCTTACAACTCCATGTGAATCACTTATAAAATTTAAGTGTTCATATCAGAGCATGTGTGATATTTTCTTGTCCTCTACAATTTGTAGTGTGTTCTTTAAAGCTTTTAAAGTTTTTCTATCTAATCTTAGTACATCGTCATTTTATTTTTATTATCCCTTCTCCATTTTACCATAATATATTTTATACTTAAGATTAGTAGTATATTTCCTTTCAGATTTTTTAGGCTTACATGTCGATCTTAAATCAGATGCATTTAGATTACAAGGAAGTATGCCTTCTCCATAGGTTTTTCCCAAGGAATGCAATAGTCCCACACCTTAGGGAGATGATCCCATTGTCACATTAAACCAATTGTTCCAATTTAGTGGGTGCATGGTTCAATTGATCATAATTTTTATCATGCCCAATGGGACACATCAAATATTTAACTAATAATTTGGCGTTGTTCTTAGTCAACAGTGTCAAAGATAATCTATATAGCACATAGAGACTCCGATTATTTTTTATTTATAAATATTATCACTTCATCTATTTTCCAATATCAATGAGATCATCTTAAATAGGTATTATTCTTCATTATATTAAATTAAATACACCTTATATAAGAAGAATATTTAGAACATCCTCATCTCCTATTATAAAAGTTGGTAATTCAATTAGATATTCCCTAAGATCTTAGTCTACCCCTCCTTTTGGTAGATTTCCCCTACCTAGTAGAAGGTTGTTTTTTATTCCCTTCATGGATTCCCAAATAAATTAGCTATTAGTTCCCTTTAATGGAGGTATTATTTTATCTCTATCTCAACATGATGACATTTCAATTTCAGTGCTTAAGAGATTTTCATATTCTACCAGTGAGAATGAAACCACCCATATAGAACACATAAAATATATTACCACTATTTACTAAGCCCATAATGTCATCAAAGATAATGTCGTAGTCAGGATACTCACCTCTTATTTAAAAGGAAAAAACCCTCCAATTTTATAGGACCCTGACACCTAACTCTATTCATAATTAGGATTAGCTAGAAAAAAAATTGTGCAAGCAGTTTGAAGACAAGAGTGACTACTTATCCTTCATAGAGAAGCTTACCACCATTAAGATATCCCCACACGAGTTGATGATTTATTTTAATTTTAGATTATAATGAGCCTAGGATATAATACCACCATTTTTTAATCTATCTCTAAATACTAAATTTTTATATTATTTAAGGGCTCTAAATAGTGATATAGCTATAATAGTCAAATTTATGGGAGGATTAATACTCCTTGATGCATATGACATTTTTTTATGGATGATAAATATATAATCAATGCTATAAATATTTTTCCCATGCATCTTATGCCTCTATTTCTAGAACCACCACCCATTTGGTGTACTTCTCAACCTTCATTAGCACTTATCTTGATTGTAACTAGCCCACCAACTACATCTATCACTCCTAGTGAGTTACATGAAGTTAAGTCATTGATAAAAAGTTTTGGGAATAATATAATATCCTTAAAGAGGAAACAAGACCATCATTTTAGACCTTACCATACATTTAATCAATTTTACCAACATGCTAGGATGCCTTATTAAAGTAATGCATTAGCCCAATGTCAACTCACTTACTCTAGACTGCCTAATATGCAAAATGTCAATACTAATATCACATTTATATCCCTTTTTCCTATTAAAAATAATATATCCCAAGATTATGAGTTATTTTTTCCTTACAATCAACCATATAATCAGGCTGCCTACACAAATGGAGTGTTAAATCAAGATTTGATGGTGCAAAGGATATCATACCCTCAAGAGTAGTCAAAAAAATCAAATTCATAGAGATAAGAAGTGTGTGAATAGGACCAAACATAGTTAGATGAAGACACTTTGGTAAATTTTCAAGAGAATGACTTTATTGGCATAAATTATAACCAAGTACCAGATACAGTCAACAATCCAGTGGCCTACAATACAACGTTTAATAGAAGGGTAATGAAGAGTGGGAAATATTCCTTAGTAATACAAAATTCTAATTCACAAATTCCACATGAATTTTCCAAATAAAATATGAACCTTTTTCCCCCCAAGTGAAAATAAATAATCCCATTCAGAAGGAGAATCAACCATAATCCACTCAGCACACTAAGGAAGAGGTTGTTATCCCAAAGTTTTAGATGAAAGCGCCTCAAATTCCCTTCAACATAGTGGAAAAATTGAATGAAACAAGTTTAAATGTATTTTTTTGTGAGTCCCTATCCATTCCTTCTCAAAGTAATTTATTGTAGGAAACACTAAATAGCTTTCATCCTCATGAACTAGCAAAGGCCTCTCCAGTTGTTTTTGCAAGCTTGTGTCAACCGAAGGAATGAGAGATTAGCAAAATCATCAAAATACCACCATTATATATATCCTTGATCATAGATAAGAACCTCATCTGTAAATGTATGATTAATTCATGTGTAAGAATCTTAGTCATGCTCAAGAAGATAGTTGATATGTTAGGTATAGAGTATACCCCGATTACAAAAAGACTTATTCATCTAAATGGAATAGTTATCAAAATTATAGGGGTTATTAAAGGCTTAAAAGTGACCTTGTATGCATGTACTATACTTTCCATTAGCCAAGACATATATGTTATATACTTTCCTCCATTTTTTCACTTTGTATTTCAAGAGACTTTACTACAAAAATGGGTGGTTACTTATCTTTTGACTAGTCACACATGTTGTTGAGGACTAGATATGGAACCAAAGTGACTATTAGGGTTGAGCCCATTTTTAGGAATAATATAGAGCCATATTCACCTAATACTATTGACATGAACTCTATAATGCATGAATTGGAAGATAGTTTGGTACTGCATGAGACTACCACACCTTTAGAGGAAGTTCTAGATGTAACACTAAATGACTAGGATAATGATCACTATGAATTTGATACAAATGATTGTATGGAGGAAATAGAACTAGGTAATTATTACATCCTTGAGGATGACTACATTGTTACAAACCTCATAAAATTCAAGAAAACCTAGAAGGAACATGGAAGCTATATTTTGATGGATCTAAAATCATAAATACTACAGATGCAAGCATTATGTTGATCTCTCCTCAAAAGGAGAAATAATTTCATGCATGCAAGATTCAATTTAGTTTCACCAACAATGCATTCAAATATGAGGCATTGATCTATGCCCTCTAATTATCATAAAATAAAGGAATTAAGACATTAAAACTGTTTGGGGATAGCAAGATCATTGTAAATTAGGTGAGAACCCAAAATGCATCTAAGAATAACCTGTTATAGGCTTATAAACACAAATTCTAGGATCTCATTGAAAGATTTAATAATTTCAACATACAAACTATGAAAAGGAATTAAATTACTAATGCCAATAGGATTTCCACAATATACTCTCAATACAACCCCCCTGTTGATGTTGTGAGAGATTCAATCTAGCTTATCCTGCTTATATTTAGACCTGTAATGCTTGATAATGATGCTAATTATAAAGTGTTTGATAATGATGAGTAAATCATCATTTTTTTATAAGAGGAGGTAGAGTTTTCTACCAAAATTAATCAGGTTTTTAGACATAGTATTAGTATCAAATCATCTAAAATGAAACAATCTACCTAAAGGATTGGCGATGATAGGGAAAATCTTCAACTCTGATGATCAATTCAAAGTTGAGAAAAGGAACATGAGAATAAAGAAAGATAATTACAAACAAGTGGTCATTTCTAGTGAGAAAATCCTAAGAGATGTAAAGGTATGTACTTAGCCTAAAAAATAATGGTTTATTCACCTTTTTAGAAACTATGATGATATATTTTCATGGAGTTACAAATATCTCAAAAGTTTTGAACCAACCTTGGCTCAACATACAATTATGTTAGACCCTGATTCCAAGAAAAATAAAAGGCATATAAACCCCAAATTAGAACCACTAATTAGGAAACAATTGACTTGACTCACTAAAGCTAACATCATCTTCCTAATTGAACACTCCTCTTGGGTAGTCAATAAGTCCTGATGAGAAAGAAAAATGGAGAGATTAGACTGTGTGGATTTTAGGGACCTGAATGGAGCATCCCTCAAGGATCAATATCCACTTCCACCCATGGAAAAAGTCAAATAAATAGTAATAGGGGCTATAAGGTTTTCACTTCTTGATGGTTGCTTAGGCTACAATCAGATATTGGTGTAAGAGTCTAATCATCTCAAGATAAACTTTATCACCAAATGGGGCACCTATGCTTATAGAAATATTCCTTTTGGGCTAGAAAATTATAGTGTGATTGTCTAAAGAGATATGGACATGGATTTTAAGGGCCTAATAAATTATATGATCGAGGTTTACCTTGATGATACCATTATTTTCTCCAAATGTGTAGTTGATCATTTGGATCATTTGAAGTAAGTATTCGATAAATGTAAAGAGTTTGGGGTATCTTTAAACCCAAATAAGTGTGTATTTTCTATTCATGAGGGCTATTTATCAGTGCACATTATTTATAAGGATGGATTATCCATTGACCCAGAAAGAGTAAAAGCCATCAAGTCCCTTTCTCTACCAAGCCACATGAAAAGCCTCCAAAGAATTTTGGGAAAGATAAACTTTGTGAGAAGGCTTATACCAAACTTTGATTCACTCATCTAGCCACTTACCTCTATGCTCAAGAATATTTCTTCTATCATATAGACAAGAGAAGGTAAGGATGACTTTGAAGTTATTAAAATATCAATATCCAAGCCCCCACACTTTTTAATCCATGAAATGACAATGATTTCATCCTCTACACTTTCATAGGAGATGAAAGCATCTCAAAAATCTTAGTACAACAAAACAATGACAAAATGGGGTAACCTATTGATTTTTTTAGTCAAGTGATTAAATATTATGAATTAAGAAATAGCTTCAAGGAAAAATAACAATTGGTTATCATTAGAGCATTGAAAACATTGATATGCATGTTCTTTATTAACAAGATTCAACTAATGGTCTCACATATAGGTGTGAAAGCATTTTTGTTAAGAAAAGATATCAATGAAAAAATACCTAGTTAGATCACCAAGGTGATGAAATATGATATCGACATAAAAAACACTAAGATCATAAGGGAAAAAGGATTATGTGAATAGTTAATAGCTAAATTAGAAGTTTAAGGTAAAATAGTATTTATGTTGCATGAAGAATAACCGGTTGATTAGGATCCTCTTAGTTGTTGGACTCATAGCATGAAAGCCTTTATCCAATTAGGTGAGTATCCATAAGGGCTTCATAAATCCAAATGAAGAAATTTTAGGTTTCAAGTTATTCCCTATGTGATTTTAAATGATATGTTGTTTAGAAAAGAAATCAATGGATTTATTTTAAGATGTGTATAGCATAATTAGACTGACAAGATACTTCAAGAGTTCCATGATGGATTATCAAGAGGACATTATTCACTATAAACCACTACTATTAAGATCATGAGGGTTGGTTATTATTAGCCAAATCTATTCAAATATGCTCACATATGGGTGATAATCTACAAGAAATTTTCCTTATTCATATGAAAATAGAGGCTAGTAACTATTATTTTTTATCTAATCTAAGCTAATTGGACCTTCTCTCAGTGGGGTCTAGATTTCATTAGAATGATCAACCCTTCTTCAAGTTTTGGATACAAGTGGATTCTAACTGCCACATACTATTTTACAAGATGGATAGAAGTGGTATCACTCAAAGAGGCAAATGAAACATACATCTTGAATTTTTATGATAGAATTGTGAATAGATCTAGTGTTTCATTCATAATTATCTCAAATAAAATTATGGATTTTATTGGAACCAAAAATAGTGAGTGGGTAATCAGATATAACATTTATCTAAGCACCTACTCAAATTATTACCCTCAATGTAATATTTTGGTTGACTTAATGAATAAAAATCTGATTTGCATTATCAAATGAACCATGAAGGAGAATCAAATGACTTGGCATGTGTAGCTCAAAGCATCCCGATGGGTAAAAAAAATTATATCAAAGAGGTAAAAGGTAATTCTCCCTTCATGTTAGTATATGGAAGAGAGGCCAAGTTGCCTATGTCACTTTAATTTCTTTCACTAGAGCTTGCCCACCATTTGGAGCTAATTAAAAATTATCCTATGATGGTAAAGCTAGCTAAGATAATGGATATATGAGACTATAAGTCAAGTGATGCATACCTTGGGGCTTTATCAAGCTTAAATAAATAAAAAAATTAATAAGATGGATGTTGATAAAAGTTTATAGGAATGAGATTTAGTGCTCAAATGAGATGTGGATAGAGAAAAATATGAGAAGCACACAAAGTTTGATGTAATATGGAGTGGTTCTTATATTATCATATGTTGCAAACAAGCTAATGATTTTTGGCTCTCGAGGCTAAATGGAGAAGAGTTACTGACCCCGTAAATGGGATCCATCTAAATCACTACTCTTGAAGTGTTTTTAAACTTATATATAGTAGTTTAGATCCATTTTATTTATTCTAAGTGTTATTTGCACATTTTTTTAAGTTATTCTTCTTTCCTCTAAATATTTTGGCTTGTTTTTTGTATTATTTACTTTTTATTTTTGTTGATAGGGTGAATCTTAGTTAAGTTGACTCATTGGTAAGTCGATTAGGTTGTAGCTGAGTTATACTTCCATATTAAGTTTTATTGATTACTTAAATGACCCCATGACCAATGGATTACATAAGGCTACAAGATTCATGCTTAGTAGACAATCATCACATAAAGGTCTTTAGAATGTTAATTATTTTTAGTCATCATGAAGGACAATATCCATTTTTGTTCAAAGATTTAACATTCATGAAGCTTCAAATGTTTGGTCCAAGTTCATAAAATAGGTTGTCTTAAAAGGAGAAATCAATACTTTGCAAGTTTTTCTTCACAATTTTTGTGAAAGGTTTGGTTTTTGTGTCTTTTTTAGTGAATTAATTATAGAAAATGGTGCAAATATTAGTCAAAAATTTTGTTTTGAACAAAGGTTCTGATGATTATGTGAAGAATATACCAAGTCTTTTCCCTCAAAAAAATTGTTAAAAAGAGGAAAAATTTTGACACCTAGTTGATTCTTTGAGATTTACTTGGGACCATATGTCATATTTTTGACTAATAGGACTAATCCATTTATATTCAAAAGTTTCCTAGTGAGTTAAAAAATTAATTTGTCACTTACCCATTTTGCATTCTTTTATCTCTTAGTGATAGATTTAGGAGGTGGTAAGATCAAATTTGATGGGTCCCCAATGACATCTTGAGAGTTTCCCAATTTTTTAGTCACATCAAGACTTTGATCAAATCAAATGGTGTCATAAAAAAATTATTTTCATCTCTCAATAGCATGTGCCTCTTTCAAAAATAATTTTGGCATTTAGATAATTTTGCAAAAAATTGCCTGAGGCCATGTGTTGATCTCCCACTAATCCCAATCCCTTTCAAAATTATATACAACACTTAGTCAAATTTATTCAAAGTTTATTGATGTATTTCCATGTTAGTAAAGTATCAAGTTAATGGGATGCTTTCATGTGTCATAATCTTGATGACCTAGTGACATAAAACCATCTTTAAAGTTTAAAACCCTCTCAGCTAGCAGGTCAGTAGATGATGCCACATGGCATAATCCTACTACTTTGCTCTCCTAGATAATTTTGTACAACCTAGACATAATTTCAAAGCCCCAATATATCAAGTGAGTGGGATGACACCACATATCATAATCTCACATCTCTAAGGTGGTCCATGTAAAACCAACAGTGTCTCAAAGTAATGAGTTAGTGTGATGGCACCACATGGTGAAATCCTACTTCACTATAGGAGGAACAATAAACACTATATCTAAAGCCTCAACCAAGAAAAGAAGATGGATAAGGAGCCATGTCAAGATGAAAATACCTAAAAGCATAGTGATAGGATAACCCAATGAATATGAAAGCACCAGTTAGTGCTCAATGGAGTCTAGGGAAAGGGAAGGCAAATAAGAAGTTGATATGTCATCCAAATGATATATCTATAGTGTAGAGCCTAAATTATTTAGGGAGATGGCACATAAATGCCATAGACAGTGTCCAGATCTTAATGAATTAAAGGGGTGATGCAACCAAGTAATAAAGGAGGTAGTGAATGAAATGATGTCATGTCATTAGGGCACTACCCTAAAATTGAGGGCACATATAGACATTAACACTTTCATAAGAAAAATTTGTATAATTAGAGCATGGTGGCTCAAGGATCATCGGATTGTGATATGAATGACTCAAGAGGAAATTAGAGGCATAGTGAATTGAAATAAGACTGATTCTATATAATTTAATGCTAATATATCTAAAATCATTAAATCATTAGTGAGACCAGCATGATGAAATCTTGATCGAAGAATACAGGATAAAGGAGTGTCTTAATGACAAGCATGGTATGGAAGTCTGTAGGGAGTAGCATTGAAAGTATAAATAGAAGAATCAATCAAAATTTACCAAGGATAGCAATTCCAAAAGATCTATGGCCACATTCTTACACACAAAAGCTTCAAAATAAAGATGTGGTCATTGAGTGATTAAATATTAGTTGTTTCATAACCAATGAGAAAGTGTGTTGAGCTAATAAGTTTAAGCCTGAGGTAATCATCACCATGCCTCAAGGATGTAGTCAAAGTCCCAATTACCTTTGGCCATCCCTATTTGATTTATAGAGATATTATGTGTCTTAATTTATATTATTCAATATAATTATCTTAGTTATAGTTATGATTTTAATCAATGACCTGTGGGATTCCCATTTCCTATAAAATCTTGAGTCTTACATTATAAAATGGTCAACATTTCTAGGCATGGTAATGCTACCAAAATTTTCCCTCTAGGAGTCCCTTTTCTACCTAAACCTTAGATTTTAATGAAAATTAAGTTCAACTATCTCTATTGTTTTGCATCTTATGTGTCTTTCAGGTTTGTTGATAATTCTCATCCCTCTCATTATTGTCCATTCCCATCACCTTGTGCAAAACTTGTCTCTTTTCTTATAGGTCATATTGTGTGTGTGTATATAGGTCTATGCAGACACTATTTTTGGATCATTTATCATTCATCTTAGTGTTGTATTATATCCCTCACCTATATGTTAATCACTTATGAAATTTAAGTGTTTGTATCAAAGCCTGTGTGATATTTTCTTATCCTCTACAATCTATAGTATGTTCTTTAAAGGTTGTAGATTTCCTTTATCTAAAATTGGTACATCACCATTTTCTTTCCAGCATCCCTTCTCCCATTTCCCATAATATATTTTAGATTTAGGATTAGAAGTATATTTCCTTTCAATTATTTTAGGCCTACATGTTGATCCTAAATCAGATGCATTTATATTAGAAGGAATTTGGCTTTTTCTAAAGGTTCATCCCAGGGAACACAAGAGTCCCAAACCTTGGGGAGATGATCCCATTATCTCAATGAATGAATTATTCAAATTTAGTGGGTGCACTGTTCAAATGATAAAAATTTATTGATGTCATTTTGATTTATTCTCACAATGAAGAGGAGCATGAAGACAATTTGATGTAGGTCCCACAAGTTTTGAGAGAAAACCAGTTGTTTGGCAACTTGGAAAAGTGTTCTTTTGCATAGTCTGAGGTGTAACACCTTGGGCATGTCCTCTCAAGAGAAGAATTTTTTGGATCCCTCTAATATTTGGGCCATTTTAGAATGGCTAACACCTATAAACATTGTAAAGTTATGTATTTTCATTAGTTTTTTAGGTTACTATAGATTTTTTGTTAAGAACTTCTCTTGAATTATGAACCCTATTTACCTCACTTCATAAAAAAGGGAAGAAGTTTGTATGGAGAATAGGATACAAGGAAGCTTTTAATTTGTTGAAGAAATAAATCTTAAGTGTGCCAATATTGGATATATCTAATCCTATTAGGGATTTATTTGTTTGAATGGGTGCATCAAAGGAAGGATTAGGATATATACTCATGCAAGAAGGTAAAGTTATAGCATATGAATATTGAAATCTCAAAGCTTATGAGTTAGGATATCACACACATGATTTAGAGTTTGTAGCTATATTCAAGCTTGTTTAAGGTGGATACACTTTTTACTTGGTCATCATTTTGTTCTAAAGACTAAACACCTAAGTCTACAATATTTATTTAGTCAACCTAACCTCAATGTGCATCAAAGAAATTGGATGAAAATATTATGTAAATATGATTATGATATTTTTATATAAAAGGAGAGGAAAATATTGTTGCTAATGCCTTATGAATAAGACACCATGATTTGGTAGCAATGAGTTTGTAAACTGATGTGTAGAGCTAGATTTTGAAGCATATTCCAAAGGATCACCTCTAGAAGGAAGTAATATAGTTATTGGGTTCTTGATCGAGTCTAAAAGGAAAGTTTGAAGGATATTCTCTTGAGCTAAATGGCTTGTTATGCCATAAATGGTGTAAATTTATTCCTTTAATTGGTGGCTTGCTTGAGTTAATTATTTTTTAGTCTCATTGAGCTCCTTACCAAGCACACCCTAGAGTTAAGAAGATGCATGCCAATTTAAGGAAATTATATCATTGGGCTAGTTTAAGGTGTGATGTCGATGAATTTTTTGCAAATTGTCTTGAATTATAGAGGGTTAAGGTTGAGCATCATCATCTGGTAGGATTGTTATATATCCATAAGACTCTAGAATGGAAATGGATACTATTTACATGGATTTTATTGTGGGCTTTCCTACTTTGAATTATCATCATGATGTGATCATGGTCACTATGGATAAGTTGACCAAATTCATTCACTTTTATCCCATTAAGCATACTTATAGTGACACCTTAGTGGTAAGATTTTTTATAGATGATGTTGTTATATTGCATGGGATGCCCTATAAGATTATTTTTGATCAAAATTTGGTATATACTTCTCACTTCTAGACTTCTTTATATGAGTCATTAGGCACATAGCCAAAATTTTAGTACTTACTACCATCCTAAGACTGATGGACAAATTGAGAGAGTCAATTAGGTCCTAGAAGACATGTTGTGTATGTATGTTATGGACTAACAATCCCATTGGGAAGACTATTTGTATCTTATTGAATTTGTTTATAGTAATAGTTATTATAGTTCAATCAAGATGGCACCTTTCCATGATTTGTATGGTCAATCATGTAGAACCTCATTGATTTAGGACTAACTTGAGGATAGAGTCATGATTGGACCTGTCATGTTAGAATACATGTAGCAGTAAGTAGTTAAGATATGACAACACTTAAAGACCACCAGATATCAGCAAAAGAAATATATAGATGCAAAAATAATTGATCAATATTTTAATGTTGGTGATAAATCTTTATTTAGGGTGAGACCCAAAAATATACCCATCTATAATGGAAAAGGTTCAAATTTAGCACCTCTTTTTATAGGGCCATTCAAAATTTTAGAGACCATTGGCCTAGTTGCTTATTGATAGACCTTACCACCTAGCCTAGCTCATGTTCACGATGTTTTTCAAGTTTCTATTTTAATATAGTATATTGCTAATATTACTCATGTTTTGGATTGATGACCTTATAGGTTGAGATTGATAGGGCTTTAGTTTTGGATTCTATCATGATTTTATTGCATAAAATGCTAGCTCTTCAAGGCAGAGACCTAGATTAGGTCAAGGTCTAGTGGGACAAATATAATGAATCAATAGTAACTTGGGAATACGTTTCACTTTTCAGGGTTCAATATCCTCACCTCTTTTAGTGACTTCCACGCAAAAGTATACATAAATGGAGGGGAATGTAAGGCCCACTTTTGCATAGTGATTATATTTGAAAAAATGACTATGAAATTATGACTTATATGTTTTGATTATTGAAACAAGTTATTAAGTCACATCCAGTTGTGGCACGTAAGCATTTATGAATTCTTAGCATGTGTTGGGAACCATGAGAAAGACATATTATCAATATTTATTGATTACTTAACTTATGAAAGAATGACACTTACATTTCTTTATGCAATTTCACTTTATTAATTATGATTTTCTATGAGATATATTGACTTAAATCATGTTGTATCATTATTTCTAATCTTATGAAATGATAACTACCTATGTATTGAATCATATGAAATTATCCACATACATGTTTATATTCCATGAATTATTGGATATGGTTAATTTATTGAAATTACTTTGTTTGAATAAATTTTGTAACTTTGGCCATTAGGTTAGAGGAATTTTATGTGTGCATTGAGTGTGAAAGAACATGAAAAAGGCCAATGAAGGAAAGAGACTATGTTAAACATGGTTTTATCACAAAATATATTTACCCTTAAACCCTTATTATACTCATGTTAAGTAGTTAGTTATCTAAGTTACTATTCATCAACTTTATTGAGTTGGAATATGTTTTAGGTAGCTAGCCATTAAGCTTAGTTGATGAAACTTGATGTCTTGGGATCATTTGATGTCACAACCAACATCTATAATTTATATTGTTTGATTGGTAGATCTTCCATTAATTAACTTAGTCTAGTTCAAGTGAGAAGAGTTAAGTAAGCTAGTGAAGCAACTACATAATCCTATAAGATCCAATATGTGCCTTAATTAAACATGGAAAAGAACATCCCTTAATGAGGAATGGGTTTGCAAGTGGATAGTGGTTGGATGATTCTATAATGACTATATTTAGGAGATGAACTCCCTTAGTTTAGGAATTTTTTATGAAATTAGAATAAAAATAGACTAAGTAAAGGAGAAGAAGCGATAGATAGGAAGAGTTGGTCATAAGAGTCGAGCCTTAGATTATTAAAGGATAGCACCTAGGTGGACTTGAAGTTGATAGGTGGGCTTTCTATTAACCTATGTTTTTAGTTATTTCCCTAAAATGAAATGATTTTATTATTATTTAATCTTTTACTTTCAGGAGAATAAGATAACTTGGTTTATTCTGCCTATTTTATTATCTTGTCCATGATTGTGTATTGGTTGCCATGTAGTATTGTCCCAATTGAGGGCCTTATAGAGGTTGTTCCTTCTTAGTTAAATGATATGATTTTTACTTTATTGGGTGAATACCTTAACATTATTTTAACACAAGGTGATTGTTGTATATGAGCATCTCTTTCATGATGGTATCAAGTCAAATTCATCCTATGTTGGGCATGATATCAGGTTATTTAACCCTTCCATAAATGTCATGATGGTAGTTCATCAAATTCCTCCTAGCTTGGGTATGGTAGAAGGTTGTTCGACTTATTATGATCATTGGAAGAAATCATTAGATTGGCATATCCTCTTGCTATTCAAATCAATCAGTGGGCCTTGTTATGTTTTGAAAACTTGCTTGATATTTTTATATTTCTAAATTCTTATCTTCAATTGAATGATCATTTGAATTATTTTTTGCTTTGTATTTTGGACTGGGAGTCTCTTTGGGTAAGAATCAAGAATAATATTATAGGTGGTGCATGGTCTCATTCCCTTATATTAAGACACCTTAGCTTAGATATCCACCCTTGCATTTACCAAGTGAAATAAACATGATCAGAGTTGGGAGTCTCAAGTTTGGGGGCTTATAAAGTAGCATCTTAATGATTATTAAAGGTTGTGCAGTGAGCCTTGCTTCTTATGGCTAGTAAATTCTCAGGAGTGGACAAGGAGCATCATTAAAGATCAAAGGGTCCCCCATTATTTAATCAATTCTAGAGATGTTCCTCTTGATATGTAAATAATTAGATGAAATCTTATGTATTATTGATGTTATTAATCAACTATCTTTCTTGGATTATTTGTACAAAAGAAGATGTTGTATAATGACCCAATTATGGGTAAAGACTTATTTTATAGTTTTATTGAATCTCCTTAACAAATTGAGGTGGGATTATTTATGATTCTTGGTTTATAGGACCTTTAAAAGGATCCTATATGTATAAAATTCTTTATCCTTTATGGCTCCTTAAATAAATTTGATAGATTGATTCTATTGCTTACATCTTGTTGTGAGAACCTTATCAATTAAGCATTGTGCCTTTCTTATGATCTATATATAATATTATTTAATGTATTAGACATATATTATTAATTAAAACAAAATTTAAACATCTATGATATTGTTATTAAGAGTAAAAATATAGCTTATTTTCTTAATCATAACATGGATGCCTTCTAGTTTAAATTATTCCATATGAAAGGAATCTTAGAAGTGTTAGTAGTTGAGTAAGCTTCATGTTAGAAACCTTATGATAACCAACCTATTAATAATATATATAATAAATAGGTATTTGATTTACTATTATAATTATATTAAGGCATGATTCTTTTAAGTTGGACTAAGGTCACCTTGTTAATAGATTATTGATTTAAGATGGTCTTGAAAACCAACCCTTTGATGTTGAATTTTTATTTGTTAAGTAAAAATCTTGTTGTTATCTCATATTTAATGTAATGAATTGTGCCTTGGGCCTTATCAATCAAACCATCCATCTAAGAATTTAAAATAGTCCTTGTTTTGAGTGGATTCCTTTTTAACTATTGAGTTTTAGTGAAAAGTTGAATCTCTTGAATTCTTTGCATGTTTGGATAAACCAATGACAATATTGGTTTAGCACTATATTAGGATTAGTTTGGGAACCTTTTTATTCTATATATTATATGATGTTAATTTTTATTATTATAATATCTTTTGAGGAAGGAAGACTCTTCCTAGATTAAGTAATTAATAAAAACCTACACATGTATTTCCCTTTCCTTAGTCATTTAATAACTTTGGACCCTTTTTTTTTGAAGTTTTCCTTAGTTAATTTAACTAATTTTTGTGAATTAGTTCAGAGGAAGCCATGTTTTATCATCTTGATAACTTAGGAGTGATGTTAGCTTGGTCTGATGTATGGTCAATACTAAGCTAGTGGGCTAGCGAGATGTTTCCACACATCATCATCCTAACAACACATGATCTTGAAGATGATTATACAAGAAGATAAATTTTGGACTTGTAGGATGTTGACACATGGAATAATATCAATAACCCATATCTCAAATATGACCATACAGGAATTTTGCCTCTTTACCAATGGGATAGTAGGATGTCACCACATGTCATCATCTTGATGACCCATAATCCTAGAGATGAATGTACAAGGAACATGCCTCTAGGGTAGTGAGCTAGTCAGATGTGGACACATGGCATCATCCCAATGACTCTCCATCTTGGAGAATTCTATGTTGAGGTACAATCATTTGGGCTAGTGAGTTTTCAGGATGTTACCACATAACATCATCACAATAACACTCAGTACTAGGGTTGTAGGTGCAAATGCAAACATTCTTTAGATCAATAGGTAAGTGAGAGGACTCCACATAGAAGACAGGTCCCTAGGATATAAAAGATAAGATAACATGACCTTGGAGCCCATCTAAGCATACACATGGATGCCATTATGTTGAAATCAATAAGGTTAAAAGCTGGCGATTGTCTTGACATCATTACATAATAACATTTGCCATGAACCCAAAAATGATTTCCTATGTGTTGGGACAAATGTATTGATTTGTTTATATTTTATTTTTCTACCATAAATTTATTATGGAATTGTGATAGTTTTAGGGATCATGCATATGTGTATATGATTGATGTGAGTCCTCATTTGTGTTCATGTCTTTTGGTTTTTTGTTTGTGGGAATATTTTATCCTGCTTATTTTTAGAGAAAAAATGGGTATGACACATTTTCAATCCCATGCTAGCACCAATCCCAACCACCTGGTATATGCATCAAGAGTATAAGAGGAAGAATAGACACTAGGCACAAGTACAATAAGGCTTTTTTAAAACTTTTATGTTTGAAGATGACAATATAATGGTGCATAATGCATTTCAGAAACTAAAACTTTTTTATGTTATAGTTGAGTATAATATTTTGGAGTTATGATAGATTCATCATCATAATAGGAAGTAGTTCAAGACTTAAATCTAGTGATTCATAATTATTAGGCTATTAAATAAGAAAAATCTCTTATTAATCCCTATAAAATAATTATAGATGAGCTAAAAATATCTAGCGATAGTGATGGAAACCTAGATTTAGAAGGCTTATTCGAACTAGAGTAAGAATTTGAACCAAAAAAATTATAAAGCATGGAAGAAGTGGAGGAGGAAATATTATGCAACATAAACATCCCAGAATAGGAAAAGGAATGAACTATGTGAGAGGATCTACCTAGTGGATCAAAAAATATATATCAAGAACTAGTGGAGAAGATTGAATATAATATTAGAATAAATTTCATGCCTAAACATACAACATGGGATAATATTGGGTTTAGAATGATATCTTAGAGGCATTTTAGATGCTAAGAGATTATCATGATGTCTTTTTTACCAAGTTCTTAGAAGTGAAAGGTGTAGATTCATCATTAGTGGAGATGCACATATAATTAAAAGAGTGCACTAGACTCATTAAAAAGTTGAATACAAACTAAATCCTACCTTAAAGATGAAAGTAAAGATTGAGCTAAATCACATGCAAGAATCATGGACCATTTATTTAGTTGAAAAGGTATATTGGGTTAGTCCCATGTAACCAAAATAATTCTAGTGAGATTTGGCTCTATGGGGACTATCGTGCAATAAATAATGCCTACATCAATGATCCATTTCCAATACCATTTGTAGATGAAGTTCTCAACTCAATCATAGGTCATGAGGTGTACTCATTCATAGATGGATTTTGTGGATACCATTAGATTCCTATCAGATAAGAATATCAAGATAAAATAACATGCACAACAAAATGGGGGCATTCTCATATAAGGTAATGCCCTTTACTCTTAATATTTCAGTAGTAGTTTTCTCTAGGGTTATGGTAACTACATTTAAATATTTCATTCATGATTTTTTGAAGTCTATTTGGATAACTTAGTTATCTTTTGTTTATTTAAAGAGAATTTGTCAAATAAACATTTAATGCTAGAATGGTGTTAATCCATACACATTACCTTGAATCTAAATAAGTGTTTTTTCCACACCTTTAAATATTATTTTGGGTCACATCATATGCAGTGATGAAATCTTGGTAAACTAGGCTAAAATTGTAGTAATAGTGGGGATGCCACTCCAAACTAGTTCTACATAAATGTACACTTTTTTGAGTGATACAGGATACTATATAAAACTCATCAAAGATAAGTAGCCATATGTACCCCATTAAAAAACTATTACACAAAGATACAAAGTTTGATTGGACATCAAAATGAAAAATAACATTTATTGATCTCAAAGGTTAATATCATTACTTATCTTAGTTTTTCTTGTTTAGAAGAATCCATTTCATGTATATGTTGATGCTTATGTTATTGCATTAAGAGTTATCTTAATATATTTAGGATATTTTGGGTTGGATCATCCCATACATTTCACAAGTAAGAAATTATTATCGATAAAGAAAAACTATATGAGTACATAAAAAGAGTCCTTAGGTATGGTGTTTACCTTACAAAAATTTAGACATTATATTTTGGCCACACCATTTGAGCTTTTCACATATAATTAGGCATTATGATACCTAGTTAAGAAACTAATTTTGGGTGGACGTATCTCTGGTGGTTAATATTGTTTTAATAATTTCAATTTAAGATTAATGTCAAGCCAGGTTGAGAGAATATGGGACTAGATCATTTGATCAAGCTCCATGATGGGGAAGAACTAAAGGAAATACAATATGAATATATATATATATATATATGCACACTTATTTAGGGTTGTTTCAATCCCTGACAACATGGAGAATATCATAAAATTTCTAAAACAAATAACATTTCCTACACACTATGTTGAAAGAGAGAAAAAGAAATGATCACATGAGCCATTCGTTACGGTCTCATTAATGGATTTATATATAAAATCATAAAACATGATGTGTTATTTAGAGTAGCTTTAGAACTTGAGTTACCATAGCATCTTTAAGATGCACATCAAGGAATCAGAGGTCATTTTGAAAGAGAAGATACTATGAGGAAGATAATATAGAGTGGTCTTTAGTGGCCAAGTTTGTTTCAATATGAACACAAGGAGGCCAAACATTATGATGTTTTCCAAAGAATGGGAAAACTCAATCATCAGGATGAAATTTCATTGGTCCCAATGCTAGTGGAACAACCATTTAAATAATAGGGAATTGACTTTTTGGGGCCTATAACTCCCCTAAGAAAATGTATTCGTACCTAATATATCATTATTACAACTAACTATCTAATGAAATAGGTGGAAATTACTATGACACTAAGTTTTGGTGCAAAGGATGCTGTTAAATTTTTGTATGAGAATATCATAACAAGTTATAGATGTCCAATCAAATTAGTTAGCAACAAAGGTACTCACTTCCTCAATAACCTAATAAAGACTCAAACTAAGAATTGTATGATATCTCACTACAATATCATGGCCTATCATCCATAAATAAATATGCAAGCTAAAGCTTTGTATAAAGTATTTGGTAAAATGCAAAAAAAATATATACAATGTTCAAAGGGATGATTAGTAGGATCGCATTCCCAAGATTATTTAGGTGCACATGAAATTATAAATGTGCAACATGATTCACTACCTTTCAACTCATTTATGGTCTTGATGCATTCATGCCTATGGAATACATTTTTACTAGTCTATACATTGCAATGATTATGAAGTTGGCCAATCAAGACTCTATGTAATGAATATTGATGGATTTGGTCAATATGGAAGAAAATAGACAAATGGCATAATAGATGTAGGAGATCAGTAAGTTAAAGTAGAAAGTGTGGCATGATATCAACTTATGATCTAATAAATTATGTCCTAAATAATTAATATTACTCTATGATATTATATTCAAAGAATTTATGGGAAATTTTTGCATCAGATGGAAAACACCTTATATTATTCCTAAATTTTCACAATACGGTACATTTATAAAAAAATTTACATAGAACCATTTTAATATAATGTATCAATGGTTGTAGGCTTAAGCCTTACCATTATTAATCTCTATCATTTATCATTGTAAATGAGAGAGGGTGTTGAGTAGCACCATGTAGTTAGGAATTTTATTTAATGTTGATTCATTTTCTATTTTTTAGGGTTAGTGTGTTTTTACAGTGTGATCTTTGAATTGTAGCACATCCTAAAAAAATTAGGAATATTCAACATTATAGAGTGTGATTGATATATAGATTAAGAATAGAAATAATATAGATAATATTCAAAATAGAATCATCATCAATTAAATCTAGGAACAAGACATTGACAAGATAGGTATGACAAAAGGATGACAAACGGTATTACATCTTTCTTGAAGTAGATCGCATGGAAGAATGATAGGATGGCCCATAAAATAAATTATTTAAATGGAAGGATAGTGTGTTACATCAATTTTCCACCAATGGTTGGATCAAAAAACTTATATGAAAAGGAGTAATTGTTATGTCAAACAACAACCGGTTGACATAAATTTTGGAAATACACTCATGCACAACTAGTTAAATGCATTTAAACTTGATAGCTTGATGGAATTAGGTAGTAAATGTTATATAATAGAGGGAGTGGATAATGAATAAATATTTCATACTCTTACAACCAATAAAACTTTGTGATATGCATCCAAAACAACTTCTTGTGCATAAAATTCACACAATCACCAGACCAAGTGAAGAAAGTGTTCAATGTAGTCCAAAATAATAACCATAGATAGGGAAAAAATGTTAATCCCACTTATAAATTCATAGAAAGAGGAAATGAGGATTGTCTTAGGCCTTATACAAACCAAATATCATGATCTAGACACCTTTGATTTCATTGATGTGGCAGAAACTACTTTATTTTCTTAGGACCCATAAGAAGTAGCATAGGTAGGAGCTCTAGCACTTAAAAATATACTAAGGATTATATGTTGAATTACATATAAAATTACCTACTTTTGGAAAATTAGATGAGGTAATGCTTGATTTGATAAGTATTTATAATTAATTTAACATTCACTTGTCTCAAGATGTTACCATATTCATCACCTTTGAGACTATGGAAAGAGAAACATGGATTCTAACTCACAGTAAATCTCACCTACATTACAAATCCATAGCTTCACCAATTCACTATGACACCAAAGAGAAATATCCTATAATGGAAAGCAAGGAAATGATCATCAATTCTTTGGATGATGTTTTGGTTCACATTCGTACTAAATGTATCACCAAAATATTTTGATATAAAATTAAATAGTAAAATTAGGCAATAAAAGGATCAGTATAGATTGCATATGACCTGATACACCTCTATGAAGATTTTAATTTGACCAATTATTTGACCTCTGATCTCACAATGAACATATATAAGATCCTTGACAACACTTCATATGCATTCTAGTACCATTTTTTGGTACTACTATTTTGCTTCACATAATAGAAATCACCAGAAGGCCTTTTCAATTCTACTATAGATTTTTGGCCTATTTCTACATTCACCAACATTTCATGGACAAAAATAGGGAAATATTATGATAAACTAGGGAGGTTCAATATGTGGTGTTTGGACATCCAAGACATGATTAATTCACACCCTAGTGTACCCTAAGATGTGATGCAATATCTAGGATGGCATGTGTGATATAGGAATTTGATTACATAAGCTAGACAAGATTGGACAACATGATATTACATGAATAATGTTTAAATGGAATATGTCACATGGTTTTTAAATAATGGTTTTGGTATAATTCAAATGAGTTTTGAAATAATTCAAGCATCATAATATAAATTTTTCCATATCTAAAGCCACAACATGAAAATACGTAAGAACAACAAGATGCATCAAAAGTTAAAATAGATGCTATGAGAAAGGAGAAGGAAGATAAGAAGAAGAGGACTTGAAATTCAAAGCACAAGACTACAAAGGAAAAATATAAACACAAATAATAAGTTATGGAGGAGGAACATAGAAATAAATCTAAAGAAGCAAAGGCTCAAAAATAGAGAGTCAAAAAAATAGAGGCTAAAAATAATAGATTTAAAGAAGTAGATGCTCAATAGAAGAGAGTCGATGAATCAAAGGTAAATAAAAAATCAAAATAAGAAGCTAAAATTAAATAATAAGAAACATAGGCCACACAAAAAAATAAAGAGGAAGCAACTAAAATTACAAAGGCTCAATAGGATTTAAAGGCTAAAATAAAAGTTGAGGATAAAGAAGTTGAAGCCAAAGCCAAAGATGTAGTAAAAGCTAAGGCTAAAGCTAAATGGGATGCCAAATCTAAAGTTGATGTAGAAGCTAAGTCTAACTTTGAATTTGAAGTTATATCTAAGTAGGATGCAAAGCCAAAATCTAAGTAGCAAGCAAAAAGCACAATGAAACTAGTAATTATGATGTAAGGAGGTGTGTAGGAGGAGCCTTCTTATCCTACACCATAAATAACTCTCCAATGGCTATGGGATGTTCTCTCATCATCCACCCAACACACCACATTTTATTTTCGATTGGTACAGTTCATGGTGGCTCCTAAAATAATTATAGTAACATCCATGGTTTTGAATACAACTACATAAGAAACATCTTTGGATGTTTCTTAGTTGTTGCTAACCAAGAAAATTAAAGGCATAACTACTTTATAGGAATCAATTATGTATAAGTCTTTGGCCTTAGAGTAGGAAGTCTTAAAATTAAAAGAGGAAAACATAGATTTGATCTTTCAATTCACCAATGCACACCATATCATTGACACTAGGTGCCCTAAATAGTGACCTAAGTCTTAGGTAACTAGGTGATTTATAAAGATAAGCAATTATTATCCCTATTAGCACAACTCATGAAATATTGGTTGGATACACACAATCTATAAATGTTATGATCACATGGGTAAAATATAAAAGCTAAAATAGATATTATCTATGAGCTTTTGGAGGAGTATGAACAATTTCTAGACATAACTACATTTCAAGCCAAACAAATAGAAATTTTTTTGTTGAATTAGAATCAGTAGATTAATAAGTCATTGGTCATAGATAATCTAGATTTCAACATGGTAGACAAATCCAAATCTTTCATGGATGATCACATAGATAATTCTAAAACAATGAGTAGAACACTCAATCAATTACTAGATTCAAGGGATAATGCCATACAAAAACTATAGATATGGCACAATGAGACTATGTAATTTATTAGTTTATATCTAGGTTTAGAGGTATGTGGACTGAATGGAAGATCTAACATAGGATATCCAAATCAAATTTTTAAATGATAAATCACTCATGACTATTACATAAGATGAAGATATTCAGAACTTGGTGGTGATTCAAGTCCCATTGTGCATATTACTCACTATGGTATAATAAGTGTTGACTAATTAAAAATAATCAAGTAATACATTTCCTATTTTGATGCCTCCATTCCATAATTTTTCTAGGAATTGTTATTCATTCCCTAATAAAGGTTGAAAAAATACTTTAGTAGAAGAATAATGCCACAATCATGTAACTATTTATCCAATAACCACAACAACTTCCACCTCTATTTTCTATAAGATCAACTTCTTCATCCACTTCTCTAGTAGATCCATTATCACAATGACCTATTGCACATACAATATATAATATGCTACAACCTACATAGTAGTTAATGCATAGTTTTAAATTTGTAGTTTTCAAAACTTTTTGGCACATTTTTTTAGAATGGCCTTAAACATTAGGAATAGAGATAGGTTATTTAGAAACTTGTAAAGGGCATCCACTTGGTTAAGGTAGGCTATAAAAAAAATAAAAAGGTGGTAGGATAGTATGTTACTTAGTTTAAAACCTAAAAGGGAGGCTAAGAAGTGTGTAAAGGGTGAAAACTAGTAAATTTCACCCATAACAATAACTATAACTCTTTTTTTTAGTTAAATTCCTCATCTCAAGCTTTATATCAGGGTCTTATGTTGTGACTTTATCTTGAGATGAGACAAATGTTTAAGTTTAGAAAAGTGTTGAGTGTAGAATAAGGATATCAATATTTTAAAGTATATCTAATGAACATGTGTGTGATTTGCACTCATTTTTTATTTTGTATGTACTCAACCTTTGTAAGCATAATGATAGATGTCAGGATACAAAGAGTCACTCTTTTTGAGAATATTGAAAGAATGGAATATGAAGAGACAATGTTGAGTGATATATATATATATATATATATATATATATATATATATATATATATATATATATATATATATATATATATCACTCAATTGTATTTGGATATGTTTTTGATGTTATAGAGATTAATACATATTGTTCTGAAATGGTTTTTGTATGTATCTTTTATCATTATTATGTGTAGTGAGTACTTTGATTTATTTAATATGTTGATCCTATGAGTTATACATACTATTCAAATTCTAATAAACTTATGTTTATCCACACATATGTTTTCTTTGACTATTTATTAATATATTTAGTCTAAATTTCCATCAAATGTTTACTTTTATTACTTAATGCACAAGCTATCTATATATATATATATATATATATATATATATATATATATATATATATATATATATCACTCAATTATATTTGGATATGTTTTTTATGTCACAGAGATTAATACATATTGTTTTGAAATGGTTTTTGTATGTATCTTTTATCATTATATAATGTGTAGTGAGTACTTTGATTTATTTAATATGTTGTCATATGAGTTATATGTACTATTAAAATGCTAATAAACTTATGTTTATCCACACATATGTTTTCTTTGACTATTTATTAATATATTTAGTCTAAATTTCCATCAAATGTTTACTTTTATTACTTAATTCACAAGCTATCTATAAATTACCATGTTCTAAAGGGGTTTCAAGAACCTATGCTAATAATCTTATATTGAGAGATGGGAGAAATAATTTTAAGTTATTGTATGATATCATGATTGTGATACCAACCTTAAAATAACAGTGTGGGAAAATTTGACCAGAAGCCTCAAATTTTTTACAAATGTGAGAATCAAGTATGGACTATGGAAAGAGGTTGAAATAGGAGGAGGGTTGTGTGGGTAAGAAGTAGTTAGGAGAGAGCATGGCTCTATCATATTGGATGAAATGTGAGGTAGTATTATCTCACTTCTTTGAGAACATGGAAAATTAAATAAAGAACCCATTCATGAGGATATGCCTAAAAAATATGTGTGAAGAAGTCATTGGTATGGAGGAAGTGGAAGTTCAAGAAATAGTAAAGCTAGTTAAGGCATTTGTTCTTGACCATAAGTAGTCTCTTAGAATAATTAATGTTTTTTATGCTACCTATGACATTATTAAGGTCAATTTTCTATCAAATTTAGTGGGTTCCTTTTCTCTAGATAAGGAGCACCTAGACATTGAGACCATTGCGCATACAATAGGGATGGAAGTGGCTAAACACAATCATCCAATTATGGATGATATGGTGAAACTACATAGCAGATTAGCCTTTATGGTATAAATATTAGGGAGCATCCTTCCAAATTATTATATCTTCATTCCCCTATGATGTTATGGCATAGAAGACAAATATGTAAGGGAAACAAAACCAAGTTTGGGAAGCAGAGCAGGCTAAAAAGTATGGGAAAAGTCCTTGGTAGTGAACATAATGCTAGATAACATAGAGCTGATCATTATAGATTGATATAGAGTGTAGGTTATAATTCCAATTTTAAGAAAGGCTTACTATGACTAGTAAATAGGGAGTCAATTTTTTTAGTATGATATGATGTTATCCCTAAGGAGCATTTCAATAACATGTTAATATGATAACTATAAGTAGCCAGTTTTTTGGGTAATGTGGATGGTTGTGTTTTTTTATCCCCATATAGTAAATAGTATCTCACTATCATCCTATAGGAATCTGAGTTAGTTTATGTTGATGGGGTATACCCTAAGGCTATTCTTCATTTACTCTTTTTTGCTCTAGGGATGTGCCCTAGTTATTATAGAAAACATTATTCAAAAGGTGGAGGAAAATGATGTTAATATGAATTAAAACTGATGATGGTAAAGGGTTAGTGTGTCAAAGTTAATTTTGACACTAAATTTGTAAATGTAGGTGTCTACACCTTGTATGTTTCCCCTTGGCCTTCTTCCATGTTTTGTGTGATTTTTAACGTGAGATTTTTGTATGTGTCATGGACAGAACTCTTATTTGGTATTGTTTGCTTAATTTACGATGCCATAATAGATATTATGCATATCCCTAGTTTTTTGGTTATTTGATTAATATCATGCATCTTCCCTGATTAGTTATATATGTTGGGAGGAGGATGGATAAACCGGAAGCACACAATTTGATTACTAATACCAAGCAACTTAATATGCAGAAATTAACCAGATTCACCAAGTAACTAGAATTCAGAATAACACAGCATATGAGAGACAATACCAAATTGTATTAACACTTTATACAGAAAAGAATACAATAAAGAAGATGCCACTTCTTCTCCACCACCTTACAAAGGTTTCCCACACCTCAAGTGAACAGTAATTCTTCTCCCCAAAGCTCTCCCTCTCACAGGTCCCAACACCCAACTCAAATACAGAGTTGGTGTTCACCTTCCGTGCTCCACGCACACCACAAGTGCTCCACGCACTCCACAAGCACTCCACGTGCTCCACAAGTACTCAAGGTACTTCAAGTAGATCTCCCATGAATCTGTAACAACCTGCAATTCAACAGACCATACTTATGGAAGGAACTCCCTTGCCTTCCTCTTGCTCTATCCGAGTACACACCTGTACTCCAAGTAGATCCTGCCTGATACTGCTCCCTGTTGTGTTGCTGTCTGTATGACCTTGCACACCTGCAAATCAATCAATGGTTCTATTCACCTGTGAACCTCGACCTTGCACACACATACACCTACAGATCAACGATCTTACTTACCATGTAGATCTCCTATATAGGCCATGCAACTGTGACCAAGATCCTACACTCTTGAAGAACCCAGCTGGCTCTCCAATCCAACACCAACACACCTGGTACTGTGGCACTAGGAGGAACGCACCATAGCTCTACCTCACACACAGAAGGAGCTTATAATTATGCTCTCTTACTCCCTAGCACACTTTTCCAATACAACCATGAGTCTATTATATAGATCTCATCCAAACAATGATTAGACATCTAATTACAATAATTAGATCCGCAGCTATGAGTCTAAAATTAGCACTCATCATGCAAACTCTTGGTTCGTTAGCTCACTGCCCATAATTAACTTGCAGTCGAACTACACAGGCGACCGACGTCGGTCCCTGTCTGCCTGGGGTCGCCGACGCCGGCCGATATATGACCGACGTCGGTTGCCTTCCTGTCTTACCCTGCCGACGCCGGTTGGCCAGACCAATGCCAAACACTTCTGACACTTAGCAACTCATTCTGCAACCTCCTCCATGTCTGCATCAGTGAAGCTTTTAGCTCCACAATCCTAACAATCTCCCACTTGGAGATAAACAGCTGCACTGTACCTGTACTTGTACTCCGTCTAGTCTATTTCCTGGTTTGTATCCCTCTTCAAGCTCCCACCTGAAGACAACCCACCACACATCCCGTGGTGTACCACCTGTCATCCGAGTAACCTGCCACATCCGAACCTACAACACCTGTAGTGAAGTCCTGACCCTGCATAGCAACACCTGCTGCCGGTCCCTCTCAAAAAACCTGAGAATCCACTTCCCCGAATTGGCTCCTAACTCTCTGACAGCTCCCACTGCATGGGAATACTCAGGTCTATACCAGACCTCATGTGATTTCAGACACTGTACCTGTCCAGCCCTTAGTGTGCTCTGGTTCTGCATCCTGAACCTCACCAACACCTGATTCACATCAGCTCCCACTCGAGACAAAATCAACCTGTGATCTCCATGCCTCTCATGTCAAAGAATTCCGCTGCTCCAAACTCCTCCTGACATGCCACTGAACTAATCTTACCCTTAGCTCAGCAAAACCCTGTATGTACACCCCTGCTAGCTAGCATACTATCCACATACAGCAACAGAATGATGTCATGACTCATCATCCCCCTGGTAAGACAAACCACAGTAGTTACCCTGACATTGACTGAAGCCATGCTCCGTCCCCCACCTGTCAAAACCTGTACCACTGTCCTGCAGCTCCACAAGACCATATACCTGATCTTCCGTCTCATGTATCCGTTCTCTCTATTCTTCTACTAAGGTATCCATTCATTTCTGTGCTCTCATACCTGCTGGCATCCCTACCAAAACACACCTGTCTGGTTCTCCTCCAAGGAATCACATCCTCATCCATGCCAAGCTCACACCTGTTTCCTGGATCCTTCCTGCTTTACAATCAGCAACAAGTATGAAGAAGAGGAACAACGAATTTGAGGGCCTACTTACGCCTTCAGTCCTCCGTATGGGTGTTTGAGACTCCTTGACAGCGTGCTGTCCACCCGAAATTCATTTACAGTGACCGACCTCGGTCACTCCACAGTCTGCATCCGACCGACGTCGGTTCCATGCATCTGTACCTGACTACCAACCTGCCTGCGCTGGTGTCCCTGCTGTCGACGTCGGTTAACCTAACTGACATCGGTCTTACATTCTGCCGACGTCGGTCTCCTGACCGACATCGGTCTTACCCTGCCCGACATCGCCGGCTTCGTTCTGCACATGACCGACATCGGCACCTGTCTGTTCGACGCCGGTTCCTCCTGACCGACATCGGTATCTGTGTTCGCCTGTGAGTGATGACTTTTTACCCGCGAGCTTCTTTGAATCAAAATCCATGTCCAAACTGCCCTACTCAGAAGTATCCAGCCACATCCACTGGGTTCTGTCCGCCATCTCCTCCATAAACACCAAGGCTTTCCAGTTCTTAAGCCTGTCAAATATATTTGTCTTCCGCTTAAGAACATGCATCTCCTTCCTGCTCATGTGACCAAGCCTACGAAGCCACGTCTCCACAACAAAAGAAGAATCAGTAATATAAACAAGTAGATAAAGGATACCTATTTTCTTACCACCAGCTAATTCAAGTGCATCCGCTGTGAGAGTTCTTGTGCATTTCTCATCACCCAATCTTTCTAAAGAAATTAGCCATATCTCCAAACCTGGGACCTGCATGACCTTCATCAACACCTGTGTGTTGGCCGCCTGCAATTTCAGCTTCACTTCCCCTTTGCCAATTCTTTGGCAAGGCTTACCAGCTCCTCTACCTGGAACTGCATGGAAAGAGGCAACCGAATCTTTTATCCAAGATTCAAATTTATCCAAGAAACCTGCAAACACATCCTGTGCAACAACACCTGCTACATCTGTATCTTCAGTTTCTTCATGCTGATCTGTTACCAACCAACAATAATCTTTTACCGGCTCTTTCTTTCCATAGGACCGTGAGTGACCATCTGTGCTTTTCAACTCCTCCATTCTTAGCTTACTTTAATCTGCTGTTGCTCTACTCCCACTCGATCAGAAACCCCTGAGAGTGACCTGTAACCAAACACAAAACCTGCTTCCTCCAACCTGAGCTCAGATACCACTTGTTGGTATCAAGCTCAAGAACCTACAACCAAGGCTCTGATACCACTTGTTGGGAGGAGGATGGATAAACCGGAAGCACACAATTTGATTACTAATACCAAGCAACTTAATATGCAGAAATTAACCAGATTCACCAAGTAACTAGAATTCAGAATAACACAGCATATGAGAGACAATACCAAATTGTATTAACACTTTATACAGAAAAGAATACAATAAAGAAGATGCCACTTCTTCTCCACCACCTTACAGAGGTTTCCCACACCTCAAGTGAACAGTAATTCTTCTCCCCAAAGCTCTCCCTCTCACAGGTCCCAACACCCAACTCAAATACAGAGTTGGTGTTCACCTTCCGTGCTCCACGCACTCCACAAGCACTCCACGTGCTCCACAAGTACTCAAGGTACTTCAAGTAGATCTCCCATGAATCTGCAACAACCTGCAATTCAACAGACCATACTTATGGAAGGAACTCCCTTGCCTTCCTCTTGCTCTATCTGAGTACACACCTGTACTCCAAGTAGATCCTGCCTGATACTGCTCCCTGTTGTGTTGCTGTCTGTATGACCTTGCACACCTGCAAATCAATCAATGGTTTTATTCACCTGTGAACCTCGACCTTGCACACACATACACCTGCAGATCAACGATCTTACTTACCATGTAGATCTCCTATATAGGCCATGCAACTGTGACCAAGATCCTACACTCTTGAAGAACCCAGCTGGCTCTCCAATCCAGCACCAACACACCTGGTACTATGGCACTAGGAGGAACGCACCATAGCTCTACCTCACACACAGAAGGAGCTTATAATTATGCTCTCTTACTCCCTAGCACACTTTTCCAATACAACCATGAGTCTATTATATAGATCTCATCCAAACAATGATTAGACATCTAATTACAATAATTAGATCCGCAGCTATGAGTCTAAAATTAGCACTCATCATGCAAACTCTTGGTTCGTTAGCTCACTGCCCGTAATTAACTCGCAGTCGAACTACACAGGCGACCGACGTCGGTCCCTGTCTGCCTGGGGTCGCCGACGCCGGCCGATATATGACCGACGTCGGTTGCCTTCCTGTCTTACCCTGCCGACGCCGGTTGGCCAGACCAACGCCAAACACTTCTGACACTTAGCAACTCATTCTGCAACCTCCTCCATGTCTGCATCAGTGAAGCTTTTAGCTCCACAATCCTAACAATATATTAGTTTCAAGAACTAAATATTGATCATTTATTCAATACATGCCTATTTTTTAAATTTATCTAGACATGACACTATGTATGATTATTTCTACATATATCATACATTATTATTTTATTTAAATTATTAATATTATGTAATGATCACTAAGTTATAACTATTACTCAAAATTTCAATATTTTATATAACATCATTTTCATAACATTTTATTTTGAACTAAGTTATTAGGTAGGCTTCACAATTCACCTAAAAATCAGGGGCATATCCAATGGCCTATCTTAGAGACAAAGCTAAAATAGGTGACTGTACATAAAAAAAGACAATATTTGATCAGTTAATCATAGTACATGCTCATTTTTTCATAGAAAGTATATTTAAATAGAACCATGCCATTCAAACAACATTACAAGTTATAGTTATCTAAACCAATGCAATTTCATCCTAGAAGTCAAAAGCAACATTTTCCATATTTCTCATAATCATGTTTAGTCTACATATTAGTTTTTAGTGGTTATCCAAAAAAAAATTCATATTTATACATGGTCTATATCATAATTTTACTCAGAATGGGGGCATCATGTATGGTATGTGTTCAAAAAATTTACACATGTTTTCTTAGAAAATTTAGTTGGTATTACTTATGTTAATAGAATGAAATATACTCATATATTAGATTGATATTTGTGGGTGACATAAGATCACTTTATTTCTTAGGTTTTACATTAGTTTTCATAGAAGGATTCATGTCATTATCTATGTTATATACACTAAACTCATATCATAGTATTGTTTGACTAGTTTTACACCAAAATGAATCTTATTATAGCTACATCAATAGATTAGAAATTTTCACAAATTTTGCACCAAAATGATTTATTAAAATTCATATAGGGATTCCAATCTAATTCAATACCTTGAGTTTTTTTATGATGAATTCAAGTGCATATTATGTTCTTAATCACATTCTCATACTAATAAGGATTGGCACATGCATAGTCCATTTCAAGTGTTTCAAAAATATGAAATGTCTAAGTGTTACACCATTTCTAGTCACTAGTTTTTGTACAAAAAACATAATAATTCTCAAACATGAAAAGGCTTATTTTTTCCTTTTTATTTTATCTATATGCTTATTGTCTTTACTTTTATATATTTATCCCTAATAAGGACTTATTTATACATGTTTCAATACAAATTTTCATGAATCATAGTCTAGTATGTGGTATACATCCAAGCCTAATCAACATAGGTACGCTCGAGTATAACTCTTTTTTTATATTATATTAATTTTATTTTTTTATTATAAAAATAAAATGGGGGTAAATGTATTAACTAAAATTAATATTTAATATTAAAACAATGCACTCTTGTCAATCATTATGCACACTTAACCTATGTTCAATTCCCTGATTTTAAACCATTTTTCTTCCACTTCTATGTGGATGAACCTCTACCTTAAACCAATTATGATACTAATTATTACTCTTCTTCATTCCAAACAACCTAACCTCATCTCTTCACTGATTCATACTTATAGTTTGGTTGTATTTTATTTTCAAACAAAATTGTATTTGGAGTGTCTAAATCTATTCATCTTCCCACCAAATAATAGTTATTTTCCCAAATTTAAATTTACCCCAATATGTCATCCCACATATTTTGTAATCCCAATTGTAAGAAACCATAATAGGATCACTATATAAACATATTTTTCACTCATTTTTCACTAGAATCTTCTATTTTAAAAATTAGTAGAATTATCTTACTACAAATTAAGAGTAAATTACCTATTCTTACCAATTATGGTTTATTACAACCAAAGAAGACCAAAACTAGATATAATTACACTATCAAGGTCATAAGTCATTGTTTAAGCACCTAATCACACTAAGATTGCACTAGTATATAATATTTCACTAGTATTATACACACACCACCATAACATGGGATAACTACATGGAGTTTGATTCATATTGAAGTATTGTTATATAGGTAATGCTCAACACATAGTATGTTGAGGTCAAATGAAAATTCATCTCCTAATCCCTTTTTCCACATTTCACTCCATTTTTTCTTCCTTATCATTGAGCTAAGGTTTTGAGTGAAGAAGAAGGCACACATCAGCTCCCATGACAAATAAAATACATCCACAAACATGCATAGGATATATCAGTGAAGATGCACCCATAAAAACTTTGACAAAGGGTAAAATGTTGAACATTAACATTGATTAAGGGAGAGTTTTTTGAGATTTGATATTTAATGTTATCATTTTTTTCAAAGGTTCTTATGAATATGCATGGTTTTTTCATTACTATCAATATATTGTCATTTGATGTCAAAGTTTCTAATGAAAATACTTTGTCTAGACCTTGTGATATGGTATTTGTAGGTGTTAAGATGAAATGAGCGATCTAAAAAGAAGAAACTATGTGTTATGAATATTTATGTAAGATTTTTTGAAGACAATCTAAATGAGCTATGAAGATGAGAATGCTCCAAATACTACCTACTAGTATTTGATCATGAGATAAATTGTTTGGGATTGTACATGAGGTGTTGAGGACATTGCAAATGATTAAAAGGTCAACTTTGAAGATTTTGTATGTAGCTCCAAAGATGCTATAGTCAAGCTCTAAAGATCTATAAGTAGCTCTGAAGAAATTCTATTGAAGCTATAAAGAAGAGAAAGTGTATGAGATTTCTTTAGGACACACAAGAGACATTGAAACATAGGAGAGTTTCAATATGAAGACTACATGGTCATTAAAAGGTCAGATTTAAGGAATAATAAGACTTATAAGTCAAGGATTAGAAAGTAAGAAGAGAGATGGTGACCATATGAGTAATAGTATTAGTTTAAATGGAATGGGTAAGCAAGTAAAAATTGACTGAAGTAATTTAAGTTGTTTTAAGTATGTTCATGAAGTTTGAAATCAAGGTTTACAATAAAATGCTTGAAAAAGTGTTTCAAGGTTTCTTGAGTGCATAGAAGGAAGAAATGTCTAATTGATAAAGTTTTATCAATGTTCATTAGCACATGAAGCATCTGCATGAGATCCTAAGTTTTTCATGGTATATGAGGAAGGTTTATAGACCAAAATTCCAAGAATTGGTTTCTAGAAAGAGGAGTTAAGTTTTATGAATGATCACTAAGACTGGAAGATAGTCTAGACCCTCATAAAACCCTAACTATAATCCAATGTTGAAGATCTTGTTATAAAGAGCTTAGAATAGTTTGATATGATAATATGAGTGATTAGAGGTTGAATTAAAATTTATTAGTCATATTTAGGTGTGATTGGTTTTTCAAGTGAGTGAGAAGACCCTATAAAAGAGTGTTTATCTTTTACAAACTCATTGTAGAAGATAGAGTTGACTAAGTCAAATTTGATAAGTAGATGAAGATGAAAGTGTGAGACTTGTATTTGATGTTCATTAATATTTATAGATATGTTATATATTTTAGGTGTGAAAATTTTATGATCCAATTTGGCTAGTCACTAACAGACCCTATGGTGTAGAAAGTAAGAAAATCAAGCAAAATTGAGAAGATGATTCTTGATGTGTTTTAATGTATAAGCGATGCATTGAAATGCACGATGTTTTTGGGTCTTTAATGACCTATCCATTATTTTAAGAATACTTTAATTTGGTACAAGAAGTTAAATCATTGAAGCCAAAATGGCTTATCTGGATGAGTAGAGTTAGTGAGGTCCACAGATTGCTCTATAAGACCAATAGTTTTCATTAGATCTGTTGATCTAAATGATTGAGTTTGACTTGAGGATATTGTAAGATCTTGTAAATGAATTGAAATACCTTGAATATATTTAATCATGTATCAAATGTTCATATTTTATTGACTGTGTTTTGGAGTCAATTAGCAGTTCTAAGTGAACATCTTATAAAGGAGTGTTTGAGCCTATTTACCCTAATTTAAAGCATCATATGATTTTTTTTATGATCATGAGATCATGAATATTATGAATATGTAATTTTTTTCCATATTTTTTTTTAAAATATTGAGTATATGCCTCAATTGTTTAAGATAGAGTTTTTGTATATGTGCATGCCTTTTATATGCAGTGTTTTGAGTAAGGGTTGAAGTAGTAATTGGACCTAGAAGGTATTTTAGACCTAAATTGAAGTTGGATAAGGGATATTAGAGTATTTTATGATTTTTTCCTATCATATGAGGTGTTTGTATAATCTTTAAGAAATATCAAAGGGTAATGTGTTGTTAAGAAGGCCTATTAGGTCTCCATAAGCCTAAAAGAGGAGTAAGGGCTAATTGATGTATGTCTAACCTATTTTAGTGATTGATACAAGTTTTACCTAAGTTATTTAAATATTTATTTTACCTATAATTATATGAACAAGTGACTTCTATAAAATAAAGGCAGTTAAGATTATTTTGGTAAGCTTAGAGGGGAGACTAAGAGGGGGCTTAGAGAAAGAGAGAATAACAATATAAGTGAATGATATAGATAATTTTTGAGTATAAGGAGGTCATGTAGACTAATATATATGTCATGAATATATAATAGGGATTCTACATATGAGGATCAAGGTTAGAAGACCTAATCAAGCAATGAAGAGGGATACATCGAGCGAAGAGAGTTGAAGATCAGTTTGAGAGTGCTAAAGAGAGTGAAGAGATAAAAGAGTAGATCATAGATCATCATCTATTTTAGAATCAATAGGGATTTTTGAAGGTGATAAAATAATTATGTGGTTGAGTTGGTGTTGAGTCATTTAGGGGGTTGGTGTCTCCTTGCAAGTTGGTTCTTTCTAAATCTAAGTAGATGCTTGATAGATCAGGGGTTGGTACTCCTTATTAAGTTGGTGCTCCACTAAAGACCATTTTAAGTTGGTTCTTGATAGATTTGGGTTGGTGTTATAATTTTAAGTGGTACTTAACTAGATATTGATGTTTTTTTTATAGGACTATAGTCCATTTGCTTCATCAGTGCATTTTCTACCATTAGAGGGTTTCACACAAATATATTATGTTCATATGTTTCATGCTCTTTTGATTTGCTATTTATGATTACTAATATGTACGTGCATGTTAATCCTTTGGAGTAGGCTTGGTGTCCTAAAGGTGATCCTAATAATCTCAACATGTCTTGTGATTAACATGGAGAAGATAACATGTATGATGAAGAAGTAGTCTATTATAGTGATTAAGGATAAGCTGATTTTAACCTTGAAACGAAGCTCATAAGAGCTCTTGATGATTTAAAGAATCAAAATAAGACTATCAATAATCTCAATATTCAGATAAAAGATATCAACACAAGGTTCAAATTGAAGGAATCTGAGTATAAATAGTTGAAGGTTAACATCTGTAGTGAATATACAAATTAAGCAAGTTCAATAAAGATAATGAAAATTCATAACAAGTCAAGAATATTTATAAAAAAATATCAAGCAACCCAATTCAATAAATAATAAGTCCTTTTTGAACCATGGTAAGTATAGAAATGTTGTTTGTTACATTTGTCACAATACATGACACATTGATAGATTATTCTTTAATAAAGATGAAAGGTTGACAAGATTCAACAAAACATATGAAGATCCTATAATGTACAAAAAATATCAAACATTTGTATGAAAGCCAAAGCAAATCAGCATGGATCATATTAAACCCAATAAGCAAGATGGACCTCTTGTCAAGGAGGAACAAAAAAGAGGATTTTATGATAGCTCAAAATACTTTTCAAATTCAAGATGAAGGCATGAAATGGTATATAGATAGTGGTTTTTGAAGCCACATGATACAAGATAGAAATAATCTTATCTCATTAAAGAAGAATACTACAAGAATAGTGAGGTTTGAAGACAACACAACTACTAATATAGTTGGCAAGGGTGTTTTGATTTTGGATAATGGAAAGACCAAGACTCAAAATGTTTTATATGTAGAAGGTTTGAAGCATAATGTAATTAGTATAATTCAAATGTGCAAATAAATACACACACTAACATTTTATAAGAAAGTATGTGAGATAAGAATAGCCAAATTAGGAAGGTTAATTATCAATGCCAAGAGGACTAATAGCAACCTATATTTACTAAATAAGATCAAGAAGGATATATGTCTCATGATCAAGATAAATTAAAATTGGTTATGGCAAAGAAGGTTAGGACACCTAAAATTTGACTATCTGGTCAAAATTAGCACTAAGAAGTCTATAAAGAACATGCCCAAGATTATCAAACCTCTAAATTATTTTTACAAGGCATGTCAACATGGTAAGCAGACTAAAAAATGTTCAAGTCCAAGGAGTGATCTACTAAAAAACCTTTAGATTTAATCCACATTTATCTCTATGGGCCTATAAGAATTCAAATAATTCAAGGAGATAACTACTTCATGTTACTCATTGATAACTACACAAGAATAACTTGGGTTGCTTTTCTAAAAGAGAAAATAAAAGCTCTTAACAAGTTTAAGGCATTCAAAGCCCTTATTGAGAATGAGAAAAATAGGAAAATCAAGTTCTTAAGATTTGATAAAGGAGGAAAGTTTTCGTCCAATAAGTTTCATGACTTTTATGAGGATCATGGAATAAGAAGACAATTCTCAATAGTCATGACACCTCAATAGAATGGGATAGTTAAAAGGAAGGACAGAATAGTTCAAGAAATGGCTAGAAATATATTACATGAATATATATTATCTAATGTATATTGGAGAGAGGTAGTTAGCACTATTATTTAAATTTTTAATAGAATACAAATAAGGATAAATGGTAACAAGACTCCTTATGAACTATGGAAGGGCAGACCTGCAAATATAGAACAATTTAGATTTTTTGTGAGAAAATGTTTCATCAAAAGAGATGATGAAAAATTGAGGAAGTTTTATTCCAGATCTGATGAAGGCATATTCTTAGTGTACTCATCAATGAGCTTAGCCTATAGATATTGTAATAAGAATATAGTGGAAAGAATAAATGTAAAGGTTGATGAGACAAGAAAATCTCACTCACAGTCAAAGAATACTTCAGATAATTTGGACTTCAAGAATGATGAGGAGACTATAGAGGTTGATGATGAGGAAGAAGAAGCTAAAGAAAAATATGACTCAAATGGACCTTCAAGATAGATTCAAAGAGATCATCCTGAATCTCAAATCATTGGCAAAAAGAATGCAAGTATGAAAACAAGGAGAAGATTGGTAAGTAATCTAAATCAATAGAATGTTGCTTTATTATTCGATATTGAACCTAAGAATATTATAAAATCAAGAAAAGAAAAATTCTAGCTATATTTTATGAATAAAGAGTTAGATGAAATAAATAAGAATGAAACTTGGAAACTAGTTCCTAGACATAAAGATAAAAATGTTATTATCACAAAATGGGTGTTTAGAAATAAGTTGAATGAAAATGGATAAGTCACTAGGAATAATGATAGATTGGTATGAAAGGGATATGCACAAGTTTAAGTGGTAGACTTTCAGGATACATTTACACCAATAACTTGATTGGAGGCAATTGAATTATTTTTAGCTTATGCAGGATTTAAAGTATACCAAATGAATGTCAAATCTACCTTTCTAAATGGAAATTAGGAAGAAGAAGTGTACATTGAGAAACTTGAAGATTTATCTCTAACAGATAATAAGGACTATGTTTTCAAATTGAAAAAGGCTCTCTATAGTCTAACTAGAGCTTGGTATGCTAGGCTTGACAAGTATCTATTGAATCAAGGATTCAAAAGAGAAGTTACAAATAATAATCTATATATCAAGATAAAAGATGACCATTAGTTGGTAGTATTTATTTATATGGATGGCATCATATTTGGTGGAAAAACTAAAAACATGAAAAAGGCTTTTAGAAAATTAATGAGGAAATAATTTGAGATGTCTATGCTAGGATAACTTTCATTTTTATTGGATTGTAGATACTCAATCTGAAAAAGGTATATTTATCTCTCAAGCCAAGTACATAAGAGAGATGTTGAAAATGTTTGAAATGGAAGAATTTAAAGTAGTTTATACACCCATGACCATAATATGTAAGTTGAGAAAAGTAGATGAGTCTTGAAAATTCAATCAGATGTCATATAGGTTAATGATTGGAAGTCTATTGTATACCACTACCTCTAAACCTAACATCAAACAAGAAGTAGGTCTTGTGGGAAGATTTCAAGTAGATCAAAAGGAGATTCATATACAAGAAGTCAAAAGAATACTCAAGTATCTCAAGGGTACTATAGAGTATTGATTATGGTATTTAAAAGGTAAGGAGTTGAATTTGGCCACCTACACAGATGCAGATTGGGCAAGAAGTATAGATGTTAATAAGAGTATCAGTGGAGGAGATTTCTTCCTAAGAGGATGTCTAGTGTCATGGATAAGCAATAAGAAACCATAAATATCTTTATCCACTTGTGAATTTGAATATATTACAATAGATTCATGTTGCAAACATGTCCTATGGATAAGACAAACCCTAAAGGATTACAAGGTAGAGTATGATGGTTCAAGCCCTATCTACTATGAAGATACAAGTGTTATAAGTGTTTTAAAGAACCCTATCATGCACTCAAGAACCAAACACATTCCCATTAGATATATTTTTTTAAGATATTAGGTAATTAAATACATTGTTAATCTTGAATATGTTTTTACATAGGATCACATTGCATACGGTCTTACCAAACCACTTCTAAGGGCTACTTTTGAACATTTGAGATAGGAATTAGGTTTGATTCCTACTCCTAACAGTCACTAAGCAAGTCAAGTTATTAGGTGGAGATAATAAGGAGGTGATTTATATATAAGAGTAGGAAAGAAGTGCATAAGCTGTAAGGCTAAAGGGGGAGTCATATCAGTTTGACAAGAAGAAGATGTTTGTAGTAGTGTTTTATCATTAATGTCAATGGGAGAGAAAGAGCAAAAAGATTAGAAAGGGAGAAAGAAAAGGAAATAACTATGTCTAACATATGATTTCCATCAAGAATGATTGATAGAGTTTTTTTAGTGTTTTCTCCATCAATAACAAAGGGGGAGATTGCTAAACATGATCATTGATTAAGGGAGACTTTGTTGATCTTTGATATTTAATGTTGTCATTGATGTCAAAGGTTCTTATTAATAAGCATGGTTCTTTCATTGTTGTCAATTTAATGTAATTTTATGTCAAAGTTTCTTTTGAAAATGATTCATCTAGACTTTGTGAGATGGTATTTACAGGTAGAAATATGAAATGAGTGAGATCTAAAGAAGAAATCATGTGCTTTACAGATCTGTGTAAGCATTTTTTAAGATGTTCTGAATGAGCTATGAAGATGAGAATGATTCAAAGAGAATGCTTTGAATATTAATTAATGGTATTTTAGTATGAGATATATTTTTTGATATTTTATATGATGTGTTGAGGACCTTTAAAATTATTAAAGGGTCAGCTCTGAAGATTTATGTACCTAGCTCTGAAGATGCTACAGTCAAGCTCTAAAGATCTGTAAGTAACTCCAAAGAAATTTTGTTGAAGTTATAAATAAGAAAAAGTGTATGAATTTACTTGAACATAAAAAAGAGACATTTAAACACATGAAATTTTCAATATGATTACTATAGGGTGGCTAAAAGGTCAGATTTAAGGCAAAATAAGACTTATAGGTCAAGGCTTAGAAAGAAAAAAGAGAAATGGTGACCAGATGAGGTAACAAGATTAGTTTCCATGACATGGGTAAGTATTTGAACATTTACATAATTAATTCAAGTTTTTTTAAGTATGCATGAAATTTTAGATCAAAATTTTCAATAAAAGGCTTGAAAATGTGTTTCAAGGTTTCTTGAGTGAACAAAAGCAAGAGATGTCAAATCAAGAAGTTTTTCTTAGTGCTTATTGACATGTGTAGCATCTACATGAGATCATAATATGTTCATGGTATATGAGGAATGATTAAATCACAAATTTATAATCATTGGTTTTTGGAAAGAGGATTTAAGTTTTATGAATGATTGTTAAGACTAGATGATAGTTTAAACCCTCATAAAACCCTAACTATGACCTGATGTTGAATATATTGTTCTAAAGAGATCATAATGGTTTAATATAATCATAAAAGTAATTTTAGGTTTAATTCAACTCTCTTAGACATCTCCAGGTGTGATTGGTTTCTTAAGTGAATGAGAGGACCCTATAAAAAAGTGTTTATCTTTCATAAACTCACTATAGAAGACAAAGTTGATGAAGTCAAAGTTGTTAAGTGGATGAAGATCAAAGTGTGAGACATTTATTTTATGTTCATGAATATTTATGGATAGGTTTTATATCTCATCTGTTTAATGTTTATGATCCAAATTGACCAGTCGGTAATAGACCCTATGGTATGGACAGTAAGAAAATTAGGCAAAAGTGAGAAGATGATTTTTGATGTGTTTTCATGTATGAGTGATGCATTGAAATGCATGATGATGTTTTTTGGGTCTTTAATTAAATATCCATTCTTTAAAAAATCTTGGAATTCAATGTAATAAATTGATTCATTGAGCCAAAATGGCTTATCTAGCTTCGTAGAGTCTATGAGAAAGAAGGTCAATAGATTGGTCTGTAAGACCAATAGTTTTCATTAGATCTTATTATCTAAATGATTGAGTTTTATCTAAGGATATTTTAAGATATTTTTCATGCATTTAGATCCCCTGAATATATTCAATCATTTATCAAATGTTCATATTTCCTTGATTGTGTTTTAGAGTCAGTTGGCAGTTTTAAGTGAACATCTTCATCAGGAGTGTTTGAGCTTATTTACCCTAAGTTGAAGCATCATATAAAGTTGGAGATGACCCTTAGGTCATGTGGATTCATAATATGTAATTTTTTACCGTAATTTTTTGTAAAATTAGTATATGCCTCACTTGTTCAAGATAAATTTTTGTATATGTGCAGGCCTTTTATAAGTAGTGATTTGAGTCAGGGTTCAAGAGTTAATTAGACCTAAAAGGTATTGTAGACATAAAGTGAATTTGGATAAGGGATATTGGATTATATTTTAACGTGTTATCAACATATGAGTTTTTTGTATAATATTCAATAAAGATCAAAGGGTAATATATTAAGTTGGCCTATTAGGTCTCCATAAACCTAAAAGAGGAGTAAGGGCTAATTGATGTATGGATGACCTATTGTAGTGATTGATTCATGATTAAGGCATGTTATTTGAATATTATTTAACCTATTCATGTCCAACCTAAGTGATTTTAATATGTATCTAACCTATAAGGATATGATCAAGTGACTTGTATAACATCAAGGTAGTTAAGTTTATTTTAGTAAACTAAGAGGGGAGGCTAAGAGGGTGCTTAGAGAAAGAGAGTAGAATAGGATAAATGAATTATATGGATCATTTTTTAGGATAAGGAGGTCATGTGGACCATCAAATATGTCATGAATATTTAGTATAGGTTTTTCATATGAGGATCAAGGTCAAAAGACCTAATCAATCCATGAAGTGGGCTAAGTTGAGTGAAGAGAGCTGAAGATCAATTTGAGAGGGATGAAAAAAGTGAAGAGATGAAAGATTTTATCGTAATATATTGTAAAATTAATAATGGTTTATGAAGGTGATCAAATAATTAGGTGGCTAAGTTGGTGTTGAGTCATCTAGGTGGTTGGTACCTCCTTGCAAGTTGGTGCTTGTTAAAACCAAGTAGGTCCTTGATAAATTAGGGGTTGGTGCTCCTTACTAAGTTAGTGTTCAGTTAAAGATTCTATTAAGTTGGTTATTCACATATTGGGGTCAATGCTCCAATTTGAGTGGGATCTCAAGTGAATATTGATGTTTATCTTATAGGATAGTAGTCTATTTACTTTATCAATGGGTTTTCCAACCCTAGAGGGTTTCCCACATATATGGTGTGTTCATATGTTTCATGATATTTTGATTTGATGCTTATGATTTATAAGATGTACATGCATGTTATAATGAGTCATACATAGTTAAGTGGAATTATGAAAGTTTTTTGAAGACTGATTCATCCCCCCTCTCAATCATCTTGTTTCCAACACAAAAACCATAACATAAGTTGAAGATTATAGATATTAGTGGAGGTTAGTGTTATCCAAATAGAGTGGCCTTGTCTTAGATTAAAACATAGACATGTTCGTAATTCATTATGACCTCACATAATCTCACAGTCGATTACACAATATTGTTTGTAGTATATTAGATCTGATTTTTAGTTAAGTTATATGTCTTTAGTAATTTCCCCTTTAGCACATGTATAAAAATAGTAAAGTGGGAATCAATCATGTGAATTTATTATATATCTTATACATTTTGATTTACTCAATAGTTGGAATTAATTAATTAATACTTTCTTAATCTCCTATTTGTATAAAATAGTTTGATTAGATCTTGCTACACTGATGTTACTTTAAATACAATTAATTACATGATTAAATAATATTTTGTATAAAATTTTATTCTAATTTTGTCTTGCTATCAAAAAATATTATTTTTAGATATATTTATTATTATGTTTAATTTGATTTTATTACATTGAGATTAAAAATAATTTATTTATCTCAAATTTTTAGATCGCATTCTAATTGGATGGAAATTGTTGATATTATGAGCAGAAAGGATATTTTTTTGATTTATGGGGATTATTGAATTTATATTTCCAAATAAAAATCCTTATTTATTTAAATTCATATTATGTATACTTATGTCATGCAATTATCCCCAATTTATTTAAGATTTAAAAAAATTGATATTGGGTTATGGTTTAATTATATGCACTCAAGGGTAATGTTTTATTTCATTTTCTATTTTTATTAGCTACTAAACATTGTTTAATTGAATTTTACTTAGGTAATATCATAGTGTGAGATAGGTGATAGATGTTTCAGAATGAGGGAAGGAAATTTTGAGATAGTATACAATAAAAACATACAATTTATTTTCTACAAATAAAAACACATGTATGAAACATAAAACATATTCTTTGTATATGAGAAAACATGGTTTGATTAAAAAAATAATATGCCCTTTACTTTGGATTGAATTCAAACTAGAAATTTGATGGCACACTACATTCTGATATAAAAATTTCACAAACTTATGTACATGGTTAGATAATGTGGGCATGCAGCCAAATATGTGTCAATCTTTGGAAACATAAAACAAACCATTAGTGACTTTGAGTTACTTTGCATTTATTAAAGAAAGCTATATAAAAAATGTGTTGCTTAAATCATATTTATTATATCAAACTATTACTTTTTATTTTTTACATTAACCTATATAAACAAGTTACTACATAACCTATTACTTTATGTTTTTGTAGACATTCAAATTTATTCATTAAGTATTTGATAATATTTAATCTTGACATCCATACCTTTTTTGGCCTATTCACCATTTTGTTAACTCGTAATATTTATGGGAGCATTCACTATTATAAAAATTGTCTTGTAATAATCAAAAAATCATTCAAGCATCCTTATTTTACATAAAAGTTCATGTCAAACCAATTCTAGCAGTCTCTCTCTTTTTAGGACAAGACCACACTAGGTAGGATAGTTTCAAACTACAATCTTGTCCCCCACACCCCAATGGTAACTTTTAAAATTAAAGATGTTATATCTTACCCCTCCCTCACTTTTATCAAGGTAAATTAACATAAATATTCAAAAAAAAATCTCTATACAATCACATCAAGGCCTATCTAGCAATCAATTGGTGATTCTACTATAACTGAGCTAAATAGAACTATGTATTCCAATTCTAATTCTGAAGCATTCTAATATTCATAGGCTAAGTCTGTATATATTTTATTATAGGTCAAACACACTTAGTATCAAACATTCAAAATAATTTACCCAGTTGCATTCATATAACAAAGTAAAGATTCACACCCTCACTTTAGGAGGAAGAACTACATCAGCATAAGGCCTTTTTTGGATATGTAGTAAACACTCATATTAAATGGGGTTTTATGAGGATATCTTGGCTCTTATCCTAAACTTATTCCACACTTTTGACATTTGATATTTATTTGGTTTATGTGTAGGAACTAATTTTATACTTTACAATTCTTTCATGCATCAATCGACACACACAGTCATATAATAAACCCGTGTAGATATCCACACACCCCAAACTCATAAATTTAGTCACACAATCAATCAAGACATGGATAGAGTTAATAGACAAGGTTGCAATGCTTCCTTGTCCTCATAGCATAGTCTTTTCCCAACAAATTTTAAATTCCTATTTTTGATCATGACATCATTTACAAGTCTTTCCAATCAGTTTTCAATCATAGTTAACCTACACAGCCAACACAGTTTATTTGTTTATCAATTTACTATTTCTATCTTACTTTCAATTTTATAAATTTTATATTTTTACATCTAGGTCTATAGATTTACTACATTTCATTTTCAATATTTTAAAACTAAATATTTGATTTGTTTCTATTCAAAATAAAACAAACATTATAGTGAACCCATAATTTTTCTAAGAACCTTGCTTGACTACTTGCTTGGTTTTTGTTTGGTCTAGGGTTTTAGATCAATTTCTTTCATAAATATCAATTTTTTTGATTCCTTACACAATATGTTTTGAATGTTATTTTATATTTATTTTTTACTTATTTTTAGAAAGGTAAAACCAATTCATGAATATAAAATAACACTCAACATCCATGGTTGCACATTTTCTATATAGCAATCCATAGTTGATGGTTCCACCCCTTCAATTATTTTACAGAGTAATCTAAATAATTAAATAAGATTTGGAGCATACAATATTTCCAACTCAAGGGATTTCAAAGGTTTTCAAATTAAGACTTGATCACTCTCAAGTCACCATAAGTTCAAATTTTCTATAAATGCCTCAACAAGGGGCAAATCACTTCTCCACTTTCTAGCTATAGGGAAATTAGGTTGCATACTATCTCAAGTGTATATTTGTTCTAGTTTTAAATTTCAGATTTTCAATTTTAAAATATGGGAAGTAGCTAATTTTAGTGGCATTGTTGTAGGTTTCACCTTAAGTCATCTTAAATTATCAAATTTCACACTAAAAATATAAAATGTGTATATAAATTATGGTTATGTCTAATTTACTCTAGTAATTTCACTTTGTAACATCACTATAATAAAGTGGGGAAAATTTAGTCACTCAAAATTACTCATTAAGTGTTTGACAATGTTTAATATTGACATCCTTACCTCATTTGGCCTATTTGACATTTCGTTAACTTAAAATCTATGAGGGACCATTCATTATTATACAAATTATCTTTTAACCACTTAGAACATCATTCAAACATATATATTTTACTTACAATCTCTTATAAAACCAATTCCATTAGTCTCTATCCTTTTGGCATAAGATCACACTATGTTGAATAGGGTTATATTATGGCTTTATTCACTAGTGCGACCTTGTCCCCCACACCACAATGGTAAATTTTTAAATTTGAGACATTGTGTCTTACCCATATCACACTTTTATCAAGGTTGGTTAATATATATATATAAGCACATCAAGGACTCTCAAAGCCTATCTAGAAATCACTTTGTAGTTCTAATGCACATTGATCAAAATAGCACTATTTCTTCTAACTCCAAATTTGAAGCATTCCAATAGTCATGGACCTACTCTAAATATATTTTATTTCATATAAAGATCACTAATTATCAATCATTTTTAGTAATATATCTAGTTGCATTCATATAAAAAATTCATAATTCACACACTCACTCTACAAGGGAGAAATACATCAGCCTCATTCCCTTTTGGGATATGTAGGTAGCACTCATATTACATGGGGTTTTCTAATGATAGATCATTTATTACCCTAAACCTATTCTCCATTTTGTTATTTGATCTCTATTCATTTTATGTACAGGATCTAGGGTTTATAATTTTTATGTATTTTTCACATTAAATAGACACACATAGTCAAACAATAAACCCTCATAGATAGCCACACATGCCCAAATCATAAAATTAGTTGCATATTCAACCAAGATTTTGATGTAGTCAACAAAATGAAGTGAATCATTTTTATCCTAACATGGCCCTGACCTATTAAAATTTAAATTATTGATTTCATTCACAACACATTTTTTAGGTTTTCTCAATGAGTTTCTAATCACAGTTAGATTCACAATTAGCATAAAATTTGTTTGATGGAGGTTTGCATATTGTTTTGTCAATTAACTATTTGTAGCTTACTTTCAGTTCTATAAAATTATTATTTTTTACATCTCAGACTATATAGTCATTGTATTTCATTTTTAATATTTTAAACTTATTTATTTCTATGGGTTTGGGGGACATTTAGACATAGTGAGTTCATTTCAATTCAAAATAGAGTTAAGAAATTGTTACATTAACCTATATAAATAAATAACTTTGGAAAATAATTATATTTAGATTAAATTGATCTTGATTATTTAGATGATATTGTTATTGAATATTTAGATAGAATCTAATTATTTAATTAGAACTTATTGTTACGTGCACAACATGCCAAAATTTCATATGGAACCTTTTTTCTCTAGAGTCTAGTCTTCTGGTCTAATCACGTATGGGTCTCTTTTTATTCATTGTTTGATTGAAAAGGTTTGTGATAAGTTACAACTTTGATACTATATTAGATTTACTCTTTGAACTAAGTTTGAACATAAAATGTTCATTGTATGAATTTAGTATAGAAAAGTTTTTGTAATTATATATGTTTTGTTATGTCTAAATTTGTCACAAATATAATAAGTCCTAATTTATTCCAGATCATGAATTTGGACCTACATTAAAGTTCCCATTTCTAGACCATTTCACCTCATATTTATACATATTATCTAACTATTTTAGAGTGTATGTATTCTTTCCTTAGTATTTTTGTCAATTTTGTAGTGTTTCAAAGTTAATTGGTTGGATCTTTATGCGCTTTTGTTCTTTAAATTTGTAGCTTTACCAAAAATGGTCTGGTTTTGGATTTAAGTTAGGAAAAAAGACTATCTTTTTCCATAGGCTTATTTATTTTACCTTTCTTTTTGCCTTATCCATTTTGGGAAAAAATCATATTAAAATTCTAATGGATATTTTTGTTTCCCCACAAGCCAATAGTCACCTAGCTTTTCTATGAGTCCCCAGGCATGTGAGGAGCTTTCACTTATCGCTCACTCACTTTCTAAGGATTTTTTTTTACTTTGTCATTTTGGTTGACCCTCTGGGTGCCTGGGTGCCTAAAATGAGGATGCATGGCACAATTTAGCTTCCCCACTTCCCTAAGCCATTTGGTTTCTTTGATAGACCATAGACCTCTTAAAGGCACAAAATCATGCCATGTGGCATGATATCACTTCATCAAAACCCTAGAACTCCCCATATATTTAAAACCAAACTTTAACCTCTTAGATCCTTAGGATCATGTTACATGGTACGATACTATTTCCTCACTCCCTAGGTTATTTTGTATGCTTTTAAACATTTCAATGAGGTTTTAGATAAGTGAGATATTGAAAAGTGTTAAGATTTCACTGTATCAAGTTCATACAAGTTAATATCACAAATAGACATTAAATATGGCCTCAAATGAGTGAATAGATGCCATGTGGCATGAATTACCAATTGGATGACATGTTCATATCCATGTCAGCACTGCATGATCCTAAATTTGGCAGTCATCTAGACTATAGGATTGTCATGGAAATAGGATGTTTTTGTATTTGGACTAAAATATTTTAATTTGCTTAAATCTTTGATTTTGGGTTTATTCTAGATAGTCTAAAGGTTAATAAAATAACTAAATTATTTGAATAAGGAAAGTTAAATTGAATAACAAGATTTCTAATCAAGATCTATAGTATAACAATTATCATCAAGAAGGGACTATAAATATTAAAATGTGACTAGGGCAATCATTTTGCTAAGAAGTTATGTTATCATGAAATGAATTCATTGATGTTCTTGGTTCATAGATTATTTGGTCTCTAAGGATGTTATTGAAATATTTCTTTTCATTTCATTTCCTCCCTTAAAAGACCTAAAATTGATTGTGTTTTGATCTAAAGATTTAATCATTCATTTTTTAAATGGATCAATTATGTCTTTGATAAAAAGCATATTTTTAATTGTTAATTTTATAGTATTTTTTATCTTTGTTTTAGAATTATGGATTTAGCTATTTTTAATTAAAATTTTAAATTCAAAGTCTAATGGCTATTATTTTTTCAAAGTCTAAAAGATAATTTTTTGTTACGTTGTGGAGCTAAAAGCTTCAACTCTTTGCAAATAGTAGGAACAGAAGGTTGCTGAGATCCAGGAGCACCAGTGTCGGCATCAGGACTGACGTCAGTCGTGACCAGTGAAGAAGGCCACTGATGATGGCATAAAGTCAGCCGACGTCGGTAGAACTAGGCAAGCAGGGACCGGCGTTGGTCGCCTGTGTGTTCCAAAATTCTTCGTTGCATGGACAGTTAGTTAAGTGAACGAAGTGTTTGCATGTAAAGAATAGTTAGAGTCTTGAGCTGTGAGGATAATTGTCTAAATTAAGAGTCTAAGTTATTGTTTAAGTTAGGGATCTATTTATAGACCCATTGGCATGTATTGTAAATGTATGAGATAGAAAGGAAGGCAAGGAAGTTCCTTCCATTGTAAGATCATTGAGTTGCAAGTTGTTGCAAGCTCATAGGGGATCTACATGTAAGTTTGGTCTGTTGAATTTCAGGTTACAGGTTCATGGGAGATCAACTTGAAGTGCTATAGAGTGCTTGGTGTACCGGCAGGGGTATTACTAACTGGTTGGAGAGGTGAACACCAATTCTATGTGTGAGTTGGTTGTTGGGACCATTTTTTGTGTAGGAGAGTGTTGTGAAGAAGAATTATTGTACACTTGAGGTGTGGGAAACCTCTGTAAGATGGAAGAGTGTGGCGGCTCTTTGTAGTATTCTTTTCTGTAAAGTGTTAATACAAGATAGTGTATTGTCTCTCATATTCTGTGCTATTGGTGAATTCTAGTTACTTGTGTTTTTGGTTATTTTCGCATATTTAATTGCTTATATTTGGTAATCATATTGTGCTCTTTCTGAGGAGCAAGATCCTAACAAGAGGAATCAGAACAGGTGTGTTTTTTCTTGGATTTCCCCTACAATTGGTATCAGAGCTTTTGGTTGGGATACTAACAGATTGGTTTAGATCTGGGTAGTGTGTTTTGATTACAGGTTACTCACAGGGTTTTTGTTTGAGTGGGAGTTGAGCAATGGCAGAAGACAGTAAGCTATGAATGGAAAAGTTTAATGGCAAGAACTACCAATTATGGAGGATGCAGATTGAGGACTATCTGTATCAGAAAGATTTATACTTACCGTTGGGTGGGGTTGGTTGCAAACCCTCGGATATGAAGGATGAAGAATGGGAGGTTCTTGATTGGAAGGCTCTGGGATCTATTAGATTGAGTCTTGCATCATCTATGATTTCTAGCTTATCACAGTGTAAGACAATGATGGAGTTGATGGAATCTTTGGCAAATTTATATGAAAAACCCTCAGCTTCTAATAAGGTATTTCTTATGAAGCGTTTATTTAATTTGCAAATGTTGGAAGGTGGATCTGTTCATAGCCATCTTAGTGATTTCCATGGTTTGGTAAACCAGTTAAGTTCAATCAATATTGTATTTGATGATGAAATTAGATCTCTCTTAATCTTGTGTTCATTACCTGAAAGTTGGGAAGGTTTGGTAATGGCAGTTTCTAACACTGTGTCTGCTTCAAAAGTCTTAAAAGTGGATGATGTTGTGAGTGTGATCTTGAATGAAGAGATACGTAGGAAAAGCACAAGTGAATCATTAGGAGATGCTTTGATTGTTGAAGGCAAAGGAAGGCAAAGAGAGAAGATAGAGCGTGGGAGATCAAGGTCGAAGATAGGCAGTAGATCCAAGTCCAGGTATGGCAGAATAACCTGCTGGAAATGTGGAAAGCAAGGGCACTTAAAGAGAGATTGCAAATCGGGTGAAGATCAACATGGAGGACATGGAGAAGAAGCAGATGTTGCGGATTACCTTATACAAGATGCTCTGGTATGTTCTTTGGATAAAGTAGAATCTTGGGTTTTAGATTCTGGTGCCTCTTTTCATGCATCCCCACATAGGGAATTTTTTCATGAGTATGTCCAGGGAGACTTTAGAGAAATTTGTGTAGGGGATGGTAAGCCTTGTCAAATGGCTGGCAAAGGAAAAGTGAAGCTGAAATTGCAGACAGGTGACACATGGGTGTTAAAGGAGGTCATGCATGTCCCAGTTCTAGAGCGGAATTTGATTTTTGTTAGAAGTTTGGGTGATGAGGGTTGCACAGTAACTCTCACAGTGGACTCTTGGAAGGTTACCAAGGGTACACTTATTGTAGCTAGAGGTAAGAAAGTAGGTATGCTTTATCTATCTACTTGTATTATTGATTCTCTTTCTAGGTTATCTACTTCAGTTGTAGATTCAGAGATGTGGCTTAATAGGCTTGGTCACATAGATAAGAAGGAGATGCTTGTTCTTGAGTCAAAGGGTATGCTTTCATATTTAGAAGGCATGGATCGTGGTTTCTGTATGTAGAAGAAGAAGGTGACGTTCCTTGAGGAATCTGATGTTAGTGACAAGAACAAGAAAGCCTTGGTTTTCAAGGAAAAGGTGACAGACAGAGTTCAGCACAAGGTGCAGAGGAATTCTGAGCAGAGCAAGGGTGATTTAGACAAGGGTTTGATCCAAAAGGAGCTCACGGGAAAAATTCAGGTCTCACTAGAAAAACACAGAGACCGACGTCGACAGGAAAATTGACATCAGCGTCCAAACAGGGACCGACGTCGGCTATGTGCAGCCTGACGTCGGTGACTCGGGGTAGATAATGATCGACATCGGCCAGGGGAAACTAACGTCAGCAAGGTGGTAGTCACAAGGAGCCGACATCGGTAGCTGCAGATCGAGATGTGACCAGCATCAGTCACTGAGACAAATTTTGGGTGGACATCTAGCTGTCATGGAGTCTCAAGTGCCCATATGGAGGACTGAAGGCGTAAGTAAGTTCTTAAATTCATCATTTTCCTCCTTTACACTACTTGTTGCTCACTTATGGTATAGAACTAGGAAGTTGTTAAAGAAGCAGAACAGGTAGATCTAAGAAATAGTGGGAGCTTGGCATGGATGAGGATGTGATTCCTTGGAGGAGAACCAAACAGGTGTTTTGGGTAGAGTTGCCAGCTAGAAGTAAGCACTGAGAGACGAATGGATGTTCAGGATGAAGAAGAGTGGAAATGGATATGTGAGATGGAAGATCAGGGTATATGGTCTTGTATTAGCTGTAGGACAATGGAGGTTTGATCATTGTGTTTCTCTTTACCATGTTGGATAATATTAGCTACATTATCCTATTTCTATATGATGTGCTTGTTACAGGGTTACATATACAGGTATTGTTGAACTAAAGGTAAAGCTAGTTCAAGGGTGTGTCATGGAGAATCTGGGAGCAGCAAGATTCTTTGGCATGAGTGTGCTCTAGAGACATGGAAGGTCTTGTTGACTTTATTTCAGGATGATTGTGTGAGACCGGTTAGCACGCCGATGGTTGGACAGTTCATAGAACAGGTTCTTGATTCACATAATGAGGTTAAGTGCATGGCATGTACTAAACCTGAGTTTTCCCAAGCAGTGGGAGTTATCACAAGTTTGGAGTCAATCTGGAAAAGTAATACTGAAGGGCAGTTCAGTGGGACCAGCAGCAGGTGCACATGCTATGCAAGGTCAAGTTCTTATCTACATGGTTGTAGATGCAGATGTGGTAGGTAATTTGGATGACAGGTTTTGCACTATAGGATTTGTGGTGGTTGGTCTTCAAGAGTGATCTTGAGGAAAGATACAAAACCAAGGGAACAAACTAGATGGAGTACAGGTACAGGTATAGGTTGCAACTGTTTATCTCTAAGTGGGAGATTGTTAGGTTGTGGAGCTAAAAGCTTCAACTCTTTGCAAATAGTAGGAACAAAAGGTTGCTGAGATCCAGGAGCACCAGCATCGGCATCAGGACCGATGTCAGTCGTGACCAATGCAGAAGGCCACTGATGACGACAGAAAGTTGGCCAATGTTAGCAGAACCAGGCAAGCAGGGACCGACGTCAGTTGCCTGTGTGTTCCAAAACTGTTCGTTACACGGACAGTTAGTTAAGTGAACGAAGTGTTTGCATGTAAAGACCAGTTAGAGTCTTGAGCTGTGAGGATAATTGTCTAAATTAAGAGTCTAAGTTATTTTTTAAGTTAGGGATCTATTTATAGACCCATTGACATGTATTGTAAATGTATGAGATAGAAAGGAAGGCAAGGAAGTTCCTTCCATTGTAAGATCATTGAGTTGTAGGTTGTTTCAAGCTCATAGGGGATCTACATGTAAGTTTGGTCTATTGAATTACAGGTTGCAGGTTCATGGGAGATCAACTTGAAGTGCTATAGAGTGCTTGGTGTACCGGCAGGGTTATTACTGATTGGTTGGAGAGGTGAACACCAATTCTGTGTGTGAGTTGGTTGTTGGGACCGTTTTTTGTGTAGGAGAGTGTTGCGAAGAAGAATTACTGTACACTTGAGGTGTGGGAAACCTCTGTAAGGTGGAAGAGTGTGGCGGCTCTTTGTAGTATTCTTTTCTATAAAGTGTTAATACAAGATAGTGTATTGTCTCTCATATTCTGTGCTATTGGTGAATTCTAGTTACTTGTGTTTCTGGTTATTTCTGCATATTTAATTGCTTATATTTGGTATTCATATTGTGCTCTTTCTGAGGAGCAAGATCCTAACAAGAGGAATCAGAACAGGTGTGTTTGTTCTTAGATTTCCCCTACATTTTTGTCTTATATATTGGATTCATAGAGAAGTTGCCATCTATCAAGATCTTGGAGATTTGATTCTTGAGATCACATCAAACAAAGAACTTGCCATTTGACATTCTAGGTGCCCAAGATGTTGCCAAGTGGCATAATCCTACTTTCCCAGGCCCCCAAGATAATAAATACATAGTGATCAAGATATATACCCACTGAGTGAATGGGATGATGCCACATGGAAAAATTCCACTTTTCCACACTTATGATAAAAAATGAATAGTACAATGAAGTAGAGATCAAGCAAGTTCATGACATGATGCCATGTGGAAACAAATTTAGGCTTGAAGGCAGTTAGGACATTGAATAATGAGCAAGAAGCTATAGATCTCTGAGTGAGTGGGATATTTTATCTTTTCAATATCTTGCTACTCCATAGTAAAATAAATTCAAGATAATTTAAACCCTCAACAAAGTTATGAATTATCAAGAAGTCATCATGTAGTAGGACCCTGATATATTCTAGACATGTTGGCTTCCTCAAGTGGAAAGAAGTAGATACATGGAGTGGCATTTATAAGGTTAATATATGGACCTCCATGAATAGGATTAGAGGCTAAAATTGGCACCCATTTTACCCACATAGGTCATCAAGATCCATAAATTAGATTGTGGGTCCAACCACAGCTGAGTAATCATTAAATATCTTGTTGCCTATTATAAAAGGATTATGGAAACATATTCTAAGGTAAATCAGATAGAAGGCTAAGTCAAGAAATAAAGCAAGCTAAGATCATAAAAAGATAAAATAATGACTTAATTAAGTATGATCACCATAATAAAGTGCATATTCAATTGTTAGGAGTGTCCATAGCTAGAAGATAAAAATATGTGCCCCTATATTTAATACAATAATAATCAATAAAAGGAATTGAGATTTAAATTAAACCTATGAATTGAAATAAGGCATTATTTCAATACTGCCTTGTTACCAAGATTTAATGGAAAAAAGGCATTCAAAAGAGATGTTATTATTTTGAAGATAATCGCACATTGATTTTTTTCATTAGTCATGTCTATTATTTAATACCACTTGGTGGGTGGGTAATGCATTGAATATTTTCATCAACATGATGGGTGGGTGAGATTACTAAAACTTTATATATGGCCAATAATAATACTGATTTAAGGGATAGATGATCATTATTTGAAATTAGATTAGTGTAGATGATATTTTGTGATTATGTAGCACCTCATCCTGATACACTTGGAAAACTCATGACCCTAGTTATTCCTCTTAGTAATACACATGACTTGATTCTAAAATCATTTAATCTACTCTATATTATGCCCCTTGGCCTATATTTTAGTCTAACCATCCTTATATTTATGACATATACATCTCATCTTTCCTAGAATGCTTAAAATGTACTTATCTGACACCTCTTCAAGTTTTAGCTCTATGATTGCTCTCCTTCTTCCTGCACACTAACATCTAGGATAGAAAGTAGCACCAATGTTATTATCCCTCATCAATGTAAGTGTCTAGTGCCCTCAAGTCATCTAATTTACAAATTAAACATATTAAAATGGTCACCAATAGTGTTTTAATTTGAATTATCTCCCAATAGGATTGGTATAAATACAATATAAACCCTTATTCATTCCTTACCTATGAGCACCTAGTAATCAGACCAAAAGAGCACTCAAAAAACACTTAAGTTACCAAAATATTTCCTATTATGTCCTATTCTAACATTAGTCAAAGGAATAGTCCAGCTTTAGGTCTGAAGTACTAAAGGAGTAGTCATAAGGTTATATTTACCAAGTTACAAGTTAGGTCACTGTTGTACTTATTTTACACACATTACATGATTCAAACACAATCTAATGTGTAGGAGAGAATTGCATGAGTCTAAGGCCCTCTTTTAAAATATTAGTTGTGTAGTAAGTACCCTTTGATAGTGGGGTTATTTTGGGTCAACTTGACACTATGTGACCACAAACCCATTTTTTTCCAAAGTCGCATTGAAGATGGAAAGCTAGGGTTTTTCCATTTCACCAAGAGTGACAATCCATGACCCATATCTAAATTCACCAAAGTTAAGGTGAATCCAAACCTAGAATCATCTAGATGGTTGTGTCTTTTTTGAGTAGACATTTCATACCATACCCTGGCATCGAACTTAGACACTAGTATTGACATAATTGTCCTAAGCTGATGCAAGTGACCAAGGAGCTAGAGGTACCAAATCTAGAATCTGATGACTGATCCAAAACTATATTTTTTCATGTTTCTTTCATGTACTAGATCTAATATTTTATTAGCATCATAAATAGCTAAGTACTTTATGTTATGTCATTTATATATATCTAGAATAGTTGTACTTTCCATTAATAGCCTATCTCAACATAATAAATTTAGTTTATGGTACATTTGATTTTAACACATTAATTTGTCTATTATCTCATATTCACCCTTGTTCCCTATCATTTTTATATCCTTAACCTTTTTTATCCAATTAGGATAACCTCTTATCCAAATTAGGGTTAAATATTTGGTGAACCATATTTTTTAACATCATTATTACATAAGCATTCTCTTGTAGATGCTTATCTCTTGACTTTTCCTACACTTTGTGTTATTTTTATCTTTTATCATGGATTACATTGATTACTTTGATGATTATGACTATGAAACCCTTTAACAATCTCTCCAAGTAGGGATCAAAATCCATTACTCTTCAATTCCTCTAAGTGCTAAGGAAAACAATATAAAGGCTTTGAATGGTGGTAGAAATTATCCCTCTAATCATGTCCATCTTCCCATTCCAAGGAGGATCCAAAGCATGTGCCCTTGCCTTCTATGCCAAAAATGATGCCCCATGGAGATAAGGTAATTTTATTTGATATTGATAGTTTTCATCAACTCCACATGAAAATCATGGAGGATTTTCAAATCATTAATAAAGGGGATGTTCCTTCAATTTAATTGATCAAAACCCCTCATATTCCTATATTTCCAAATAATATTTCCTATATTAATGGTGATAATCCTTATTAGCCTTGATTTGATATTGAAAAGTTTCAAAAGGTTAATCAATAAATTATGTTATCTTTACCAAGTCATATTAAGCCATCAAGGAAAAGGAAACATCCTACATTCATAGTAAAAAATAATATTAATGATCCTAATATAAGGCATGAACCAATGTTCATCAGAGTGTCCCAACCAAAGGTAATTCCTCCCACACCAAAATAGGTGCCTTTACCAATGCTTCCTCGAGATACGATTTCTATATATTTACAAAAGGAGCATAAATCAAGTTCTAAATACATTCTAAATTATTCCAATAATACACCAAGGGTACAAAAATTCAAAGACTCATTACAATTACCAAAGTACCCAAAATTCAAGGATTACGAACTTGTGCATATTTTACATGATTACGATGATACTCATATGCCTCAATTTAAAAGAGGTGGTGGTTTAGAACCAATGATAACACATATTTCAAATAGCACCATCTCCATATATTATGTTATGTTTGTGATTAACACAATTGGGGACCTTTAAAAATAGGTTTCTATACTTCAAATGCAAGTAGCTTTCCATAATGTAAATGCACATGTTACCTCTTTCAATAATCAACCTCTTTCACAATGTATACTTGAATATCCTTATCCACCTAATTTTTAATTACCCCGTTTACCTATATTTGGAAACCATAAATATCCACTTGAGTACATGCTAAATTATGTGAATTCTTTTGGTCAATGGTCAAATGATGACAAACTATTATTAAAGGTATTCCATAGGAGCATTTCCAATGAGGCTCACAATTGGTTTTATATCTTACCAAAGAGTTATTAACTACATTTTTAGACTTGGAAGATGTTTTATTCATGGATTTAAATATTCACAAGGTGCAACAACTTACATTAGAACATTTACACAATTTCAAACAATGTGATGATGATTCCCTTCAAGATTATACTATTTGATTCAAAATTACATCATATGAGCTAGCATTTAGACCCTCAAATTTAGAAATACACTTTATATTTATTAGATGCCTTATTTCTCCCTTAAAGGAAATAAAATTTCATTAATAATATGAGTCCTTCACTCATTTACATGTGGATGTACATAGATATGTTAAATTCATAATTACTCATCCAATGAAGCTTAACATTTATCCTTCCAAGTACCAAAGTTTTATCTCAAATCAAGGAAGGAATTCAATTGCCTAAAGAACATTATGAACAAAAATGTATCATTCTTAATCTCTATATGAACAATTTATAAATGTTACTTAACATGGGACCGATCAAGGTTCAAGTCCCATACAAGAATCTCAAAATTAAAAAAACAACAAGTGTCCAAGCCAACAATATTTAGCAATTAAATTATACATGGGTGGTACTTATTTTTGACATAACTATGTTGATCCTACACAAGAAAAAACTACTTGTAATATAAGACATTTTCAACAAATGGTATTTAATTTAAAAAACTTACAAAATAAAAAAGGTTACAAAGACTCCTTGGGAAACATAACAATACCAATTACTTATGGTCCTAAAGTAATTCAAACACATGTTTGGGTTATGCTTACTACATCTCCATATGTATTTACACTTGGAACTCTTTGTCTACATTAAATGGAAGAAAAAATTGACCAAAATCAACAAGGCATTTATTTTCCTCATGAAGATAAATTAATACATATTTCAAATAATAAGATTACATCTTCTAATACACATGAAAAATGTGAGGAGGAACATGCTATGTTCATTTCCAACTTAGCCAATCATGATGAAAACAATGTAAAAGATCCAACTTGAGGTTTTAAGGTTCATAATAGGGGGAAAAATATTTTTATCATATATTTTATGGAATCATAGGATGATATTTCCTCGTCACCAAAAATACCCCAAAAAAACACTCAAAAATCCAAAAACATTTTCAGCACCTACATGTTCTATTGGCTCCTTGGCATCTATGTGTTAGTTCCATGTTGAGGACTAGCATATCATTTACTCTTGAATACACATACACAAGCAAAAATAGATACATGATACATTTATGGATCTTGGTATTTCCATCTACTCATGTCACCAGATTGTTGGGGGCATCCATAGTCTATGACCTTTATATACATAGGTTATATGATTCGATGATCACTCTACACCATCATGTTTGAGCTTACATATGTACTTACACATTCCTATTATCCATGGTTATACATTACACAAGGTATTTGATATTATATATACTTGAAATTTTTTGTTAAAACATTTGATTCAAGGTCCACTATGATGTGCTTATGAGAATTACTTATGTTTTTTCCTTTACACACTTCCTTGAGTGCTTTGCCTTGTTATTGTCTTTTTTTTTTAAGCATTTGTTTATGCTCTATTGTATATATCCCTTGTGCCTATTCTGACCTTATTGGACATTTTAATATGAAATTCCTTACTTTTGTGTATATTTGACTAAGTCATGTCTATTTTATTTTCTACATTTGAAAATTCCCCTTGTTTGTGGTCTCATTGGACCATTGCCTTTTAAATTGCTTTTGAGTGTTCTTGTGTGTGTGCTTATATTATTGTTAAGCTTGTGTTTTTATTATCTATATATTTCCATGATATTTATCATGCATATTATTTATACATGTTATTTAATTTTTTATATGCCCTTTAATTATATATTTACCTAGACATGTTTCCTTCAATATGTTATATGGTTACATTCACAAATTTATAATTGTCTTAGCCTTTTGAGGTGAGCTAACTACCAGGTACTATTTTTCCCTCACCTCAAAGAGTGGGTGGCATATTAATGGGGGCATGTCATGGTGACATGGATTCCATATTTTAAAAATTATCAAAATTATTAAGGGCATGATTTGGAAGCATGTTCTCTACACTCACACACTATATGGTACTTACACTAGTTTATGGATTTAGTGGGGGCATGTTATGGTGACATGGATTCCATACATTCACAATTATTAGACTCAATGGGGGAATAATTTATAAGAATTTTTTCCACATTCCTTTAGTATGTTACTTATAATTCAAATATTCAGTGGGGGCATACTTTGGAAGCATGTTCTCCACACCTACTCAATAGTCAACATCTCTAGTTTATAGTAGGGGCGTGTTTTTGAAACATGTCCTCCACACTATTACTTACATTAATTTTATATTTATCCATATATATTGGGGGCATACATTGGAATCACATCCTCCACACTTACATAATTTTCTAAATTGGTCAAATTACACAGTTATATGATTATGATATACAATTGTGGCATAATTCTATACATGGCACCATTATTACACACAATTTCATCATGAGAAAAATCTAAGGTGCATAATCTATGCGATGTGTTCTTGAAAAATCCAAATCAAATTTATATTCCAAAACTATTACACGTATTGATACTTAACGTAATTTTATGGACTTTAGTAAGCCATTATATTGTATAATTTAGTTCACCTTTTACCATGGTTGGGGTAATTAAATAACTTGATCTTTCCAAGTTTTTAGTTTGGACATGATCATCTAAAATCACCAAGTTATGAGTATCATTAGGTTTCATGGTTGAGATAATATAAACTTACATGTGGCAACTCAATTTTACTCCAAATTTTGGGGCATGTGCCTTTCAACCTCTCTCTATATATCTATCTATATCTCTCTCTCACTCTCTCCATCTCCTAAGATATATGAACTTTAAATATTTATCTATAGTAATCTTGATCTTAGTTTTAGAACCTTACAATGATATATATTTTTTAAAAATAACATATCAATAGGTAAGGTGGTTACATCCTATTACTCCTAAACCTTGCTCTTTCAATTTCCACCTATTTCAAGTACTTTTTACCCATGTTATATGTATTAATTATACACTGTAACATGCTCTTGGTTATACGTCGATCACTATAAAAACACTCAAATCTAAATCTAATAAAGCATTAAAATACAATTTAAGCAAATACAAGTGCATATACACACCCAATTACTTATTCCTTTCATTTAAACTAGTAACTTCATTACTAGATTAAAGGGAAGAGGCAAATTTGGACGATATTTTTTTATTATATAGCACCTTAATCTTATACACATGGAAAACTCATTAACCTAGTTATTCCTCTTATTTATATACATGCCTTGATTTTGAAAGCCTTGCATATACTATATATTTTTCCCCTTGGCCTATCTCTTAGTCCAACTAGCCATATATTGATAACACAGACATCCCATCTTTCCCTTAATTCTTAAAATGTACTTATCATACACCTCTACAAGTTTTAAGCTTACATTTGTTTTCCTTCTCCTTATACACTAATGTTCAAGACAAATAGTATCATTGACAATATTTTCCTACCCTAACACAAGTATATAATTCCCTCAAGTCATCCAATTTAGAAATGAAATGTATTAAAATGTTCGTCCTAAGTGATTTAATGCAAGTTATCTCCCGATAGGATTGATACAAATACAATATCAAACTACATTCATTCCTCACCTATGGGCACCTATCAATAAAACCAAAAGAGAAATAAAGTTACCAAAAGCTTTCCTAATCTAACCTATTATGATATCAATCAAAAGAACATCCCAGCTACAAGTCTAAAGTACTAAAAGAGTAGTCATAAGGTCATATTTGCCAAGTTATAACCTAGTTCACTATTGTGTTTATTTTACACACATTACATGATTCACACACAAGCCAACACATAGGGGAGAAATGCATGAGTTTGATACTATATTATAGATTATTGGATATGCTCAATAGTGACGTCATTGTGGGTTAGTTTGAAACTATGTTCCCATTAACCCATTTTTCCCCAATGTAATATTGATGATGGAAACCTAGGATTTTGCCATTCACTAGGAGCAATAATCCATGACCCATATCTAAATGCACCAAAGTTAAGGTAAATCAAAACCTAAAAGCATATAGGTGGTTGCATCTTGATTAATCATATATTCCATACATGACATTAGTATTGCACTTAGACACTAGGGTTGATGAAACTATCCTAGGCTGATGCAAGTGTTTGAAGAGCTAAAGGCACCAAATCTAAAATCTAATGAATGATCTAGAACTATCTATCTTCCTGATTCCCACCTATACCATTTCTAATAGTGTATTAGAATCAAAAACAAATAATTAATTTATTTTATGTCATTTATATATCTAGCATAGTTGTACTTTGTATTAATAGCCTATCTCAACGTAATAAATTCCATATATAGTACATTTAGGTTTAGCACATTAATTGGTCTACTCTAGATTTGATATTCACATTTGTTCCTTATCATTTATATATCCTTAACCCTTTTTATCCATGTTTAAGTAGGATAGACTCTTATCCAAGTTAGGGTTAAACAAGTAGAAGACCAAACATTTTTCTTGTCGTTTATTACTCTCCTAGTTATTTTTTCTTATAAGAAATGTTGTTGTGAATCATTTCCTATACTTCCCCTAATTATGGTGGATCTAGACACTATTTTCAAATTAAATATATATAAATTGAAAAGTTGTTAATAATTTTATTTAATATCTATAGATTCATGGATATGGTGATTTTGTCCATATTTATTCATAGTTGAATACCACAGACTCTTACATCATATTTGTTCATGGTTATGTGTATACTAGCTAGGTAACATATTGATTCCATGGACTTCATCTAAATCAAATGAAATAGAATTTTTGTAGTTATAAAATAGAATTACATATTTATCTTTACCCTCACCTTTTATTATATATATATATATATATATATATTATAGTAGGTATAATAAATCTGAAGTTACAACCCATGTTTGCAAGATTTATCTTGATTGTAATATGTTTCTTTATTGTTAATGTATTGTTGAATCCATGTATGCATTAAAAAATTATTAAATTAGTCGTATTTTCATGAAAAAAAAATTATTTATTTCCTAAGAAACTAATCCATAGGACCATACTTATCATTTATCTAAATTTATTCCAAATAGGCCCCTTGAAATTGAACAATTTTACATCAACCACTTAGTTATCATTCAAGCCAAGAATTGGTAGTAATATACCTTGGGAAGATTTTGTATAATTTAAGGAGAGGTTAGGTGGATTAACACCCTAAAAAAGTTGGTGTGTTAAACAACCCATCAACATATTCATTTTATAAAGAGGGTTTGACATGGAATATTTTTAGATTTCAGATTGGTTTTAGTCTTGTGGCTATGTTTTCTATACTCTATTATGTGTCTAAACAATGTACTAACAACTTGATAAAAGAAGGAAGCATGAATATCATGGTATATAATGCTTATGTTTAATTTTTATAATATTACTACATTTGAACCCACATATGGCCTAGCCTTAGCTGGATGGAAATTTCTATCATGTAAACATTTTAGAGCCTACTAATGACTTGCCTAGGATTCTTGACAAATTATGTTGAAAATAAACCCATAGTGGGATTCAAACCACTAAAGAGAATATTTAGGAATCTAAATAATTCATCATTTTAACCCAAATCCAACATGACTATGTGTATTTTCACATATTTTATTATTCCCTAGATAAAGATGCTTACCATTAATACATAGGTTTGTCAAATAGATGCATCACTTCATGGACTATATTTCAAACTTGGTTTGTCAAACATTTTAGTCTCCTTATTGATCCTGCTACCTTGTACTATCAGTTTTTTATAGCCTTTAAGTAACCTGTTAAACACATAAGCTCGTTCAATAGTCATTTTCACCATCTATATAGAAGGTTGAAAGACCCATTCCTATAAATAGATATGGTGACTATTGAAATTTATCTCAAAACATTAGATCCCCTAATTACTATTCTTATTTAAAGGATCCCATCTATAATCACATCCTTAGTTCTGTCTTACCAAGAGTCATTAATCATTGAGCAATAATATATGTCATAGGGTTATGGTGTTGGCCAGATTTGCTCATTAGAACAACTAGGTGTTCACACCTTACATACTTAGAATTATCTACCCATAATGTCAGCTTGTAAATAAATATGTGCCTTATAATCAAACCTTGCCTCAATCTTATGTGCAACTAGACTTCCTTGTGATAAAATAGAACCCTATTTTGGATCCAAACATAAGTTATTATGATTGTTTAACTTTTGATCAATTGGTTCTTTTTCCTTGATCTAATAATATAGTGTCTTTTGGTGCTTTTATTGATCAATTACCATTTTTTATAAAATGTGATACACAAATAATGCATGAGATGGATTCTGAAACTAAATTTATAAGTTCAAAACTTAAAATCTATAGATACATAATTAGGCTAAGTGTTGAAGTATTCATGTTGACTAAGAACATACCATTCCAAAGGAAATAGCCAGTCCCTAAGATTAGTCATAAAGATTAGTTTGATGTTGAAGAAATAATAGTCATCTCAGGTGAGTTCCCTTATGAAGATCCAATTAGCAAAGAGTTGTGTGTACAAGATGAATAATCAAACATTTATTGAAATGAGTCTAAATATGAAACAGAAAAGTTGTAGAAAATAAAAGAAGAATATGCATGATATGCATTTGAAATACCCATGTCATATATTATTGCTCCTACATTCGGCGAGCTAGATCTAAAAGATCAAAAACTTCATAGTATCCAATTGACCCCCATATCTTCATTAAAGATGGAGAAAGTAGAAGATATTTAATAGGTTTCCTTATATATGAATGCTTAGACTCTTTTAAGGAACCTATAAATTAGTAATGCAATAGCAATGAGATTATTTCAGTAAAAAACACAGTCAAGTTTGACATGAACAACATGTTCACCTTTTTAGTCACCATTATTTCCCTCATTTACTATGTTAAGTTATTAATTTATTTTAAGTTATTTTCATCTTTTCGTTAATGTCAATATGCCTAGTAAAGTCACATTTACGTCATATTGAGATTTTCCCTTAAACTAGGAAGCTAATTTGAAAAATTAAGAATTTATTGTGCCCTCTTAATAAGTTTTAAGACTCTTTTATAAAATTTAAGGTATTTTTACAAAATTAATATTGATTTTATTTTAATATCTCCCATAAATTTACACCATAGAGAGTCTTAGTTGAGTTTTTGTCTGTATAACCACTTCTTGGTTGACCATCTCAAGCTTTTAAAGCATGTCAAGGCATGGGTGAGGGAAATTAAAGACAAAATTACATGGAAATGAAGTATGGTGCATATATTGAGGTAAATAATAATTTTATTACATTTAATCAAGTATTTGGATATATTATGCATGCATCTACATTAGTTGTGAAGATTTTTTGGTGCTCTAACCCATATGCAATGATCTAAGGCCAGTTTTCATGTATTTTAAAAGGTAAAAGATTAGAATTTAATGGTTTCTAGGTGGGTAAATTATTATTAATGGATTAATAAAATTTATTTACTTTTATTAGACATTTTCTAGTGGTTATGAACTTAAACTATGCTTGAATTATGCTAAGATAGCTCAAATCTCTCTCAAAATTAATTTTCAAGCTTAAAATTGCCCCAAACCCAATGTGATATCTTGGTGAAGATGTTGCATAGATCAGAATGGTTTACAATATGGATTAAGAGGTTTATTTACTCCCATTTCATGGTGTTTAGTATCATCAAGAAGGCTGGAGCTTTATGAACAATTTTTTTAGAAGCAAGATTACTCTAAAACCCTTCAAAACCCTATCTAGAGAGCATGAACTTTGATATTTTGATATTTTGAAGTGTTTTTAAGATTTATAAAATATTATAATTATTTTAATTCCCTATCCATGATCTAAATATGAATTATACCAATATATAATTATTAAAAAAGGTTATAAACCTAGAAAATGGACTTAGATGACAAGCATGCATGAGAAATGAGCACCTATAGGTTTGCACACTTTAAAGTGCATTTTTGGAGGGTTTTTGAAATTTATAATGAAATTTTAATGATTTTAAGATGTATAAGGGGTCCATATAGTAATTTCACAAAATTAATGAGCTCTTTAGACCATGTATACCTCTACCAAATTGGCATGCATGTTCCCTTAAAAGATCACAGGTCTACAAAAAGAAGCACAACTTGAGTTCTATTGATCCAAAACCTATGAAATTATAAATAAATGTGGGGGTAAATTTTTAAAAAAAAATTGTGGTTTTTTAATGTTTTTATTTGACCTAAGGAGATATAAAATTCAAAATTATAGGCTTTTACATGCAAAAGTGTTGAAAACTAGTTGTCAAGAAGCCCATAAGTGCAAGAACTCAAGTTTTATTGATCTAAATACCTTGAAACTTTATATGTATGTGTTTCAAGGTTGTATAAATTAAATAAATTGGTTTTAAACTTTTTTAATCCATTCACTATGGAATTAAAGTAAATATATCTCTCTCCTAAGAGCTTATCAAGTACTAGTGGAGCTCACACCTACAAATTTACACTAAGTCATCCTCAAGAGACATGAAGGACATTTTGAGAGCCCTAAAAGTAGATGATATTGGGTATATGTTTCATTATTTAACATTTAATTGAATTTTTATAGGTCTTAAAGCATGTTGATGGATCTTTTAATGCAAACTAAGAATATGCACATGGTCAAAAAGTCATTAAATGAGGAGCCAAAATTGTGCATTATCAATGCACCATCATAATTTCCATTCAATATAATACATAAAAAACATCAATAAGATAATATATTCCCTCTATGAAAAAATAAAGGATAATAATCCAAATCAAATAAGGACTTCTCAAAGTAGAGTTTCATCATGAAAGATTGTAGGAGTTGGTTGAAGACAAAGTGGATTTTCATCATGCAACTTGATTTTAGACAACCTCAATCCTCAAAAAAGGACTTATATTCCCCCCTCATAACTTGGAGACTTAAAATAAAGTATTGATACAATATATAAGGAATAAGATGTAAATTGAAGTTAGACTTTAGTTATGTTTTAGTTTTTAGCCTTAATAAGGGCATTAATTATAAGTTTACATGTTTTTCCCCTAACTAAGGACTCTTTTCACTATATGTACTTTATTTTTATAAGTAATTTGATATAAAAATAGTTGTTTTTGGATAATCCATACCAGATTTTAGACTTATGAACACCTTGTTGCATAATAAAGAAATTAGTTTTACCTTCTCATATGCTTGTTATTGTGTTTAATTGATAAATTATTGATGTAAGCTTGTGATAATTACAACCTATCCCTAATTTATGTCTAATTTTGTGTACCTTTATGAATAAAACTTGATTTTTTTTGGGTTTTAGTTTGTGTCTCTAAGAGTTTATGCAATTCATGGTTGTGATGAATACCATATGAGCTTCTTAATAAAAGTGGTCGTATGTATAGGTATTGTTATAAGTTGTATCCTTTCTAAAAACACTTATGCCCAAGATTCATTGGTGAGTTGTGAGTTATATATGTGTGAGTGATATTTGAGTTCATTCTATTTATGTCTAAATAAGTTGAGGTATTCAATTTTGGTGCATCACCCCATAGTTAGTCATAGCAGTATAGGAATCTCCCTTTATTTTCATTGTCAAGAAGTAGTTTAAGTGAGGATCAAGGTGATTCATCAAGATAAATATCCCTCTTTAGAGGCTTAATTCAATTATAGGATACCCAAAACCTAGAACTTATCCCATTTTTTCAATTGGGTGACAAACCCTGAAGACCTTCCTCAAGGGTACAACTACAATTTGAAAAAATAACCATGAGCATGGTGGCTTGAATGAAGTAATGAATCCAATGATATTTTAGGTTGATAATGACCTAATGTAATAAAAGTATGCACATAATTTATCTACTAGTGATAAATCCAAAAGGTCCTTGACTTAGAAAGAACCAAGTCCATATATTTTGTATGATGAAAATGATAATATGGATAATACCATAGTGCCCATGTTAACTAAAGAGCAGCCAATAGTGGACTCACCAATGAGTTATCATAAAGAAAACTTCTCTGTCAGGTTTGGTATACAATTTACTATGTTATGTAGTGGTGACCACCCTTATCCTTCACCATATTTTAATGTTTGTTCATAGGTATTTCATAAACTATATCCAAGGTGCTTATTTTTAATGAAATGTAAGTACATGGATGAGTTTTATAACATGAATCTGATTAAATTACATGAAAACATTATTAATAAGGTTATTTGGGATAGTGTTTTTCAATCTAAAGGACAACATAGATGCAAGTACATGTCCTTCACTTGGTAGGATTCCTACCAACATTATTATTATCCTAAACATGATTATGTTTTATTTAAGGTGTCTAACTAGTGAGAATATCTTGTTGCTTGTCAAAGGACTTCTCCTCAACCCCTACTTCCAAGTTTTATCTAGCTTGGAATTATCATGCAAATGTTTTATCTTTTTTTCCTTCATTTCTCTTCCTTACTTATTTTAGTTTTCTATTTTTTTTTTAAGTTTAGGTCTATTTTCTTCTTTTGTCTATTTGTTTTCCTTATTGGGACTATTTCTAATTGTTTTGTCCTATGATTCCCCATTGGTCAATGAAAAGTGATTAAATGAATATCTTAAAAGTAGATAACATAGGTTGAATTCTATATGAAGGTGCTTCTTTAGTTTTTTTTTTTCCTTAGATCCTACTATTGGATCATATTAAAGGTTGAGACTATTGTATGTGTTTTTGACTTGTTCTTGTTTGGGTAAGTCTGGGTAAAACTAGTTTATTGTTGAATGTATCCTCTTAAAACCAATAAAATTTCCATATCTTAAATGGTTTTTTAATCTTCTTGGGTGAACTTGTTGTGGTGAAAACCTAGGGTGAAAAATCTATAGTTATATCTTCCATTTGCCATAGTGGTCCCAAACCCTGAGCTGAGGCATAAATTTAAAAAAAGAGAATAGAGAAGAAAATCAATTGTAGATAAACCCAATATTGGGAGATTCATACAAACTCTATGGGGGATATGGATACCTAGCTAGCAGGAGAGCAATGTCTTGAGTGGGATCATAGACAACTCTGTTGGGGCTATATACACCTAGATAGAAATAGAACAATGGCTAGGTAAATGCCTTCATGGTAGGACTCACTAGCCTGATGGTTGAAACCATATTAATTAATCCTTATAAGTCCTATGAAATGGTAAATCAACGAATTTTTGTACAAACCATGTTAATAAGGATACTTGATTTGGTCACTTAGTTTTTACCATCTTTTCCCTTCTTAGATTTGTTCATCTTCCATGCATTATTCTAGCTAGAAATATTGGGTTATTTAATTATTTATTTAATTCAAAATAATCATGAGTATTTTCTATCAAAGTCATCAATTATTGTTTTTTTCACAACATGCCTTAATTTCATCACATAAATCATGGAAATTTTTTATCTAGATTATGGTCTTTTGGTCTAATCAAGTATGTGTCTCTTTTTGTTTATTTTATGATTAAAAAGGTTCATGATAAGTTGTGGCTTTGATATTGTATTGATTTAATCTTTGAACTAAGTCTAAAGTTAAAATATCCATTGTATGCATTTAGTTTATAAGATTTTTGGCAATTATATATATATATATATATATATATATATATATATATATATATATTGGTAATTAGGTCTGTATTGATATAACTATCTGAATTTGTCACAAATATGATACATCTTAGTTTGTTCTAGACCACATTTTGGAACTGCATTAATGTTTCCATTTTTAGACCATTTCACCTCAAATTTATACAAATTATCTAACTATTTCAAAGTATTTGTATTCTTTCCTTAATATTTTTGTCCATTTTTTTAGTGTTTAAAGGTTAATTGGTTGGATCTTCATGTGTTTTTAATTTCTTGACTTAGTCTCTTTATCAAAAATTAACTAGTTTTGGATTTAAGTTAGGTAAAAAGACTATTTTTTCCATGTGTTTATTTCTTTTACCTTTATGTTTTTATTTTAACCATTTTGGGAAAAATTATATTTAAAGTCTAATAGATCTTTTGGTTTCCCTATAAGCCAATAGTGACATAGCTTTCCTACGAGTCCCAGGCAAGCAAGGAGCTACCACTTGTTGCTCATTCACTAAATCTTGAGCCTCTTTTGACTTAGTCATTTTAATTTGACCCTCCATATGCTTGGGATGAGTATATGTGGTACAATATATCTTCCATGCTTACCTAGGACCCCTTAATTTATTTAATAGACCATAGACCTCCCAGAGTTATGAGATCACACCACATGGTATGATCCTACTTCATCATGACCCCAAGACTCTTTGTATATTTACAACCCATATCTAACCTCTGGGATGAATGTTATCATTCCATGTGTCATGATCCTATTTCCTTACTCCCTAGGGTGTTACATATGCTTCTAAACATTTTGACAAGGTTATAGATAAGTAAGCTCTCAACAAATGTCAATATATCACTAGATCAAGATCATACAAGTCATTATCCCAAGTAGACACTAAAGTAAGCCTTGAATGGGTGAATGGATGTCATGTGGCATGAATTTACAATTAGATGATATATTGTCATCCACATCAGCATTACATGAGCCTAAATTTGATGGTTGTTTATCCCATTAGGACTATCATAGAACTAAGATGTTTTTCCCTTTGAACTAATTTTTTTTAATTTGCTTAAGTCTTTGATTTATGGTCCCTTCAAGATAGTCTGAAGGTCGACAACTTAATTTACTTATTTGAAGAAGGAAGATTAAATAGAAAAAAGTATTTCTAATTAGGATCCATAATAGAAAATTTAGCATCGATAAGTGAGTATAAATTTTGTAATATAATTAGGGTAGTCCTTGTGTTAATAAGTTGTATTATCATGAAATGACTTCATTGTAGTTATTGGTTGATAGATTGTTTGGTCTATAGGACATTATTAGAATCTTTCATTGCATTTCATTTCCTCCTTTAAAAGGCCTAAATTTGAATTTATTTTTTTATCTAAAGATTTAATCATTCATCTATTAAATAGATAAATTGTGTCTTTGACAAAAAGGCTTTTTTGAATTATTAATTTTATAGGCTTTTTTCATCTTTCTTTTTTACTTCAAAACTCAGCCATTTTTAGTTAAAATTATAGATTCAAATTATAAAATATATAAGTCTAAGGGATAATTTTATATCTTAAAATTTTAGATTCACTGAGAAGCCACCTCTCAAGATCTCAGAGCTTCGCTTCTCCAGAGCACTTCATAAAAAGAGCCTGTCCTTTAACCCTTTAGTGCCTAAGATGATGCCACATAGTATAATCCCAGTTTCCTAGGCCCTTAAGATGATTAAGATAGTGATAAATCTATAAACCCTTTGAGTGAATAGGATGATGCTTCCCACTTCTTCACACCTAAGATCAAGCAAAAGTAGTTTAATGAAGTAGAGATCAAGTGAGTTCCCAAGATGGTAGTTAGGATATTGAACAATGGGAGATAACCTATAGAATTTTGAGTGATTAAGATCTTACTACTTTTCAAGACATAACTTCACCATAGCAAAATAAAAGTCAAGACAATATTAACTTTACTAAAGCTATGAATTAGCAAGAATTCATCACGTAACAGAACCCCAATATTTTATGGACATGTTGGTTTCTTGAATGGCAATAAATGGACATGTGGAGTTTATTTTCCAAGATTGATATATGAACCTCTATGAATAATATCAAAGCCTGAACTTGATGCCTATTTTACCCATTTAGGTCATCAAGATCCAAAAATTGGACTGTCCAATCAAAGCTGAGTAATCATTGAATATCTTGTCATCTAGTGTGAAAAGATCATGAGAATAGATTCCAATGTTAATCATATAGTGGGATGAATCAATAAATGATGTGAAATTTAGGATTAAGCAAGCTAAGATTGTAAAAATATAAAAGAATGCCTTAATTAGGCATAATAATCATAGTAAAGCATACAATCAATTGTAAAGAGGAGTTTCCATAGCTAGAAGATAAAAATTTGTGCCCCTACATTTAATACAATAATAATCGATCAAATAGACTGATATTTAACTTTAAGTTATGAATTAGAATACATCATTATTTCAATACTTACTTGCTACCAATATTTAATTAAAAAAGGTGCATTCAAAATAGGTGTTATTATCTTAAAGATGAGCACACATTGAATTTGTGCCTTAGTTGGTGCCTATTGTTTAATGTTTATAACCAGTTGGTGGATGGGTAATGCATTGAACTTTTTTATCTACCTAGTGGTGCGTGAGATTATTAAAAATATATATAAGGCTAACAATAAGACAAAATTAGGTGTTGGTTCATTAGTATTTTAGAGTAGATTATAAGACCAAACATTTTTCCTACAATTTCTTGTTTTCCTAGTTAATTTTTTCTTGTGATCAATGATGTTGACAAGCATTTTCTATACTTCCCATAAATACTATGGATCTAAACACTATTTTTTCAAGAAAATATCTATCAATTGAAAAATTGTGAATATTTTTTGTTAAATATCTATGCATGTATATGGTGATTTTGCCTATATTTATTCATAATTAAATACCTCAAACTCTTACATCATATTTTTTCATGGTTGTGTATATTGGCCTAAAAATAGATTGGTTCCATGCAGTTCATTTAAGTCAAATGAATCAAAATTGCTCTAACTATAAAATAACCTTACATATTTCTCTTTACCCTCACCTTTTGCTATTTTTATATATATCTTGTTATCAAAGGTTCTTGAAAAAATCCAAATCATGTTAATTATGGGGATAGCTTATGCAGTTAATAACAAAATATGACAATTGACAATTCAGACCAAATGATGCTATGAATTACTAAGTTGAGATCATTATATGCAGACATGCAAGGTTAATGTATATTGAATAATCATCACAAAATATATGAATAACATATCAAAAACATCCATAATACTCATTTCTCATAGATCATAAGTAAAATATGTATAGGGGAATCATTTAGAACATTATATTAATCTCTATCACACATCAGAACCATATTCTATTAAAAATGAGAATTATAAATATAGTATTAAAAAAAAATTATTATTCATATTTCATCCTTATGATATGCCAAAAGTAAAGTCTCTTCACATTCTTCAATCTATTGTTTATGCTTACAAGGTTAAATACATATAAAGGATTATTCAAAAGACAAAAGCATACCATTCACACATGTGCCCATATAATATACCTTGTGATTTTAGAAATCCTTGTTAATCACCCAATACTTTCTTGGACTTAAATAATTGTCTCATCCTAAGATAAAGTCATAATAATGAAGTCTGATTTGAAGCTAAGGAGATAAGCCATAAAAAAAGAGTCACAATCATCTTTCTAGGTGTCATTTACCAGTTTTCACACTTTGTACACTACTTAGTTACCATTTTATATTTTTAACTAAGTAGCATACTAAGCTACCACCCTCTTGGGTTTTCAATATACTAACATAGCTAGGTGTCTTCCCTTTATGGGTTTTTAAATAGCCTAACCATGCTCCTAATTTTTAAGGCTATCTTACAAAACTATGCAAAAATATATGAAACTAAAAAATTGAGGTGCACATTATCTATTGGGTAGGTGGTGGTGAACTATGAAATGATTACGTAGTTTTTTACTATTGTGATTTCTCTAGTTGGTATGTTGATGACCCACTTAGTTATGTAGCATTTGGTGATGGAGGTTATTGAAGTTAGGTGTCTACTTTGGGCTTCACAAATATATTTTTATACTATAAGATCTCTTGATTTTTCTTTGGTTGAATGAATTGAGGCTCATGCATAAGTTGAGTAATGGAAGGATTAATCTGTGAAAAATCTTTCTTAAGCATCTTCCAGTCTATTAGCACTTCCCACACCATGGTAAGAATTATGCATAATAAGATCTATATTACCATCAAGTTCTTCACATATTCATCCTTCATGATGGTAATGAGTGTTTTAGCACTAGATGCCTTGAGTTGAATATCCAAAACTGATTCATCGAATTGATCCACATGACTTTAAGCTTTTAGGCTAGAAAATATAGTGCATAGAGTCTTAATGTGCCAATCTTAACATATTTACATGGTGAAATTCCTTTAATCTATTAATTTTTTTAGGGCATTGATCATTGCATCAGAAGTAACCATTTGATCATCTATTATATCTTTGGTAGCCAATGGTTTGTTAAGTTCCTACTATCTCTGACTTTATGTTTTGCCCCTAACTTATAGTGCTTGAATTATTGCACATCCAACTGGCTCTTAGTGAGTTGCTTTAATAAGGCTATGGGTTTATTTACTTCAAACATGACTTTGTCACTTAAAACTTGCATGACCAGTGTTGGGTAGATATTGTTGATTATCTAACATGCATTGGTAAACTATCAAATAAAGTCTAAATTATCACATCATAGCTAGAAAACTTCTTATTCTAAGGCCAAATGCTTTTATGAAATGGATTCTTAGAATGTAACTATACCTTTAGTTTGTTTGGTCAGTGGTAATTCGATAACATCCAAAGATGTTTTAAGTGTAATAATAGTAAGAGCCATGGATGTAGTTGGAATCATTGTAGGAGCTAGAATGAATTGAGCCAAAGGAAGAGATAAAGTGGTGCATCAGGTAGATAATGTGATGTAGTTTGAATCATTATCAAAGCTAGCATGAATTGAGCCAAAGGAAGAGATAAAGTTGTGTATTGGGTGGATGATGAGTGAATATCCCACAACTAGTAGATAGTGATTTGAGGTTTCAATATTAAAGCCTCCTCCTATGAACTTTCTTGTGTCTTCAACTTGTGTTTTTATGTGCACTTTGCATCTTCTTTATCTTTAGCTTCTTTTCCTTTTCTATCTTAAGCCTTAGTTTTAGCCTTAGCCTTAGCATCTACATCATCTTGGGATTTAGCTTACACATCAAATTTAGCCTTATCTTTAGATTTAACTTTGGCTTTAACTTCCACCTTACCCTTAGCTTTGGCCTCAACTTCATTTTTATCCCTATCATTGGTTTCTTGTACATTACCTATGCACTTGGCTTGTTCTTACTTCTTGTGTTGCTCCTCTTTGGTCTTTGCTAGCACCTTTTTTCTTCCTTATTTTTTGTGTATCCTACACTTATTTTTTTTTTCTCTCAAATTCCTCATGTTCCTTTTTATTTTCCACTTCTTTATCTCATTTATTATGAGCCTATACTTCCTTGGCTTGATTTTGTGTAGCCTCTACTTCTTTGGATTGCTTCCTTGTAGTGTCTACTTCTTTGACATACTTTTGGTGCTCCTCTTCTATAATGTTTTGTTATAATTGCTCTTCCTAGATAGATTCAAGTTGCTTGTGTTATGCCTCTTGTAAAACTACTTATTTATTTCCTTATTTTTATTTATCTTCTTTTCTTCCTTTGTCATCCTCCTCTTAGCCTCATGTTGTACTTTTTCTAGGTCATCTTATTCTTGTGTAGCTTATTTTTGTAGTTTTAGTTGTGGTAAAATTACTTATTTAGGCTCATCTATAGCCTCTAGTGTGTCAAGCTCAGTAACTGATTGGGTATCTTCTAAAGAAGTTGATTCTAAAACCATATTTTTGCATGAAAATGTCTTTTTCTTGGATGTGGTTAGAGTAGTGAGGATCTTCTTGAGCTTCTTCATAGCCTGGGTCTGAGATTGTTGTTTGTTCTTGTTGTGGACCACTCCCCTATAAAAATTATCTAAAGGACACTATCTTATATTTTACTATGGGGGATGGCCTTATTAAAGGGTGAGTCATTAATTTTAACATCAAATATGGGGGTGAACTCTCTTTTTCTACTAGTTATGATTATTATATAGTATAATATCTTGTATAGAGATATTTTTGAAATATTTAGGCCACCAAATTTTGTTGAGTTACTTCTTACCCTACAGTTTCAATAATGATAGAGGGTAGAGGTTGAGTGATATCAACCCAAAGGTCTTGCCTTACCTGATTACACACTTGATAGGTGTGTAATACTTTCCAAAAAAGACTTATTTCTCTTCTTCCTACTCATACACATTAGTTTCAATGTCTTCCATCATGGTCTTTAGGACTTATTTCTCTTCTACTCTCATCCCTGACAAGTTCTACTCACTTTCTAAGTTTGAAACATTTAGATTGTCCAAAAAGGACTTTTTGTGATGCGTCCTCTTCTTGGGTAATGGTGGTGAATCTTATCATGTGGGTGCCTTCTTCTTACCTTTGTCTTCTTGTGATGGATTTGATAATGTTTACAGTGGGTATGGTGGTTGCACTTTTTGTTTTCCTTATTCATGTTCTAGCATTAGTTATTATCCTTCTAGGGGAATGGAATATAAAGGTAGAACTGACTTCATAGTTAGATTTTTTTACCTCCACATTTTTTCATGTGCATTTAGCATAGTAATGAAAAATATCATTATGATCATAATTAGAGTCAGTAAATCATGCACCTTGATTTGGATGCCATTGTGTTGTTTTTTAACTGATACATGTTGTCTTAGATACTACATGACATTTTGGGGAATTCTAGGGTATGAATTGATCAAGGATAAAGCCTTAATCCACCATGTGTTAAACCTCCCTATTTAATAATAGTATTTCCCTATTTTTTTCCACATAATGTTTGTGAATGTGGTATCATTCCCAAAATTTACAATTGGATTGACTGATCCTTTCGATGATTTCCACTGGGTAAATTAAAGGATCAAGACAAAAAATTGATATTGAAATGTCTGAGAAGTGCCTGTGAATTATTCTCAATGTTGGTAGTTAGCTTTTAATCTAAAAACTCGAGCCAGTTGAAGTCTTCATTCAGGTATATCATGTAATGCACAATATCTATAACCCTTTTTATTTATTGTGTGGCATGTTTTGTATTTTGTTAAAACCTCTTTTTAATACATTCAACTAGAATGCACATCAAAGCATAATCTATTTAATCAATTAGTATTCCTCTACCTACTAGTGTCATATACTTCTCTTTGGTGTTTGAATGAATTGGTGGAGTGGTGGAATTAAAGGAGAGGAGGGATTTTTTGTGAGATGGGAATCCTATTTCTCATGCCATAGTCTAAAAATTTATCTAGATTGTGATATCCTAGCACAAATATATAACCCCTTCATTACACCTATGAATAAGAGTAAGAATTACCTCATCGATTTCTCTAATTATGGATAGTTTGATCAGTCTCTCTGCATTTGAGCCTTTCAATGGATGTAAGAGCAATAGGGATCTTGCTTGTGTAGCTTCTTACAACACAAAAGCAACCAAAGTAGCTTCTTCTTGATCAATGAAGTCGAAGGGGTCAAGGTCATTATATATGGTTTGCCATAGACTTAATACAATCCACATCTCCTCCTTTTACACATCTATAAGTGGGATCAATAATTGATTTCTCTCCATGGTTAATGTTATAGCCTAGGTTGAATACTTAATTTGCTATTCTAGTTCTAGTATGCAATCTATACACAAGAAGATGTTTTGAAAGTAGATCACAAAATTTGCTTGTTGGTAAAAGTGTGTAATGTTTGTGTGTTATAGTAACCCTTATTTATATAGTTTTTGGCACCCAAATCCATGTGTATGACTATTTTAAATGTGATAAATTAGTTATGCACTAGTTTTCTTCCAAAATTAATATCACTTGATGTTATTTTATCTAAAGTTTACTATTTTATGTCTAGAATGTTTGATTTATCCATCAATGGTTATTTGATGTGATGTGATATCTTGTTATCTATCCCAGCTATTTTATGATTCCACCTATCATTTGGCCATGCAATTTACTTTGGGAAGGATGAAATATATTCAAGTGCCTTGTCATTATCTATCTTAAATTATTGTTATCCATCCTTTTTCTATACCTATCTTTTCAATGTCATCTTCCTAGACTTATTTCATGACTTCTATGTAGTTGGTTCGATCTATCCTTCTTATAGGTTATGTATGGAATTTGATCATACATTATGATTACAAGTTATCCTTATTCATTGTAATGTTTTTTGATCCAAATATCACTCTATACAACCACTATAACCCTATAAAAACAAACAAAAACACAAAATAGTTATAAACAAAACCCCTAATCTACATGGTTCTAATTGGCACCCTCTTTTTAGTAATAAGAATGATAGATACTAATGACGGTAAGGCTTAAACCTATAACCATTAACACATCCTAGTAATATGGTTCCCTATAAATATTTTAACATAATTATACGCTATTGTTAGACTTCATGAATAATGTAGGGTCCCTTCCATCTAATGCATAGTTTTCTCAGGAATGCCTTAAACTTGCTATCATACAATAGTACCATTTGTTTAGGATGAAATGGCTTAGATTATAGGTTTCAATCATGCCATGCCTTCTAGATTAAATTGTGTATTTCTCTCATCCATTGTGCCCCTTTTCATCTTTATTCCATTCTAACCAAATTTAGAGAATCTTGGTAGCCTATCCTCATAACAATTATAATGTGTAGACTTAGAATAATTTATTCCATATGAAAATACTAACTCAAGACCATAGAAAAGATGAAAGGGAGTGAAACATGTGGAATGCTTGTCATGTGTTATGTATTCCCAAATAATTATATGAGTGTGATCCTCTTGATCATACCTTTGCACATTACATATCTTTGTTAACATTTTTACCCAAAATTTGTTTGACACTTTAGCTTGTTCATTTGATCAAGGGTGATAATTGGTGCTCTTATGGTGTGATATCATATTCTTCTTAGTAAGAGTCTTGATAGTGTTATTAAGGAAATGTGTTCCTTTATCACTGACCAACTTGATTGAGCATTTGAATCTTTTAATAATGTTTTCATATAATAATTTGGTGGTGTCTTTCACATCATAACTTGGGGTTGAAACAACTTTCACCTATTTGGTAAAGTAATCTATCATAGTAATAATGTACCTCATGTGAAATTTTTTGACTGGGGGATTTATAGGTCTAATGAAATTGATTCCCCACTATCCAAATAGTTTTTTTTATCATTAGTACCAAATTCATATTATCTCACTTATTTGGTTTTCAAATTCACTAACACACATCATAATGTTTGGCGACCCTTTATGTATCCTAAAACAAAGTTGACCACCAAAGACCACTATGTAGTATTTTTTAGTAGTGTATTTTCCTATGAAGTGACCCCATATAATTCCCTAATTTTCTTCTTGAATAATTTGTGGTCTTTCATGGTTTAATGCTACTCTACGTATAACATAATCTTTCCCAATTTTGTATAGAAATTCATTGATGAGACTATATGGGATAACATGAGTGACCATTTGATTTATATCCCTTCCTATATATTGTGTAGGGAAAGTACCTTACTCTAAAAAAAATCCAATGTCCTCAATATTATCTAAGAGTATGTGAACCCTAAATAAGTGCACATATGGGGACTCATCCTCTATTTATTCTGACTCTTCATTATTTTGTAGCCTATTTAGATGATCTCATCCAACATTTTCTTGTCTTGACTTTACATTGATTCAAAATTAAAACTATTTAAATATCATGAGCCACCTATAGATCCATCCTCCCAACATTGGATTATTAAACATGTATCGCAATGCTTGGTGGTTAATAAAAAGCTTAAATTATGTGGCTAATAGACAGTGTCAAATAAATTGCAATGAAAATACCATAACTAAATCCTCTATTTATTTAGTGTCATAGTTATTTTTTACTACTAATGGCCTCCTTATATAAAAATATATGGGTTGATCCAACCCACCATCACTTGGATATGCTAAGACAACTCCTACTACAATACCAGAAGCATCCACATACACATGAAATGGCTTTCTCTAGTCAGGAAAAACTAAAATAAGTGTTGTTACCAACCTTTGTTTGATCTTGATAAATGATTCTTGTCATTTTTCTATCCACTCAAACCTTGTATATTTATGCAATAGTTTTTCCATTGGCATAGATATGGTTGTGTATCTTTTGATAAATTTTCTATAGTATCTTGTATGACTGAGAAAGGTGCACACTAGTGTAGATTTGGTTGAGGTGGCATCCCTACTATTACAATAATCTTAGCTTGGTCCATCAAAATTCCATCACTACATACAACATGGCCTAAAATAACACCAAAAGGTGTGAAAAATAACACTTATTTAAATTCAAAGTAATCCAAATAGCTTGACACCATTGTAACATTAGTTACAGTTTTGATAAAATGATCTTTAAATAGAGAAAAAAAACTAATTGTCCAAATATACTTCCAATAAATCATGAATGAAGTCTTTAAATTTAATTACTATAACTCTATAGAAACTTTTTGTTGCATCCATCAAACCAAAAGGCATTACCTTATATATGAATGATACCCATTCAGTTAAAAAAGTAGTATTAGCTTGGTCCTCTTCTATGATCAAAATCTAATGGTACTTGTTGAATACATTTATAAAGGATTACACTTCATATCCTATGACTAACTTGAGGAATTCATCCCTGAATGGTATTGTAAAAGGATCATAGATGCAGGCATTATTGATTATGCAATATTCTCCACAAATCTATATCTCTCTAGAATTATTTGGTTATATCACTATGTGACTCACCTAATCTGATTTATCCATTGGATAAATGATTATTTATTCTTTCATTTGATCAATTTTAGTCTTTACTTTTATTTGTATTGTTGGGGTTTAGCCTATATAGGTGTTTTTTAATGGGTCAAGTGCACTCTTTCAACTCTCTATGCATCTCCCCCAATGATGGATCTATATTTTTTATTTCAATGAATTTGGTCAAAAAACATCTTTATAGTCTGATAACAAATGCAATTCTCTAAGATATACTCATATCCCCAATAATCTCCCATAGTTTCAAGCTTAGGAATTGACTCTGTTCCTATGTTTTCTTTAATCTTTTTCAGGGGTTATTGTACACTTTATTTGATGCATTGGGTAGATAATATCATATAGTGCACTCTCATTCCCTTCTTGGAATGTTTATATTGTGTAATCTATCTTATTCAAATTTTTATACACTTTGGGAAAGTGTTGGTTCAACTTCCCTCTCTAGTTCAAAGAATTCTTCCAAATCCAAATCTTCATCACTATTGTTAGATTTTGTTAGCTGAACTATTATTATATTATAAGGCTTAATAAAATATTGTTTATATTGACTTTCCTTATAATTTTGAAGTGCTAGATTCAAATCATGAGATACTTCCTACTATGATGATGACTCTATTATAGCTTCCAAATCTTCTACTCGTCTATGACATAGAAATATTTTAAGTTTTTGTAATGAATTTTTCACCAAAAGGTATCATATTCAAACACAAAATTCTAAATGAAATATTGTTATACATATTCCTAGTGTTTAGTCTCTATCCTTTTCTCTTGATACATATCCCAAGTCATTGGTAGTGGCACTAGTGTGTGACAAAAAATGTGTACCCAATACCTTATCTCCACTCCTTACATAAACCATATATCTACACATTGATTAATGTGTATCTCAAGACATTGGCTTTCTTAAAATAATGGCCATTCAGATTTCACCATATGTTATAACTGAAACCACATGCATAAAAAATCATATGCCTCCTCCCAATGTATTTATGGATCTTTATGCACTACCCACCAAGTTACAGCAATACCTTTCAGTGCATAGCTCAGTACACTAACTCTTTAATCCACCTATGACATATGATTCTCTAACCTCAGGATGAATGGATTAAACTCCTCTATCTCAAAGTATTAAGGTAACTATCATTCAATGGTGAATACCATGTGAAAAAGCCATAACTCATGATCTCCTCTCACCCAATTTAACATGTGAGTATATGAATCACCACTTATTAAAGATGTTGTTTCCCAAGGTAAAATACCCTCTAGATTAGGATTGGTATAATCCATCATTGTTACACCTGAATTATGTAGGAAATCCACTTCTAACATAGTAGGAGTTCACACCAATGGAGAAGTAAAACTTTCGAGTTGAAACTATGACATTGGTGATTTTGTTATTGTCGACTTTCAAGATGGATGCTTTATGATCTTTGATTTCTTCATGCATGGGTTTAAAAACTTTAAACCAATTATTATCACCAATGCATTCCTTTGATTATTATCTTGTAAGATGGATACTTTATGATTTGTGATTACAGATTTTAATGCATTCCTATGTGTATCTGTGTTGAATTTAAACCAACTATTATCACCATAGTCATATGGTGACTCTATTTCCTTTGGAATTATGTATGGATTCTATTTTACTTTATTCAAAGGGATAACAACTATCTTGTCTCCTTAATGAGTCTCTAGTTGGTTGTGCACTGTGTTAATAGTCGACCATCATAAACCCACTTTTTACTAATTAAGGTAGGGTAATGGGTCTTGGCAGTCTTCATATCAATGAATTCAAAATATTCATGCAAACTTAGATCAACCACTATAATCTCCACATCCTCAAGCAAACAATCAATTTTACTTCCCATACTCTATGAGGCTAAGGGTGATAAGACTATATCTTAAGTTTGCCTACCAATAGCTTCCCATGTTGATCTCAGGATCATATACATAGTAATCTTGAAATTAAATACTATGTTGAGAATTTTGTAAACTAAAAACTCAATATCCATGTGGGAGTCAGCATCCCAAGGTTTTTTAGTATTCACATACCATAAAACCTTATTTATATGTTGTTGCCCTCTCTACACACACTCCAACAAATTATGTAAGAGGTTAGTAATATTTTATGATGTATCCCCATTATGGAGTGTACTAAGAAACTTTAGTAAGTCTTTCAAAGTAGTTATGACTCCTTCCTACTTCATTATGCACACAATCTATCCATACATCTATGAATTAATGGTTTTTGTATCTCCTTCTGAAACATTATGTTATTGTATATTTCATAAAACTATAGTTGATTGATACATCAAAGTCTTCTCCCTTATAGGATCAGGATATTGATCAAGCTAAGATTTTATAATTCCCTTATCTATTGGCATCTCCAAAAGTATAAATCCTTATTATACATTATGTTTTCTAGTAGTTTCCTAGATGAATGCATTCTCCTTAGGTTATGCGTTGATTAGGTTTACATTGCACACCAACTTCTCCTTCCTTTACTTTTTGATCATTGGGAAATGTTTCATTTGATTTTAGCCTTCAATTATTCAATTCACATAGTAGTTCTATCTCTACATATTGGTAGGGAAATTCTTCACATTGTTATATTTTCTCCACATAAATAACATTCCATAGGTGGTTAGGCTTGTCAATTATCATTGTTACAACCTCCTTAATACCCTCCTTGGTATCCTCTCCTATATATTCCTCTATATTTTCCTCTATTTTTTTAATAACCCCATCCTTGTAATTATTGTCCAACATATCCTCCTTGGTAGGTTTGTTTTGCATTGTACCCTCTATATTAGTATTGAGGTAAACATGGATCTTAATTAGATTGTTCTAGACTCACATTATTCTAGGAAGATTTATGTTGGTGTTGTGGGTAAGATGGAATTAAGCTAACTAGACCCTGAGGTTAGTATTATGGTGACTAAGGTATTCACTAGGGACTACCCTAGGTCACACTTCCCATGTCCACATCCAGTCCTAAGATACCTTGTTTTGCATTTGGTAACTACTATGCAACAAATATAAATATATTATTTGTAATATCTTATTTTAGATCTAAAATAAATATAAATATAAATGATGATGAGAGGATCTATAGGTCTCTATAAGATCTAAAATAAGATATTACAAATAATATATTTATATTTTTTGCATAGTAGTTTAAAATATGGCACTTTGGATTAGAGCATGTCCAACTACTCTACAATTTTTTGAAAACTTTGTTTTAAGTTTCGAATGGTCATTCTTGTGGTGGCCTTCTTGACTACTTTCTATACAACATAAGCCTAATTTTTTCTTATCATTATCATGCATCTCATCCATTCTTATCATAAAAACATCTATTTTTGCTTCTAATTTATAACCCATTATTGGAGGGTTATCATAATATTCAATTTGATCCACTCATAGAGTAGTAGGTCAGGGATCAGACTTAGTCAAGGACTAGGACTGTGCAATAAAAAATATAATGCTTGGTCACAACCCTTAAATGAACCAATAATCCTTATCCTTATATTTTAGGATGAAATCAATCTTATTCATAACATCAAAAAACATATAATTATAGTCTCTAACCAAATCTCCTAACTTTTGTTGAATCTCCTTTAGATCTTAAATAGTCTAGCTTGTATATTTCTTCACCTTAAACTCTGCTACTAATAGATCTTTAATTTACACAAGATAATTCATATTTACATTTATTTTACAAATAAAATCTAAGGCTCAACCTGATAAATCCCCTAAAATTTCATATTTCTTAACATCATTAGATGTTACCCATTTAACATTCTATTTCATATGATATTTTAACAAATATTGCTCAAGATCCATTGACCCATTATATTAATTTCAAAAAATAAACATGATTTTATTGAGTGACATAACTATCACACTTGAAGTTGTTAACATTGGTTCCTGCACAAAGGTGACTATTACTATAGGTGTATGCACACTAGTGGCTACAACTATATGTGTCTGCATACTAGTGACTGTGACTAGGGATTTATTTGCACTAGTCTTTTCATGGGTCCTAAAAATAAATCTCAACTCTTTTTTCCTCTTATTATCTATTTCCTACTTTGTATTCACACTTATCTTACCAAACTTATTTATAAAGGAATCAAACCAATATGTATCTACCTCTTCTCCTATACTTCTTCTTCTTCCAAATAATATATTGGGCTAAATGGATTCATACTCTTAAAATGAAAAATCTCTAATCTAAACTTCTTCTAAATTTTAACTTTAACCTATGATAGTTATACACTCAAAACTAACTTCTTCCCTAAAATATTCCTTCTTTGGTCCAAATAAAATCATTTTCTTTAACTATGATTTATTTCTATCTTATAATTGTTATGTTGTTAAGCTACCTTATGTTGTTATGTTGCTAAGCTACCTTCTTATTCCTACACTATTTATATTTATTTATTCTTCTTCATTGGGCCCTTCTTCATACTATGTGCATTCTTTGCTCTTAGCATCTTTCACAACCTCTCTCTACACATTTCTATCTCTAGAATCTTTTACTCTACCCATACTCCTATTCATAGTTAATTATGGATTACTTGCTTTATTCCATCTTCTCTATTATTGTGGTTTCTTTTTTAATCCCAAAATTTTCTTCTCACTCTAGTTCTTCACATTCTCCATATTCTAGTATTAGGTTCAATTTTATCTACTCAGCTCCATATCATTCACTTTTATCCTATATACACCCCCATGGCACCCGAAACAACAACTTCATGTTGTTAGGAGTAGTCATCATGGCCTTTTCCATAACCAACATTTGGATCAACATACATAGTCATTAAAATAACTAACCTTAGATTATTCTAAAAAATAGGTCTTACATATATTCAAATGACAAATAACCTTGTACAATAAATTCCATGATATAGCTATCAATTGTAGTCTAGGTCTAGTAGTCCAAAGCATGGGTCCAATCATTATCTAGACTTCAAAGTATATCTAACTTCTCTTCCATCTAGACTATACAATGTGCCCTTATTTGGAAATATTAGTACTCTAGTCTTGACAACCACATAACTAACAATATAGGTAATTTATACTAGAATATTTTGTAAATTTTCTTTGTGTATATTTTCTTGAATTATCTCCTTTATAGTAACTTCAAATATTCTCACTTATTCCTCTACAAAGTTATATATTCTCTCATCTAACCATATTTCTAAATATATCTATCCTAGAAACCATCTCAACATATTTCAAAAATTTCCATGCTCATTGTACCATTATTAGTAGAGGTTCCAACTCCAAAACATGATAATTACAAAGATAGCTTATGTAGTTAATAACTAAACATGATAGTTGATGATAATTCAGATTGAATGACAACATTAATTACTAATTTGAGATCATTTTATGAAAACATAAAAGGTTATTTTATATATAAAAATTAGAATAAACTATATGAATAATAGATCTAAGCATCCATAATACTCACTATGCATAGATCATAAGCAAAATCTGTATAGGTAAACTATTTAGAACATTGCATTAATCTCTATCATACATCAGAACCATATTATATTACAAATAAGTGATATAATTAGAGTATTATAAATCATTGTCTCTTCATCTTATAACCTTTAGATATGTCAAAAAGAAAGACTCTTCAAAAGTAAAGACTCTTCACATTCTTTAATCTATTACTTATGCTTACAAGGTTGAATACATATAAAGGATTATAAAAAAATAAAAAATCATACAATTCATAAATGTGTCCATATAATATACATAGTGATTTTAGAAAGCCTTATTCTTCACCTAACATATATGTTAAATTAGGTATAATAGATCTAAAGTTTCAACCCATGTTTACCAGCTTTATCTTAATTGAAAAGTTTATCATTGTTGTTAATGTTAGCCAATTTTTGCTATCATATGTGAGTCTCATCAAAAACCTTCTAGTTATCTCATTTTAACTTTGTTTATATCCATCTAGGCTATTCAAATATCCATTTAGGATGGCCTCCCTTTTGTGTTTAGTAAAGTTTAAGGTTCTTTTGGAAAAGTTAAGGTAAAGATGTTTGTTTAGTGTTTAAGCCTTATAGTGTCTTTCTTTTGACAAGTCATTATTTTCAATATGAATGGGGGTGTTTTGTGAGTTCTTAGCATGTTTTATATGCTCCTTTGATGTTTTATAAGTTTCATGATATATCCAAGGCTAATGAGTCATTTTGAACCTTCTCTATACATCACTAACATGAGTAAACTTGTCACAGACCATATTAAAACCATAAAAGGTGGAAATAACATATTAAGGTAATTAAAAATGACTTGTGAGAAAGTTTATAATGTGAATTTGGTAGACATTTCATAATATGACTATGTTAGATGAGAAAAGGCTCAGTTATTACAATTTCAACACCAAAATAGGTTAGTTCAATCACTTAAATAGATTTGGAGGGATCCTTTTCAAGTGTAAATACTTAAAAATGTGTCTCTTCATCTTCCCCAAGTCAAATACATACTCAATAATCTTACACATTTCTAAAGAAGGAAGAAAACACTTTCATTCTCCCATTGAGCTCTTGGTAAGCTCATAATGGCCAATTTTAGATGTTTGTTATGGAAATAAGAGAGAAAGTCAGGTAAAAATACATTGACCAAATATATCATCCCTAATGACCTTGTGTTTCAATTCATTATTTCCATGGGCTAAGATTTATGAACAAATGCTAAAAAGGTAGGGTGGTCTAAAACCCTACAGATACCCCACTAGCTTAGTTATCTCCTTAGAATGGAAATTTGAAGATCATTGGAAGCATGATATAAATGGGAGAGGATATAGTGGGTATAAAAATTCTTTCTTTATGATATTCCAAACCTCAATTTTCATACGTGAGCTTAGAGAAGCAAGCAATTATCATTTTTAAACAAGTTACAGGTTAAAGACAATGGTGTTCTTGATGTTTTAAGGTTTTCAACTAGTGGGAGCATGTTGGTAAAGTTATTACAAACCATAAAAACTTTATTTATTCTCTATAGGTTCATTTAATATTTTTTAATGCCTACATGGACCAAAAATCTTCACAACATGATGTTAGCCTACAGTCTTCCATATGTATTCATCATTAACCAAGATTATAGGTAAAATCCTTGTAATATATAGGTCACAAATGTATGAAAGGAGTAATAATTAGGTTTTTGTGTCATTTTTTGTCTTTTTAAAATCCATGTAGACCTCCTTAAATCATGTTTAGTTCCAAAAAGTGAAAAAATATCATTTTCTCATGTTCATCAGCTGACTATGCATAACCTATAGGTATGAAAGACTAAAAATCTTAGAAACCAATATGATAATTGGTTTCATATTATTAAATTTAAAATGTGGGCCTCCAATATCTCCAATAAAATTGGATCACCAAATCCTCCAAGTAAACACACAATGATCCCAAGTTAGAAGACTATGTGAAGGTTTATCGACATAAGAATGAACCAAAGAGGTCAATTTCACTTTGATTGAGAGATATAAAGGTCTCAAACATAATAGGTATTGTTTTAAATTAATTAATAGTTTTTTTCATGGCTAATATGATCATATAATGCATCATTAAGGGCTTTAAATGATGAAAATGTAGATCTACAAGTCTGCAAACCTGTGGGTCTCTACTTCCAAGAAAATGTAGTGAGCCCTATATTGAAAGATGAGATCTAAGGATAAAGGGAGTGATGAAAGGAATGGCAAATATATATTTAAGTATTTTTAGGATATATTAAATATAAACAATAATTTTAATACCCACTCTTGAGCTCCAACAAACTCTAAACCTAAAATGTAGACGTACATGCCTAATTATGACATATAGGTCTATTTTCAAAATGTGAGGAAAATATGTAATTTGTATTGAGAATTGGGTTTATATGATCAATAACATTATAAAATATCATAACATATGTTTTCAAAAATATTTTAGCCTTGTAAATATGAAACAAACTCCAAATAATGCCATTAGGGTTAGGATAGCCTAATTACTTACAAACCCTCAAAGTGGAAAAACCAAGTTGTAGAACCTTTGGGAGGTAAATGCCTATTGTAAAACTATTTGGATACCTTGGTAATGGTTTTTCATACCCAAATAGATCATATAAAAATCAAAACAAGCATTAAAACTACATTTTAAGGCTAAACTCTCTCTCGGTCTCACACATAATTTTACTAGGCCGAGATGCTATCTTTCTAAGATCACAACTCCATGGAGGTATTGCATGGGTAAAATTTATATTTTTATATTTTATATAATAATCCCCACTTTCATCTTATGTAATTTTTTCATGGATTAATCCTTTGTTCTCTATGAATCATCTTTAAGAAGGCAACCACCTCCCAAACCCTATTTATATTGTGAGAAATTCAAGAAGGCTCAGTTTTGTGTTTGAATATTGTAAGAGAATTTACATGGGACATGAATATTTTTCCATATAAGTGTACCTTTATGTAATATAAACTTGTGGAATCAGTTTAGGGATTAAGGCCCTCATCTTTATGAATCATCATTAAGATGACTGGCCACTTTAAACCCTATCTAAACCCTTCTAAGAGCTCAATGGAGATATAATTCCTTTCGATGACTTAAAATTCCCTTTAATGAACATATAAATAGTATAATCACACACACACACACACACACACACACACACACACACACACACACACACACACACACACACACACACACACACACACACACACACACACATACACTTGATATCTCCTAAAATAATCATCACTTGGTATGTGTGTGAGAAATGTACATATTTTTGGCATAAAATACTACATATTTGAGATATTTTGTAGGGTTTTTAGGCCTATAGGCCTTCCTAACCATTTCAAGAGTGTTTTTGAGCCAAGATATAGGTATTTTGTCACATCTCAGCTTATTTAAGAAGTTTTAATAATGATAGTACAATTTACAAGTGGCTAACTAGGCCTGAGAGAAGAAAGATGATCAGTCTTGTACCAAGAGGATTAAGTCGCATGTTCTTGGCAATATGAACAAGGATAAAACTTAATTATCATTATATTTTAAGATTTAAATTACATATAATTATCTATAATGTCATTGGAGATATCCAATAAACTTGATCAATAATGCCAAGTGTTAAATACAGCCTTGTAACTCTTCTTTGGCCAGAAGTATATAGTTTCAAACAAGTTTGATGAGTCATCTAGGGAGTTGAAGAGTCTATTTTATGCATTTATTATATAATATAATTATAAAAAACCCAACACATGCCAAGGAGATGGATAAAACTGATCTTAGACTTTCCTCTTTAACTTTAACTAACTTGGATGAAGTGACACTTATCATTGGAGTTACTCCTATGCCTCTTTTCTCTCTTAATTTATCTTATATATAACCTTCAATGGATTTTAATGGATCCTTTTGTTGCTTATGGTGAATTAATACTCAACTAAACACTTATACTATGCCTTTAAATGTTTAAAAAAGTTGATTCTTACCTTCTCATACACTTACAACTAGTGTACTTGCATGATTGTTGATGGATGTTAGTAGTAGTTCTTTTATTCTAATTTATCCTCTCCTACCTCTTTTCAAATGTATTGTCTTATTTAAGGTCACATGGTGATTTTTATGTGGCTTTGTATAGTTTGGAAGTGGATTTTAGTCATTAATGTCTTTCGTAGACCTCATGATTATCCCTCTTATTCAATGCATTGTCTATGACCTACATGTTGAAATACTCATGATTGAATGTCCTTGTTAATTAGTGTGATTAGATTCAAGACTAATTCATGTTATTTGTGAATTATAATCAAATGGAGGGTTTTAATTTGGTTCATCACCTCTCTAGATTAGTTTACTTTTAGTTTCTCTTATCCATTTCCTTTGCAAGCAATAGGTCTAGTAGTAGTTCAAGGTGATAGCATCAAGGGAGATAGACCTATCTAGAGATTCACCTCAATTATTAGGTCACCCATAGCCTACAGGTGTCTCCATGATATCACTTAAGTGATGATTCTTGAATAACCTCCACAAGAGTACAACTTTTAATGATAAAAGTTAATGCATTATTGAATCCATGTATACAATGGGCAATTGTTAAATTAGTTGTATCTTCATGACAAATTCATTTTTGTTGATTATATTAGAAACTGATCTACATGACCATACTTATCATTTATTAAATTTATTCCAAACATACCCATTTAAATATAACAATTTTACATAAAAAAATGAGTTACCCTATAAGATAAGACCTAACAATAGTAGACCTTGGAGAGATTTTATCTCCTTTTAATATATTTCAGGTGGATTCCCACCCTAATTAAGTTTTTGTGCTGAATAACCCATCAAAAAATTGGTCTCACATCTCATTTAAAAACAATATTTTTTACAAATTATAAAGTGTAATGATCAGCATAGATTTTTGTAGATTCAAATGATTACCTTAATGAGATTGTTCTTTAAAATTTAGATTGAATTTGATTAATTAGATGGAATTGATCTCAATAACTCAAATTAAAATAATACATTATCTATAGATTAAAAATCAATTTGATTAACATTCATTGTGTTTAACTTTAATGGTGTTTTAATTCATACAATTCATAAAATGGAAGTTGTTACATAGAACTTGGACATAATAGGAGCTATTGAGCTTAAAAATAAATACTACTTTTTTTGACCAAATGTAAGTCAATTCTCACATAGGTCTTTATGTTTCTTTAAAATTGGGATATGGACTTCAACTAATTTTAATAGCATAAATGACTTGATGAATTCATTGATTCGAGAAATGACATTAAAACAAAATAAATTTAAGTTTATATGTACCCAATAAAAATGCAAATCAGTTTGATGAGTTAATTATAAAGGTTTTTAAAACCTTGTAATATTCTTCAAAGAATTGAATTTAGTTTAGAAACCCAATAGGAGTCTATCCAATCAATTCAATACAGTTCTAATTGTAGACTCTTACGAGAAATTGATTCTTGATGATAGGGGTGACTATATCATTGTAAATACTTTTAATAATTATTTCTCTAAAGATAATTATTTACTAGATGATTTATGGTCAATTTTAATTCATGTGAAATATGTCACAAATGTAAGAGAATTTGTAAATAGAGATCAATAAATGAATTAATTTTTTAAACTTAATATATTTATGGTAGTAAAAAAAATTTATGGTTTGTTATAATATATCAACACTCATTATATTTTTGTTAATTTACAAAAACATATATTTATGGTATTAAAAATTTAATATGCCCAAAATTATATGTAAACTATTTTCAATCGATTAGATATTGCATTAATTATATGTATGATAATTTTGATGTTTAAATTGTTACATAGATTCATTTGTTGTCATTTTTCCATATTAAATGTTACATAGATATTTTTGATAATGCTACTACACTAAATGTATATGGATATTTTTGATATTTTTCATGCATATATAAGTAAGGTAGTAAAAAAAAATAGATATATTGTAATCTATTATATCATAATAGAATGTTAATTCATGATATTTTTTGCAATAAAACATTGAATTATTTTTTTAAAATATCATAATTTAATTGTTTGACAATGAATTTCAAAACCAATTAAATTAGAATTCGTAAATATGATATATAATTTTAAAAGACTCTAAATTTAAATATGATAGTAGCAAAATTGAATTCCAATATTTGACACTATAAAAAATAATAAAAATAGTTTCAGATTTTAATTTGGACTAAAATATGTCTCAATTTAATTAAATGATGATTCAAAGTTATCGCGAGCAATAAACTTAAGTATGTTCTGCCCTGCATAATAATCACAAGATCAATTGGTGCAAAAGCAATAGCAAGAGAATAAATAACATTCAACATCTAAAGTAAATACAACAACAAAAGAAATAAAATATTTTTACACCTAACATAAAAATTTACAAAAGAAAAAAATTGAATATAAATTCCAACATGCATGTTTAAGGAAGGGAAAAAATCAAAAAGCAAGATTTATTAGGTTGTATTTTAAAATCCATTCACAACCTTGGCATATCCAAAATATCAATTATAGAGAACCTCCAAGATACCCTATAAAATGTCAATCAACCCTTGAACTTTCCATTAGAATATGCAATAAAGAAACCCAAAAAGGGGTAAATCCCAAGGTCATATTAAATATAAATCAGCATTTACCAATTATACTCTAAACACAAGTAGTAATAAATTCCAATCTAAGAATAGTTCTCAATAAGATCGGATCTCTACCAAAATACATATTTGTGAGCCAAGTTTGCACTAGAGAACACTTGACAAAAATGAAATCTTAAAATGAATCCATTGAGTATGATGAAGAAAAAAATTTAGAAAGGATAATGAAAAATCTAATACAAACTTAGATACAAAAATTGTTTTGCTTAGACATGCCCTTAGAAGAAGGCACTTTATGGCTCATTAGAATCACTATAATTTTGATCTTATCATTGATAAGTGGCATAGGTGTACCTAGTAAACCAGTATATAAATAAACAAATTAGTCATAGAGGAAGTCAATATGGTACTCCTTTAAGAAATCATGAGAGTGGGTGTTAGGAATTATGTCAGGATCAATAAAATGGCATTGATAACATAACATAATGAATGTGTAAAGAATAATATTAACTCAATAGCAAGCCATAAGAGAATGTAAGACACAAGAATTATCAAGTGGAGAACTATTAAATGGAATAAAACTCTATGGGCATCAAGAAGGATTTCAAATCAAAATTATTCAAGTACAATCTCAAAGGAATAAAATAGAAGGAGAAAGAAGAATAGCTTCAAGCCATAAAAAAGTATCTCAAGAAGATCTCTAGAGTTACAATATGGAATAAAAAATAAAAGAGCTCATTAAATAGAACTAGAAGAAAATATGAGTTATTTACATAGCCTTATTATGTGTGACAAATGTCTCTAATCCCCATAAATTAAGGGGAATGTGTGTAAGAAGTGTGGGGGGAGTTACATGTAAATTTAACTCTAAGATTCTCTAAAAAATGACAAAAGAGGTGTTACACCTCATAAATACAAGATAAAGTGATTTTCTCCTAACAAGAAATGCACAGCTAAAATAGACTTAGGATTAATTTAAATAAATATTAATCTTCAATACTCCCCTTTAATATTTATTAGGTTTACAAAAAGTAAATAAGGGAGTTGACATTAAATAATTCTCCCTATTAATGGAAACTTCATTCAAGAGAAATTAAAATAGTTTACAATGATTTTGATAAAATAAAGAAGAAGAAAAGTTATCACTAATAAGATTTCAAAGGTGAATGTGTGATCATCAACAGTATCTAAATATTCTCTTTAGATAAAATGGTCAATTCTCAAAGGAACAAATATTGACAAGAATGGAGATGGCAAGAAAATATCTACTAGACCTAAAAAATAATGGCTTACACCAATATTTCATGTTAAGTAATTAAATTATCATAAAATATGATCTACATAAAATTAAAGTAATGAAAATAGATATAAATCAAGGAAAAAGGAATAAAATACAACTTTCATAATAAAGTGTGGAATCTTGCATGAAAAAGATGTTAGTTCATAAAGTGTTATGAAGGACAAAATGCCAATAGTGATAGTGGTAAGAAGGCATCAATGTGTCCAAAAAAACTATAGTTGCACCTAGCTTGGGATGGAAATGCCTTACATAAATTAGAAGATGATGCACAAAAGTATGTATCATATGAAACACATAACAGCAAAAAAAAATGAAAAGGATTCATAAGCATTAAATATCAAGGAAGATGAAAATTTAAGTTCTCTATATGAAGAATGTGTTTCCTCTATTAGAAACACAACCCAAAATAAGAGAGAACACCTCAGGGGAGGAAGATTTCAATACTTAGTAAAGAACACCAATTTTAGTGGGTAAAACACAAAACTCAAAAAATAAATATCATGCATGAGGAAATACAACTAGAAAAATGTGATATACAATGAAAAATGCCAAGATTTAAGGGAAAATGCATTATAATATATTACCATGTAATAATGAGTTGAATAAACCAGGCAAAAGCAAAGAAAGTAAGTAAAATTGTAGAACCTGGACAACATACAAAGGGGCTAAAACCAAGATACATAGTAACCTAACAATTTGAAGACACTGAAAATATTATGTAGAACCATAAATATAACAAATTAATTTTAAAAATGGAATTCTTGGTGAGTGCAAATAACTAGTAAAAGAATAGTAGAATCAACCCAATAAACTTCTTTAACAACTTATAGGTCAAGGTCATCACTCAAATATTCAAAAGAAACTAGTTAGATTCATGCAAAATGGATAAATAAGAAAAGACACAAGAAAAAATAATTTTAAGTGTGTAAACCCTTACAAAAAGAAGCGTCAAAAAATCATATTACTCCACAAAAATGCTTGTAAACACTCAAAATTCAATGTTAAAATAAACTTTCTCTAATATCATGTACATAATTATGCCAACATTGATAAAATATTGTTAAAAATATAACATAATGAATCCATAAATGAATAATATTACCTCAATAGCAAGCCACAAGAGAATGTAAGACATAAGAATTGTCAAGAGGGGAAATTGTTAAATGAAATAAAAACCTGTGTATTAAGAAGGCTGGAAAAGAAAAAATATCCATGTATAATCTCAAAGAAATAAAAGAGAAGGAAAAATAAGAATGACCTAAATCTATAAGCATCTCTATAATATCTCTAGTGTTGTAATATGGAATAACATATAAGAGTTCAATAAATAGAGCAGAATGAAAGATGAATTACTTAGACAACCTTATTGTGTGTGTCAAATGTCCATAATTCTCAAAAGGTATGGGGTGGGGAGGAAGATCATAATAGCGAAAGGTGGGTTGTGTGTGACAAGTGTGGGGGGATAGAGCTCATTAAATAGATCTAGAATGAAAAACAAGTTACTTACACAACCTTACTATGTGTCAAATGTCCATAATTCTCATAAGGGAGAGGGGGAGACAAGATGTGACAAGTGTGGGGGGAGTTATATGTGAATGTAACTCTAAAATTACCTAAAATTTTATAAAAGAGGTGTGACCCTTCATAAATCCATGATAAAGTGAATTTATTATAATAAGAAATACACAACTAAAATAAATTTAGGATTAGCCTAAATAAAGATTAATTCCAAATAGAAGACATAATGAAGAGTTTGAAATATTCAAGTATTTGTGGTAAAATAGAATATACTATAAAAAAATACATACAATGATCAATTAAGACCTGTTAGCATAGTTTTTTTAACTATTACATTTTTACTTGTTAATGTTTTGTTTAGACTAGCGGTTAAGAATTATAGTTACATAGTGGTTGGTCGATTGGTTAGATTCAGTTGTTTTAACTAGTTATGTATTGTATAAATTCACCACCTATAAATGAATAAAGACATCAATCATTCAATTTCCTTCATCTAGTATCAAAGCATTAAAACCCTAAGACATGTGCAGCACAATAGAGAGGAGATATACTTTCAAAGCCTAAGATGTGGGAAGTTGATTGATGCCTGGTAGTATTTGTCAAGTCTGAGGTTATGAATCAAAATTTCTACTAGACCCACTACAATAAGCTACAAGTGGCTCAATGTTTTTGGTATATCATTAGGCCACACTCTCAAGAAGATTTTTTGGTCAAAGAAGAATGTTACAGGCCTATTAAGCGAAGGTGTATATAAAGAACTCATATTCTATAAAGCGAGAGGAAGGCAATCAGTAGCAGCCAAGATTGTAGTACTGGAAGCTAATCACTGAAAGGCCAAAAAGTGTTAGAATTTGAGTAATAAAGGACAAAGGCAAGGTCAATCCAAAAAAAATGAATGGAGGTAGGTAAAATTAAGGGATGAACTTGCTAATAAAAAACTAGCCATTGACATCAAAGTAGAGATAGTGAAGAAGTTAAGTTCTGCAGTGAGAAAAAAAGAAGCATAGACCATCTGATGCATGATACCAATATCATTGGAAATAAGTGTAGGCTAATAAATAACATTGTGAAGATTGTTATGGTCCAAGAAATAATATATCTATTGGAATTTCTCTTAAGGTAGTCATAATTCTAATTGTTATTCATGGATTTACTAGAAGTTCATAGAAAATCAGAGAGAAGTGTGAAAGTCATAAAGGTTCTATCATTTGGTATGTTTGAATGAATTCCATCAATTTTTATTATGCTCTACAAAATGCCCTCCATAACATTAGAAAAATTCAACTAGATGAATTAGTTTGCCAAGAACTGCTTGAATATTTTTTGTTTGACGTGAAGTGCCAGGGATAAAAAAAGCACAAAGCTCAATAAAGGATATAATGAAGATGATAAACATGAAGATAAATGCCCACATAAGCATATGTGTCTGACTACACAACCATACTGAGCCCACTTATGATCCACTTTTGTTCCTTGAAAAAGGTACACTTGTTTATACATACAACAAATTTTAAGCAATAAAATACTATTTTAACTATGAAATATTATACAAATAAATTAAAAAAATGTTTGCACCAAAATTACTCTTGTTTGGTGCCTAACTTCTCAAAGGGAAAAATTTCACTGCATGGAAAACAAATATGTGAATGTTTCTTCAATTTAAATAATTATGGGGCATCGTCACTAGTATGGTGACCCATCCTACTAGAGCAGATGAGCAAATAAAATATGACAAATCAAATGCAAAAGCCCTGATGTTGATCACACTCATTGTCACTGATGAGGTTCAACCTCATATTTGAGATGCATCAACATCAAAAGAGTCTTGGCATATTCTATCCACCATTCAAGAGGTGAAGAACTAGATGAAGATCCTACATCTTTAGTCTAAGCTTCATACTCTCAGTATGAAAGATGGTAAGAAAGTTAAGGAGCTCCTACATCAAGTGGTAAAACTTTGAGTAGAATTAGTTACACTTAGATAAATGATCAAGGATAATATATTAGCTCCTATCACATTGTGAGCTCTCCCTTTTCAATTTCACACATTCATCATGACACTAAACATCAAAAATTAAGTAGTGTCTTTAGAACAACTGATGAATTTGCTTTAACAAGAATAAGCCATACAATCCATGTAAGATGATTTTGAGGATAAAGACTTGATTTCCAAGCAATGTCATCCAAATTTCTCAAAAGGACCACCAAAGCGGTCACAATAATAAAAAAAATCTAAGAAATTAAAAATATGGTGTCATATTTATCACACTAATATGCATGACATTGATTACTGTTGGTATAATGCCTTTACATAAGGCCATCTAGTAAAGAGGGCATATTCAGTGGAGATGATTCACTTAAATAAAAAGATGTCCTTAATTATAGAAACAACATGGACATGTAGTGGCACAACATCAATAGGATGATGAATCTAAAAAAGAGGTACCAGTAAAATTAGATTACAATGGTGCATATAAGAACATAGTTCTTATCTCCCAAACCTCATCACAAAGGAAAAATGTTTAGTTGATTGACTCTAGAACCAACAAACATATTATAGGATGTAAGGAACTCTATGATTCACTAATTAATCAACCCATAGGAGATCAAATTAAAATTATAGATGATAAAGAGTATATTGTAGAAGTAATTAAAACTATCACCATTCCTCTTGGGATGAGAACCTATACTCTCAAAAAGGTATTGTATGTCCCTAGTTTGACAATAAATCTCATCTATAAGTTAGCTCTTAAATCATAAGGTTAAGGTGGGGTTCATGATCAAGAATAGCACAAAATCCTATCTCCTCTCATGGGAAGGTAAGGTCATTGCTATAATTTTTATGAAGGATTGATTATTTTCCCTAGATGTAGTTTCATTTGATGTTGTTGCTCTCTCTACCTCTATGGAAAAATCTAATTCACTATGGCATTATTGATATGGGCACCTTTTTGATGTCTCTTTTTCCTAACTAAGCTCTAAGGCCATGGTACATGAACTTCCTTAATTATTTCATTATTTCCTTGTATGCTCTGGATGCCTTACCAACAACAACATAGGTTTCATTCTTTCCAAGTTCCTCACATACCAAGGATCATCTCAATGTGGTACATACCAATCTGTGCAAACCCTTACCTACTTATTTCCAAGGATTCAAGTACTTATAGTTGTTCATTGATGATTTCTCTCATAAGATATGGGTGTTATTTCTCGAGAAGAAGAGTGAAACCTTTACTCATTCAAGCTCTTCTACCAGCTTATTATCACCCAGTTAGGGATGCTACTTCATATCCTTTGCTCAAATCAAAGGGGAATTCACATCAAAGGAATTATTTGCATTCTTGAATAAACACATCATCAAATAACACTTGACTACTTCCTATATGCCATAATAGAATGGAATTTTAGAATTATGCAATCATTAAGGCATGGAGATGGCTCATTACATGCTTTCCACTATGAAGTTGGATGTGATGTTCTAGGCAAAATTAGTTTAGATAGCCTTATATCTTATCAATAGGTCACCTATAAATATATTTCAAGACAAGACACCAAAAGGGATATAGAGTGGTCATAAACCTTCAATATCTCATCTAAGAGTATTTAGTTATACATCTTATATGCATGTCCCAATTAAAAATAGGAAGAAGATCAAACTGAAGACACTCCAGTGCCTTCTCTTGGGGTATAATACTACCTAAAAAGCATATCATCTCATGGATATTGAGACACAAAATATTTATGAAATCAAGATGTGATTTGTGATGAGTCATCATTCAATTCATTGCCACAAAAAGAGTCAGAACATACCACATCTCATAGATTGTTCCCACATTTAGATGATAAAAATGAAGAATATCATCACAAAGAAGGTGAGTTTTAATGAGAATTATTCATTGATCTTGTAAATCTAAAAGAAAATTATTCATCAAATCTATAGCAACATCTAAATCTAAAATGGGTGGAAAGTACCATTAGGGATTCACACTTGAATGTTGATTCAGATACTTCAATAGGATTTTGGACTAGAAGGCAAGCAAGAAATGAAGTTAATCTCACACTGATGAGTTTAGTAGTTGACAACACCAAACTAGAGATAGTTTGAGAGGCTTTATGTTAACCTTAGTGGAAGAAGGCCACGGATGTTGAATGTGATTCCCTCATAAAAAATGACATGTGGGAAATTATCAATCTACCTATAGAAAATAAATCCATTAGATGCATGTGGATTTTTAAAACAAAATACAAGGTAGATGGATCCATTGATAAATACAAAGCACAACTTATTGTAAAGTGTTATGCTTAGAAAGAAGGAATTGATTAGGAGGAGACATTTGCACCCACTTCTAAGATAAAGACCATCAGAGTTGTTTACACACGTATAGCATAAAAGGGATGAAAGATTTAGTAGATGGATGTTAAAGTGCATTCTTAAAAGGTGATCTCAAAGAAGAAGTGTACATGACCTAGCCAAAAGGCTTCATTGACAAACAACAACCATAAAATGTATGTCATCTAAGTAAGTCACTTTATGGACTTAAGCAAGCACCAAGGGCATGGTAAATTAACATAGATGATCATCTATTTCAAAATGGATTCATTCATAACCCCTCATATTGAAATTCATATATCAAGAAGGTAGACATAGAGATTTTCATTCTAGTTTTTTATGTGGATGATCTTGTGATCATAGGAAGTTTAGATAATCTCAATGAATATATAAAGATTGACTTGAAGAAATCCTTCAATATGATAGAATTGGGACTACGTCACTATTATCTTGGATTGAAAATATGGCAAATGAAAAATCATATTTTTGTTTCACAAATAAAATATGCCAAGACACTACTTGAGAAATACCGGATGACAAATTTTAAACCAATGTCAACTCTAATGGAGAAAGGTTTGAAACTATCCCAATTTCAAAATTCAACTCAATTAGATGAAACTCACTATAGGCATCTTGTTGGGAGTCTTATTTACTTGACATATACTAGACTAGACATATGCTTTGTTGTTAGCTATCTTTAGAGATTCATGCAAGAACTAAAGAAGTATCATTGGGTTTCAATGAAACATGTTTTGAGATATGTCTAAGTTATAATAGATTATGATCTAGAATACAGGAACTCAAATTTATTCTTGCAAGGTTACATAGACTCAGACTATGTTGGATCTGTTGATGACAGGAAATCAACTTCAGGATATGGTTTTCATCTTGAATCTGGACCAATTTTATCAATTAGTAAGAATCAATCTATAATTTTTTCTCTCATCCATAGAAGCAATTTGGTTATGTTGCACTTTATCTGACATAGACATTCTTGAAGATCAACCACAAATCCTTTTCTATGACAATTAGGGTGTGTTTAAGCTTTTTAAGAAACTAGTATTTCATGAAAAACCCAAACACATTGAGGTTAAATGCCATTACATTCAAGAAAAAGTCTTGAACTACCACATTTAGCTCTAGTACTACCCAACAAATTCATAGATAATATATATACTCACCAAGTCACTTGCAAGGTGAAATTTGATGTGTTTTGGGGGTACATTTTTAAAAACAATGTAATAAAGGGGGAATGTTAACATAGTTGTTTTAACTATTACATTGTTAGTTGTTAATGTTTTACTTAGAGTAGCAATTAAGAATTAAAAATACATAGCAGTTGGTCAGTTGGTTAGATTCAATTATTTTAACTAGTTTTGTATTGTATAAATTCACCTCTTATCAATAAATGAAGACATCAAGCATTCAATTTCATTTAATTCCCATCCATGTATGTACAAAAACATCATCAAATATTTAAATGGGGACTACTAGCCAATTCTCAATCAAATGAATTTCCATTGGAGTTTTTTTATAATGAATATTTGCATTCTTCTATATATGAATAATCACATTCTTCTATTATCCCTACTAATAGAATGGATTCTTCTATTAAAATCTTAAGCTTCCTAGAATTGTTATTAGTCCCAAAGGGTATACTTATGTGATCATTTTTCTCTAACTTCTTATATTATTGAGACCTCTCAACCAATCGAATGTCATCATTTTACATGCTTTAAAATATATAAAAAAACTTTATAGGTAAGTTTCAAGTTTTTTAACTAATAATATATAAAATATTATTTTTCTTTACATTGATTGGTTGAAAAGTTTACATTTTATTGCAAGCTTCATGTAGATTAAGGTAATCCAATGCTAAAAAAAAATTAATGACATATATACATCATAGGAAGAATAATATTTATAGTTTTATTAATTGTAGGTAGATTCATGGCATGATTTGAAAGATTGGCACATAACCAAAAGTACTAGAAAATCACTTAAATTATAATTGTCATTCTTTAAATTTTTGGATCTATCACTCCTCTAATTTTCTAAGTCGTGTTTTCTCTACAAAGTCTCATAGGGTTTAAGCAGTTGCAGTTGTGTTTGTGCATTATGGATTTAAATCAGACTATGATGTATTGTGTAACCTGTTGCCACTTCATATAATACTAATAATGATACTTGTAAATGTGTAGTGTTTTTCTTAAGATTAATGATAATTTCTTTATGTTTTTAAGTTGCATATCCGATAGATATTTTACGTAGGGAGTTGTTACATATGCCAATTACATATGTTTAAAATGTTCAACTCTTATTGCCTTATTCCATGTTGTACACTGAGCATATGTGTTAGGTTTTCTAAATCCAATTAATACATCATCTCTACCAAACCCTTCTTGTTTTAATCATAATGGTTGCAGTAATTTATTGTTATGGGGTATGGGAGACCCACCTTTTTGTAACCATCCCTTTATCTCTCCTTTCTACGTGCTACTTCAAATCCTGACCTACATTTATCATTGCATGTAGTGTGGATTATTGTATTTTGGAAATTGATGTTTTTAATCTTAATTTCCCATAGCCAGCTAGTTCATATATTATTAGATAGTGTTAGTAGAGAAAACTCGACCCCCAATTGGATGGAGTGAACATAAAATTCTCAAAGCTGCCCTTTGTTTATAGAAGGTGATGTTAACCCTAACTTTATATGGTTTTTTAATTTGTTGTATGAAAATTTTACATGTGCCTCTCATGTTTTCATTGATTTTTTGTTATTATATTTATTGAATATTAGATTTTGATAGATCCAGTGACTATTGAAGTTGATCACTTGATACATTTTGTTTATTACTATCTTTCTTGTATATCAGGGTATGTGAGTTTTTGATGTTCAGTATTCTAATAAGTAAATGAACTATTTTATGTTATTATGTGGTCAATTTAGTTCACACTACTTGTTAAAGAGACAATAAAATTTGGTTGGGTGATCCTCTACATATGAGTGGCCAAGCTAAATCTACCATGGTTACTTAACTATGTTTTTAGGGCCATGCCTATTTGGTTGGAAGCACTATATTTTTGGGTATTCATAGGTTGTATAAGATCACTACTCATATTTCTAAGGTGATTCCTCCTATGATGTGATTTGGATTGTTCCCTAGTGATATTATTCTTCTTGAGGAAATATTATTGTAATGGATAGGATAGGAGCCTTATTGACTAAAAATAAATGTGTGGTTACTTTGAAATCCAAACGATAATAAAATACATCTTACACCAATGTCATAGATATGTGCTAATAACCATAGTTAAGTTTGAATGGTTTGTATTAATATAGTGGTTGTGCCAATTCATTGTCCCTATTTTTTTATTTGGCCTAATAGAAATAATATTGGATTTAGGATGCCCCACGATAGGAAATAAATCTATCAATAAGCTATCAAGTACATCCTTGAGCATTATGCTACTAGGAACAACACTCTATCTTATTCATAAACATGTCTCTAAATTCTCTTTTTTAGTTCTCTTTATGTGTAAACTAGATTAATGGTAATATTATTATTCTCCTTTGCTTAATGACTGTAAGACATGATGAGTTATTTATAATATAATTTGTTAAAAAAATAACTAATATTTCTTATTGAAAATATCTACTTGGTGGAAATTTACATGGGACTTGCATCTTGTGAGTTATGAGGTAAAAATAGAATACCCAACAAGTTTTGAACCATCATTATTGTGACATTTACTTGAGTGTAAATTTATTTTGTTGGTGTGTTTATAATTAAACCACTTTAAATTAGATATAGCAATGTATTATGTCATAATATAGATTTTATAAACTCTTTTGGAAGAATTATGTGGTTTTCTAAAACTAAACTATACTTTTGGTTGTGTTTACATTAAGGAAATTATTTAGGCTAGCTAATAAAATGGGTTTTAGGTCTATTAAATGGGAAGGAGATGGTATTATTGATTTTCCATTATATGAGGTCAGTATTAAAGGGAAAAAATAAGAGCTCGAGATGTGGGAAATATTAGCTTATAATTATCAAAAAAATAGAGAATAAAAGTCTAGTGTCAATTTAGAGTGAAGGTATGTAACTCTTCCATGTGGGTCTTTATCCTTGACAACTAGACTATTTGTCATAACTCTTCCATGTGGGTCTTGTTCCTTTACAAATAGACAACATAAATTTAGATGCAATTGAAAAAGTTATTTTATTCAAAAGCTCGTGTGTTTTTCATAATGTTTTCTCTTTGCTATTGTATTTGTCTAGGACTAAACCAACTATTCTTTTTATACAGGTTATTTTTAGCATAATATTTAGAGGCTTATACAATTTGTTATTACTAATCTATTATATTTGATTCAATTCTAGAGGTGAGGCATTAAAAAACTTGGAATTTCTTCCTCATTTCATTTCACATAACCTGTACAAAAATAATACATGGATTAGCTCTAGACATATATAATTGCACATGCCAAAAAAATCAAGCTTAGACCTTAAAAAAAACCCAAAAATAATGAATCAGCCACAAAAAACACAACTATTGGTTTTCATTGGAATTCATTTAATATTTTGATTCCCCAATGGGTATACATTTAGATATTTAAAGCAATAAACTATTGTTAATAAGTATTTTTCTTAAAAAATCATCTTCAGACTATTGAGATAGATAATTTAGAAAGAAACTACCTACACTCTGTTGAGACTCTATAAACTAGTTCAAGATGTTTAATTCAAGCTCCCAAAATACATATTTATGTTATGAAACTAAGTCCTAAAGGGATAACTCTTGACTTCATTTTTATCAAACTTATTATTAGTCCTTTCTCTCTCAACCAATCAAATTATGTCATTTTATGTGCTCGAAAATATGTGAACATTTTGCATAAGTAAGTCACCAAATTTTTTTAACTAATCATATAGAATAATATTATTTTATGTGCATTGATTTGTTGAATTTTTTATATGTTATTCCTACCTCCATGTGAATTAAGGAAATCACTTCATTTTTCATTGTCAGAACTATCATTCTGACAATCAAGTCAATGTCATAATCAGTTCATTATAATCTTGTCAATTATAGATAGAGTGGAAAACATTTCAAACTTAGCAAGCCCAGCATAAATAAACAATACACTATACCCAAAATTCCTTACAATCTGCAAATATTTTATTTTATTTCATAAAGTGATGTTTTAAGTGGCATTATTCATAGTACTTGTAAACTGTTAAAGCAAATATGTATATGTGAACTTAGGATTGAAATAGGGGAAATTAGTATTATGTTGGTGAATAAAACAAATCAATCAAAAAAACACTAAACTAACGCCCTAAGCCTATCTCAAAGGAGGAGCTTAGTTAACAAAACAAAAATGGAAAACAAAACTAAAACATGAAATAAAGACCTTCCTTCACCTTCCTTGGATGCTCCAAAATGCTTTTTGTAGTGTTTTGCTCAGTTTGTGCTCATGAAGTCTGTATCAATGAAGTGTGGCTACCTCCATCTCTCCTTGGCACCTTGTTTAGCTTTAACTTGGCTTGGATTGGCTCAACATTTGGGCATTTTAACACTACAATGCAATGGTTTTGAATGCATTTGGGCATTATAAGTTTGGCATAAAAGAGCTTAAAATTTAATAGGCAAACCCTCTTATTTATAGATTTTCAAAAATGGTTAGAATCAACCTAAATCATCCATCTCAAGATGGAGATTTGTAGCTAAGGATTAATTCAATTATGTAATTAATATTTATAAATAGGTTCATCAATATTTGGGATAGAGGGGAATTGAATAGGCATGGAGGGTCTTAATGAGGCATGTGAGGGGTTAACCTTGATATTTTATGCATTTATGGCCTAAGGATGTCTTCTCAAAAAATGATGTTACCTGATGATGAAGATATTCAATATTTATTTCCAAAATAAATTATTTAAAAATTTCCGTAGAATTCTTAATTAGTGTAATGATTTGGTTTAATTAGCTATTAATTATAATTAAGCACTTTAATGAAAACATTGGCTCTTTGTGCACAAATTACTCAAATTGGTCATAATGTCTTGTTATTGGCCCAAATTTTGACTAAATTAGAATTAGAAGTCAATGTCATATGCATTGGATCTTCCATCCCATTTAGGATGTTGCTAATATAAAATAACAAAGGCACATCTCTTGTGCAGTAAATTTTATAGGAAAGAGAAACCCAGTGCACCCAGGTACAAAATTATCATTTTGACTCAAAATAATCTGATCAAATTTAGTTGCTTCATAAATTGCATTACCCCATTTTATGATACTCTGGCCAAAATCAACACTTGAATATATCAATTTAAACTCATTTGATGTGCTTTAGTGTTTTTAGGCCTATTGGCTAATAGATTTGTTCTTGAGAGAAAGGTATGGAGTCAAAATTAAATATCTTTATATAAGAACAAATCTATTAGCCAACAGTTTTTTGGTGACTCTACTGGGGACTGTATTTTATGGCAAAATGCAGAGAACTCAAAAACTTTGGTTACGCAAATTGGGAAATAGAAATGAAATAAAAGGAGAAAGACAAACCAAAAATGGGAAAGGAAAACACAAAATGCAACAAGAAAAGAAAAGGTTATGTACAAAATAGGGGATACCTATTTCACAGTCGGTACAATTTGAGATCTTGTCCATTATAGGACAGGGGTAAAATGATTCCATCCAGATATTCTAATTTGAAATAATTAGGACCAAGTACCTGATGAATTTTGAAAGGTCCTTTCCAAAGTGAATCAAATTTACCATGTGCTCCTTTAGGTTCTCTCCTTCTATCCCATAGTAATACTTCATCTCCTTCCACAAATTTTTTGGCTCTAGTTTTCTAGTCAAAAATCTTTTTAACTCTGGCTTGATGAGTAGTAATATGATAAACTAATTCATTCCTCTCTTCTTCAATCTTAGTTAAATACATAACTCTTTTTTATAAAGAGTCTTAAAATTATTGATCTTCAATAACATTATGTAATCTGGCTGCAGATAATTCTAGAGGTAATAATAGTTGTGCTCCTATTCCATAAACCAGCTCAAATGGTGCCATTCCTATTGCTCTTTTGGGGTTACCCTGTTAGCCCAAAGTGCTTCATATAATTTATTATGCCAATCTCTAGGTTATCACTCACCATTTTCTTCATGATGGCTATCATATTTTTATTACTGGACTATACTTGTCCATTCCCTTGAGGATAATAATCTGATGAGTGAGAAAGAGAAATACTATGTTGATAGCAAAATGAAGTAAGTTCTATTGAATAAAAATTGGTAAAATTATTAGCCACAATCTTTTGAGGAACACCAAAACATACCAGTACATATTCTTTGATAAAATCACATACCACTTCTGAAGTAGTTATCTTCACAAGTATTGCTTCAACCCATTTCATAAAACAATCAATTGCTATTAGAATGTGTGTATACCAGCACTTGAAGGAGGTGAAAGAGGACCAATGAAGTCTAATCCCCACTGTTTGAAAGGCTCTTCAATAATGATAGATCTCAGAGGTAATGTTGTAAGTTGTGGTCTTCCTGAGAACAATTTGCATTTTTCATAGTTAGCTACCCATTTATATGAATCTTTGAACATGCCTGGCCAAAAATAATAATTTCTAAGAATTTTGAAGGTTGTGACCGATGAAGAAAAATGTCTGCCACAAGCTTCATTATGAAAAACTTCCAACAGTTTGCATTGTTGTTCTTTATCTACACATCTTAGGAAAGTTCCATCTAGTCCTCTTTTGTATAAGACATCACCCCAGATCACATATTTTGTTGATTTTAATTTCAAATTTCTTTTCTCCTTTGGGGACAAATGACTAGGTGATTATCCATAAGTAAGATAATGTGCCACATTTTAGAACCAGGGATCTTGTAAGCTCACCAATAGGACAATAGGGAGTTCTTCTTCTTCATCTTTACTTCTAGCTATCAATTTTGACAAACCTTGACCTCTAACTAATTTGGTTGGCTTAATCTCTAGATAGTATTCTTGAATTTTAGCAACCCATGTTACTCTATTACTCATCCCAGCCTCTTTCTAAGTTAGAATGCTTTTCATAGCTGAACTAGGAACAAATACAACCGAATGAGAATGAAGTATATAGTATCTAAATTTCTTAACAGCCTTCACTATAGCAAAAGCTTGTTTCTCAGCCAAAAAATATTTAAGTTCATGCTTCTTGAGAGGAACACTCATAAAGGCTATTGGGGCTTCTACATTTACTTCATTTCTCTGTAATAAGATACCAGACATGGTATGTTCCAAAACATAGCAGTAAACAACAAAATATTTTTGTAAATCAGGATTTACCGAAGTAGGTGTTTGTGTAATTTCTTCTTTAATATCTTCAAATGATTTTTTAGTAGCTTCATTCCATTTGAATGCTTGTTTTTCACTCATCATTCCCACAATATGCTTTGCAATCTCAGCAAAATTAGGAATGAATCTTCTGAGAAAATTAATCTGACCAAAGAAAGACTTAACCCCAATCTTATTAGAGGGAAGACTTAACTATTTTATTGCTCTAACTCTTTTTGGGTCAATTTTGATTCCACCTTTTGAGACTAGGTATCCCAATAATTTCCCTTCTATAACATAGAAAACTGATTTCTTAGGATTAAGAGATATCCCATGACTGCGACATCTTTATAAAATAGTCTCTAGATCTTTCAGATGATCCTCTCTTTTTCTAGAGAAAATAGTCAAATCATCAAGATAAATGATGATAATCCTATCTTTTAAATCTTTAAAGGATGAATCCATCGCTCGTTGGAAAGTTGTGTCAGCATTAATCAAACTGAATGGCATACGGTTATAAGCAAAAGTTCCTCGAGGTGTAGTGAAAGCAGTTTTATGTTGGTCAGATGTAGCTACACTTATCTATTTATAACATGAGAACCCAACTAACATGGACATCATTTTTGATCTAGAAATAGTTTGCAAGATGTGATACATTATAGGTAAGGGATAATTATCTTTAAAGCTAGCTTGGTTTAGGTTCTTGAAATCAACATAGATTCTTATTCCTCCATTCTTTTTGCATACTAGAACAATATTCACCACCTAAGTGGAGTGATGAATTGGATAAATAATCTTGGCCTTCAACATCTTATCAATCTCTTTAAAGATAGCCTCAAAAAATTTTGGGTTATAATTTCTCAGCTTCTGTCTAAATGGAATTGCATCTTCTTTCAAAGGAATATGATGTTGAAACTACCCATGTCTAAAATCTTTGAGGTCATCATAGCACCAAGCAAAGACATCCTTATACTTAATTAATAAATTAATTAATTCATTTTTCTCCTCTGGTGAACAACACTTACCAATGGAGATCCATTTAGGGTCAGTTTCACTTCCAATGTTGATTTTCTCATAATCCTCTATTTTGTTAGCATTCTGGACAAGTTTGTCTTTAGTATATTCATCTTGTCTAGTGAACAAATGTTCTAGAGAGACTGCTCTTTTAGGGATTTTATTTCCTTTTAGTTAAATTACATCATCTTTAGGATTAATCCCTAGATTAGGAGTGAATTATTTACATTCTGTTTCTAAACCTTTAAAATAAGTCCCTAGGAACATATCAGCATTCTCCAAAAAAAAATTGACCTATTTATTATTCTCAAAAACTTGCCAATTTTTAGCATTATCCAGAACATTAGGACGATAGATTAATTCTATTCTATATGAATCTTTTTCAAAATCAGGGTGTGGGAGAAGAAGAGAAGCTAATACAGTGAGAGAATTTGATCGAGTGTTTTGATCTCTAGGAATTGCCTCAATAGAAAAGGCATCAAAACATTATATCTCATCCCAAACTCTATTTTTGTAATGTCTTAATCTATCATTTTTATCTGAGAAAATGCTTCTCACTTGTTTGACAATTAATTCAGCATCTCCTTTTGCTTTGAGTATTTTTATACCCTTTCCTTTAGCTTCATTTAACGTAAGCAATAAAGCTTCATATTCTGCAATATTATTAGTATTTTTAAACTCTAGCTTGAAAGAGTAAGGAAAAGTTTCACCTTCAGGTGAGATCAACACAACTCCTACTCTTGAACCAATGGTAGCACAACTGCCATCAAATTCTATGGTCCATAGATCATCTGAATGAATAGATTTTGGGGCATATTCTTCCTTTAAATCTTCAGAGGAGAGAAAATAATTAACAAATTCACACTCTTCAAAGAGAATTTGAGACTTAAGATCATCAAAAGGATATACTGTAAACTTGCATTTAGGTTCAGGTTCCAATTTAACTTTCTACTTTCCTACTAGAATTGTAGCTTTTGACCAATCTAATATTATCTACCCTCCCAAATCTTTACAACAATTTCTACTCAACAACATTCCATAACTAATGGGAATATCTGCTACCAAGATAGTCAACTTCATTTTTTTATCAGGATAGGCTGCTAGAGTAACTCGTGCATCTTTAATCTGTTTGAGAAAAGAGATTTATTTGTCATCCATGGAGTAACATCTACCAAATGTTTTTATAAGGGTTAAGCCTAAGGCTTTGGCTATAGAAGAAGGCATTATATTATCAAAAGCACCTAAGTCTATGATATAATTGTTGATTTTATGACCATTTATGAACAAGGAAACATAAAATGGATTGGGTTTCATATCATCTGTATAAGGAGTATCATCAGATGAATTGATGGTCATTCTAGAAGTATCAGTGGGTGATTCAGATGGAGAAGTAAATAATTAGGCAATGGGAGACTCAGTATTAACATTTAACTAACTTTTAGGTTCAACTTGTGTAGGACCATTTTTGACATATTTGACCAATTTATCAAGCTCTTTGGGTTTCAGCTTGAGGTATTCAGCAGGGGATATCTAAATTTTTACAGACTTACAAAAATATAAAATATCAAAAGAAGTTTCACAATCATTTCTTTGTAACAATTTATTTTCTTGTGTCGTAGCATCAGAAGTTTTAGTAAAAGGTTCCTTACCTTCAATGGACACTTCTTGAATATTAGAAAATATCATATTCTTTTGACTTCTAGTAAGTACAGCACATGAAGGATCTTCAAGAGTACCAATATTTCAGCTCCTCTTTCTGAATATGAATCATATTCAAGGAAGTGTATTTCAGATTTGCCAAGTCTCTTAGAGCTCCTTTCTTCTTCAGTAATTTCCCCTAAGGCATCTTGAGTAGCAGTCATTTGATTAAATCTAAGCATCTCAGGGCAAGAATTTTTGTTATGATCAGTAGTCAAATGAAAAATACACATGTTATTTCTTCTAGGAGGGGCTTCAATAGCCAATCTTGGCTATGTTGATGCAAGTGGTAATGTCTTACTAGTATTTTTTTGTTGATTTATTCTGCTAATATCTTGATATGGTTGTTGGAATGAAGTACTAGCCTTTGGTAATTGTCTTTTAAGAGAAATCATATCATTGACTAATCTTTGGACTATAAGATCTGTAGAGGATGAAGGATTAGCATTAGATACCTGAACTTCTTCCTTCCATTTTCTAGCCATAATAAGATCATCCTCTAACTCAACTGCCAATGATTGTGCATCTGTTAAATTGATAATTACACCTCTTCTGAGATGAAAACTTATATCAAGAGGCATAGAATTAAAAAAGAAACATTTTTTTAATTTTTAGCAGTCAGTCTTTTATTAATAGGAATCTTATGCACAATCCTATTAAATTTGGCTATAAATTCCCTCATGGGTTCATGTATCTCTTTTTAAGCTGAGTTAACTGAGCGAGAAGGGAATGCTCATCTTCTACACTTTTGAGCCTATTTTCCAATGTAGTTTTCATATCATTCCAACTTGTGATTAAAGAATTAGCTAGATGATAAAACCATTGTGTTGAAACATCAGATAAAGTTTGCACAAAAATCCTTATGGCTACATATTGATGTTGTATGCCTAACACACCACACGCCACTGGAAAGGCATTCAGATGTCCTTCTAGTGATTATTTTCCATCTCCATTAAATTTGGGAAAATTTTCCATTGCATTTTTAGGTAAAGGATGAAGGTTAGCCCCTAAATTTAGAGGTCTTATGGCTAGGCCCTAAGGTTGAGCCATTGGAATAAAACTTATGGTAAAAGGAAAGATAGTACCAGAAAGGGTTAATGCTTGACAAACAGAGGATGTAGATGGTTTGGGAGGACTAGGAGATCTACTTTTAAATTTTCTAATGTGAATGGGAATATACAAAAAATTCAAATTCTACAATTCTTGAAAAGTAGAATCTTCAATTCCTTCTCTTCTTAAAGACCTTGTGTACCTTCTAGAATCCAGCTTAAGATATAATAATTATTAACTTTGATGCTACTTTTAATCTTTTCGCACTTTAAAAGGTTTTAATTCCTTACTATGTTTTTTGCTTGTCTTCTTTTCCTAAGTAACAGCAATCTTAAATTATCAACCAATTCTTCTTCTTTTTCTAATACTCTATTTTCCAATCTATAATCATTAATACTCTGATGAGAACACCAAGCAAGAGTATTTAACTGGCTAATTATATCTTGTTATTTGTCTTGAAAACCAAGATCAAATTGTAAAATAGGAATAATATTTTCATGAGAAAGTACCATTATTGCCTCATATTAAGGTGACCAAATCAATTTCATTCCCCAGCGTAGTCGCCAAAAAAACTATTGGTTAATAGATTTGTTCTTGAGAGAAGGGTATGGAGTCAAAATTAAATATCTTTATATAAGAACAAATCTGTTAGCTAATAGTTTTTTTGGCGACTCCACTGGGGACTGTATGTTATGGCAAAATGTAGATAACTTAGAAATTTTGGTTACGTAGACCGAGAAATAGAAAAAAAAGGAGAGAAAAGAGCAGGAGTTAAAAAATTTAGAATTGGACCAGTATTTTTACAAATATATGTGATGTTTGTCTGAAACATTTTTCATATGTGAATGGAAATGATAATTAATTATTGATTACTTAAATCTATGAGTTTGAGTATTTGAAAGTTGGTTTTTTGTGTGGAATATTCCTTCATATAGTAATTATTTTTCTATTAGACAATATATTATGTGTGTTTTATCATTAATTGGTTAAACATATATATGTTTATCTATTTAATCATTATTGAAAATAGAATATGTGTATTTTGTTACCTATCACTATTATAAAATCTTGCATTCATAACATAATGATGTATGGATGTTAGTCTACCTTTAAGCACTTTTTGGTTAAAAGTGTATCTGAATATTTAAATTCATTACAAATCTTAAAGGGAGTTGTACCTTAATTCAGAGGGGAACTAGTCTTAATAGTTCACCCATTTGTTGTTTAACTTATTTGTTCTTGAGAGAAGGGTATGGAGTCAAAATTAAATATCTTTATATAAGAACAAATTTGTTAGCCAACAAGGTCAAAATGTGCATTTTGATAAATAATGGTCAAAAGCCTAGTTGGAGGTTATCGGTGGCCATTTTTAGGTGTCTACAGTTTGCCCCTATTTGGGAAGATGTTGCAAACTATAGGCATAGTAATGTATTCTCAAATAATGAATAAATGTCTGTATGTTAAAAAGAAGATGAAGAAAAATCTATAAATGGTATTTGGGAATCTTAGGATGATGCCCCCTCGAGGAAGTGGCTATCACATTTATTGATGGAGGGTCCCTCGAAAAGAAGTAAGAAGAAAGGTGTAATTAACCTGTGGTTGAGATTAATCCAAATGAGAAAATGCTTTCATGCATTGATTTAAAAATGATTATTTATTTGCCTAAGGGTGGTTATAATTAGTAATAAAATTCAAATTAATGATTTTCCCATATGCAGTTATAATCATTAAGAAGACCTAGATTCACTAAAGATGAGTGTGCCCTATTTATGGCTGATTAGTAAGCATAACTCAAGGATATAACCTAGAATATAAATTAATTATGAATAGGTACAAATGTATATGTGATGTTCTAATGACTGAAGAAGCCACAAACCACCAAGCATATGAGGATGCACAAAATGATGAAAGGGATGGATAGAATAATAAGATTTGATCATTAGAAAATAATCAATTGTACTTGTTAATGTGGAGGTGCTTGTCCTTACTAGCAATGATATAAATAGAATGTTCAATGGGTTGATTTTATTAAGGGTAGGATGGAAGGATTTACTAAGGTGCCAAGGAGAAACTTTTGTGGCTCCATTGCTTGTAGACCCTCTTGAAGCTAATTTTTGTTGTAGTATGTGAGGTAGGCATCATGATAGAACATCATGAAGACTATCCTAAAATATGCATAAGGACTGACTCTTGATCTAATAAACACTTGAAAATAATGCACCAATGATAAACACCATGATGATAATGTTGGCGTATGAATATGGATAGACTCAAGAATAATGTGCTCAAGGAGTTACCTAATGAATGCATATAAACTGAGTTGAGACAATAGTGCTAAAATCAAACAAATAAACAAATAACCTAAAATAAATAAACAAACAAAAAGTCTAAAAATAAAAGCAAAAGAAAGCATCATAACAATGACTTTGCCTCCATAGGGTGGATCGAGGATAACTAACTAAGCTTAGAGACGACATATGTTTTTTGATTTTGAAATATTTGAATTTTTTTGGAATTTTGATGTATCTTAACTTGTTAGAGAATGACAAGATACCTACTCTAAAAATGTCAAGAGTGTTTGGCTTCGATTACTCACAAAAATGGCTAGAGTGTGGCTTAGGTTACTCATAAAATGGTGAGAGCATGGAAAGGGGGACTGAGGTGGCCTCAACATGAATTTACCATGGCCCACATAGTCCTAAAATGACCCCAATTAAAATTAATTCCATCCACACAAAAGGTGGGGAGAAACTAACTAGGTCCAAATAAGTTATCATATCTGGAAAATGGCCAAGCAAATAAAAAAAGCAATGGTAAGGTGATGCGGTAATGCATGACAAAAAACAAACATTACCCCTAGTTTTCCCATAGGAATTTATAACTAGGATACAATAACATAGATCAATGATACTAATTTGCCCATAGCCAGTTATAATTAGTATCAAGACTAGTGATACATTGATTTTCCCATAGGTGGGTATAGGGTCACTTAAACAAACTTGATATAGAAAAAAAAATGAAAGATATCTTGATAGATCAACTATCACACTAATTTCATAGACTATCATTGTAAACATAGATTTGATAAGAGATGAAACTTGATCAGAATCCCCTTATAAAAGATGGAGGAAGAACCAAAGTAACCAAGATCAAAGCAAGATTGGATAAGATGACTAAAAATAGGCTTTGGTCTAGATATGAATGGAATGGTATAATGGAATGGCATTAATTTAGGATAACAATGGTTTTCAATAGATCATAAAAAATGGTAGGATGGTTACCCCCAAGTGATGGGGTGAATGGCATGATATGTGACAATAGCAAAAGGATATGGAAAATAAAAATGGCAAATGAAAATGGAATGGTACATATTTTTGGCCTAGGTGATTGTTGGTTTTTTTTCTCTTTATTTTGTTTAGTTTAGGTATAGTGAAATGGCATATGATTATATTGTTACTAATGAAGTGGAGATGCACATCCTAATCAGCAAATGATACAAATATAACAATCAATCATGTTAATTGTTATCCCACACCTTGCCTAAATAATAGCTCTTTCAAGAACTAGCTATAGATTTGAATGCCAATAATGTTGTGATCTTTGTTGGTCATTTATTTTGATTCCTTCAAACATTAAGATAAGGTATCTTTGTAGCCTCTGTAAAGGAAAGTGTGATCATGGATGGTAAATAGGGACAAATAATAGATGGTAGGTTTGATTGTGAAATGATAATGGAATGGGTAATGGTTGGGAAATAACTGAAGATCAGGGTGTTTAGTCACATGTAATGTTGTTGATGCCAAATTTGACATAACATTAGATGTGGTGGGTCCGAAGACCTCTAAATATTCTCTCGATAGGACTACTAGGTTTTTTTGTTATTTGATTTTGAGAGTAGCTATCATCTGATTAGACTGTAGATTGGAAGCTATTTTTATTTGATTTTGAATAATGTCCTCATTAAGTAGTGAAGGACTTTTGTGCTAAGCTATAAGTATCTCAATGAGGTTTTCACCAATGAAGTTGTCTTGATTTTTCCATAGTGTCTTTGAGAAGGTTTCACTAAGGAATGTTGAAATTTGACTTTGATTATCTTATAACACTTTTAAAAAAAATTCACTAAAAGATGTTGAGTTTAAACTTTGCTTGTCCCCTAGTGCCTTCGAAAAAGTTTCACTAAGAGAGTGATATTTTGTTATATTAATGTGGTCTTGGCCTTCTTGCTCTTCTTCAATTGTTATGTCACCATAGATGCATTTCAATAAAGTGTGATTCTATCGGTCCTAATCGACACTTATGGGAGATGGAATGTCAATAATATGGTTATTTTGGTTGATAGTAATGGCCTATGGAATAGTAATGGAATGGGTAGAGGTTTCACAATCCTCATATAAGATACTAGGATAACTCATGTTGAAGTGAAGTACTCATCCTCAAAAATTGTATAAGGATCATAAATGTATTTAAATTGATCTATGAGGCATGTGTAACCAATATTATAATAGTCATGAATGTATTTTGTTTATGAATCTAATTCTGACTCAATGGACTTTGAATCTGATGTTGAGACTAATGTTGATTCTAATTCTGATGCTAAATTTGATGTTAGTTCAAGAATAAAACCTGACTCTAATTCTAATTCTTCATCTGATGGGTATTTTGTTACAATGATGTCTTGTTGAATGTTTGGTATTAGATAAGTAATATCCTATGATGGCATAATGGGCTCCACAAAAACTAGTTTGTTATAGTGGGACTCCTTTAGGATAGGAAAAAGGTCAAGAGATAACTCCCCAAATATTATATTGTCAATAAGAGGCTCTTGAAAAATAGGCATATGGTTGAGGTAATGATTTTCCTAAAGGTGGTTATAATCATTAAGAAGTGACTTAGTAAATACTAGCTCATCAGAGTGAGACTCCTCAATAACAAGTATAGGATCAATAGGTTATTCATCATAGGTCAACTTATCATAAGTGGAGGGTTCAACAAAAATATCTTAGATCAATTCATTTTCTTGGCCTTGGTTTCCAATGAGTTGGAAAATACTAGTTTTCAACATAGCTTGGTTTTTGAATGATTGGATGGGTTTAGGTTTTGATTTGATTGGTACCGGACAAGGAATGGTCTATGGTTGGATAATGGTAGGGCATTGGGGAGAATGATTTCTCATATGATCCAAATGATGAAGTCCTAAAATGATAACGATAGGGCAATATGGAGCTTGGTTGCTTTCATAAGCCAAAGGATGAGGTCTTGGAATGATGAAAGGGCATTGTGGAGCTTGATTTCATGCACAATCTAAATCATCTAAGTTTTCCTTATAAGTCATATCATCCCAATCTTGATTTGGAACATAAGTTGGTTCTTGAATATGTTTTGTGTACTAATTATTGTAAAGAGGGTATGGATCCATATCCCAAACAACATTATATATAGTTGGGTCTTCAAATTCCTCATCATAAACCATATCATCCCAATTGGTAATTTGATTTAGATTTTGTGGATTTTTACTATGTTCCCCATATGGAGTATTATAGGGAAAATAATAAAACTCCTTAGAAAATCTTTCTCTGTAGGGGTTCATAGTGGGATTTTGTGTAGCCATTCTATCATAAGTTGTATTGTATGTGACTTTACCATAATTTTAGATAGTCATATCCACATAAATGATAAAAGATCCAAAATAAAAGGCTTAGAGTTCTACAAACTCTGAAAAACTATGTCCAAAGGATAAATGGTTCAAACTAGGTCTAACTTGGTTAAAAGAGGATTTGTATCTCCAAACAATGATTTGATCAAGGAGTTGTATCTCTAAAATGGTTTGTGCTAAGACTTGTTATAAAATAGTCTAACATCAAATGTCATACACACAAAAGGTCAAGCATCTGTATAAAAACTAGCATGTCAAAGGTCTAGGTCAAAGTGTTCCAAACAAGGTCTAAAGTAGGAAAGGGAAAAGAGTCATTAGGTATTTTATCTAAACACAAAGTCAAAATTTAGGATAAAATAGGTTATGCTAGGACTTTTGGCCAAACAGTGTTAAAAGCTAGACTTGAAACAAAGGATTGATGTGAATTTAATTTAATTTAACAAGTTTGGAAACAACTTTCACATAGACCCAACACACAAAATCAAACATAAACATGATCAATTGGTATAATCCATAGGGCAAAAGGATCTTGGAGAAGGTTTATGTTCTCCCAAATAAAGGAATAAAAAATGATGAGGATAGGTATTGAACAAACAAACAATCAATAGTCTTCAAATTTAGGTAATCAATTAACCAAATTTATGCAACCCAAAAGAGAAAGATTTGTGTATCAACCCCATAAATTGAGGCCTAAACATAAATTAATCAATGTTTGAATACAAAATTTGACAAAGTTAATTGAAACTCAACATTAAAAACTAGGATTTAACCAAATAATCTAGACAAGATTGGATAGCATGATGGTGCATAAACAAGGTCTAAATGGTTGATGTGACATGGTTTGAAAAAAACATTTTTAGCATAATGGTAAACAATTTTTTGAAACAAATTGAGTATCCTAATAGTGTAAGCATGCATGAATGAAGTTATCAATTTTATGTTTCAAAGACTCAAAGGCAAAATGGTTTGACATGTTTTGAGAAGCATAATGCTAACTGCCTCAAACAAGTAACACACACAGAAACATGTTTAGAAAAAAATTTAAAGCACAAGTGTGGTGTAAAAAAAGATAGCATAACACCTCTTTAGATAAAAGAGAGATGTATAAATAAATTGGTTTTGACATGGTTTATAAACAAACACATTATTTTTAGTCTCAAAATACCAAGCAAGAAAATGACAAAATATAAGTAAATCATCCAAATTCCTATCAAGGGTGTGGCAAAGTGGGGTTGACTAAAACTAATTAGTTTTTTATTATTTATATGGATCAATTTCCCAATGAATTTCATGTCACATTGTAAAATAAATTCACTTAAATTGGGTGTTTGCAGCAGTTGGCTTATTGTAAAAAGTTCTTGTTGTTTTTGAAACCACTACATCTATCACTTGCTCAATTTAGTATAATGTCCAAAGTATAGATACATCCTATGTGTAACTCAAACACTAAAAGTTGGTTTAACTACTCAAACTTGCAATCCTAGTGGGAGTGGTTGAATTCAATGTAGGGAGATGAAACCTTGGGTCAAAGCTTCCCTAAAAAAATTGTGGGAGGTAATGAATTCCCCCTCACAATCCAAGTTTTTATAAAAATAAATGACTAATAGAAAGACTTTAGGGTCATTTTTAAGGTCACCCAACCTAGTTTAAGTTTTTGGGGAGTGATTTAGATGACATTCTTTCTATGCCTTGGACTAGGCTCTTTGCAATAAGGATGGTGCTTTTGATTCCAAAAGTTCCCTAAAGGGAATGGATAGAAGAGCATACATGCAACGCCCCTTTTTTTTCAATCAAATTCTAAGTTTGAAAAACTATTGAAAACAAAATTTGACAAGTGAGTTTAATTTTAAGCACCAAATAAAACATTATGTGGTGTTATTTTAAACCCTTGGTTTTAAGTTGTAACTTTGAAAACACAATTTTTCAAATCATTTACCTAAGCATCTAAATTATCCATTAATCACCAAAACAAGGTTCCTAGTCCATTTTAAAGCACTCAAATAAAGTGTGAAAAGCACTGATTTAGGTTGTTTTGATGATTTTCCAAGTAGATCTTACAATAAAATTATTCATAACTTATTTAGCTTTGAAGCACTTTTGAGGATGAAACAAAGACTTTTGAAAAACTAGCTCTCAAGTTCATACAGTGTAATCTCACTACTCAACAGAGAAATCCCATGATTCACAGGGCAATACCATGACTGTGGAAGTTTTGATATTATCAGTAACTACCAATGGTTTGTCATCAATCTTATGACTCAGCTAGTCAATCCCATAACTCTAAATACAATACTACCACTACAAAAGTTGTGATATTATCAATAATTACTAATATTTTTTGACAATCCCATAACTTGGTTGGGCAATACCATGAGTTAGGTTGACAATGACAGTCCAGTTGTGGTATTATAATATCGCTACTAGCTAGTAACAAGATTGTAATATCACTACTTGTGAGTAGTGATATTATTAGAATCTATAGATAGAGTCAAGGTTAGTGCAAAAATTCAATTAAAATGCAATACCATGACTTGCAGTGATAATCCTATGAATGTGTCAAGGCAAATCCATGACTTTTAGAAAAACATGTTTTTACTCAATTTTTTCACTTTTTGGGCCTCCCACTCCAATATTCTGCATGACAAAGTTAGTATTTTTCTTTTAGGAGCCTTATGACCAAATTTGTGAGGCTAGGTCCCACTATGTGTGTCATTTGTGAACATAGGATAACAATAGGGGGAGATTAGTATTGTGTTAGTGAATAAAACAAATCAATCAAAAACATACTAAACTAACATCCTAAGCCTATCTCAAATGAGGAACTTAGTTAACAAAACAAAAATGTAAAAACACAACTAAAACATGAAAGAAAGATCTTCCTTCACCTTCTTTGGATGCTCCAAAATTCTTGTTGTAGTGGCTTGCTCGGTTTGTGCTCATGAAATTTGCATCAATGAAGTGTGGCTACCTCCATCTCTCCTTGGCACCTTATTTGGATTTGACTTGGCTTGGATTGGCTCAACATTTGGGCATTATAACACTAAGATGAAATGATTATGAATGCATTTGGGCATTATAACTTTGGCATAAAAGAGCTTAGAATTCAATAGGCAAGGCCTCATATTTATAGATTTTCAAAATTGGTTAGAATCAACTTGAACCATCCATCTCAATATGGAGATGTGTGGCTAAGGATTAATTCAATTATGTAATTAAAATTCATAAATAAGCTCATCAATATTTGGGATAGAGGGGAATTGAATAGGCATGGATGGTCTTAAAGAAGCATGGGAGGGGTTAACCTTGATATTTTATGCATTTATGGCTTAGGGATGTCTTCCCAAGAAATGATGTCACCTGATGATACATATATTCAATATTCATTTCCAAAAATAAATTATTCAACAAGTTCCAAGGAATTATTAATTAGGCTCATGATTTGGTTTAATTAGCTATTAAGCATGATTAAGCACTTTGATGCAAACCTTGGCTCTTTGTGCACAAATTACTCAAATTGGTCAGAATGTCTTATTATTGGCCCAAAATTTGACTAAATTAGAATTGGAAGTTGATGTCAAATGCATTGGATCTTTCATCCCATTTAGTATGTTGCCAACATAAAATAACAAAGGCACATGTCTTGTGCAATAAATTTGATAAGAAAGAGCAATCCAGAGCACCCAGGTGCAAAATTGGCATTTTGACTCAAAATGATCTGATCAAAGTTAGCTTCTTCATAAATTTCATTGCCTCATTTCAAGATACTCTAGCCAAAAATGACACCTGAATATATCAATTTCAACTCATTTAATGTGTTTTAGTGTTTTTAGGCCAAATTGTGCATTTTGGTAAAAATTGGTCAAAAGCCTAGTTGGAGGTTATCGATGGCCAATTTTAGGTGTCTATAGTATAAACATGGTCTAAAATTAAAATTGATGAAAATTTTCATTTGAAGTTATTGTTAGCCAACAAAAAATCCATGTTACCTATGTTAAGGATTGCCTCAGTTTAATTGTTTTCAACCTTTGTATATCCCTAATGATTTGAATGGGTTTCTATCCTTGCATGGATCTTCTAAGTTCTTAATATGAACTTCATTGTTGTTTAAAATTACATTTTTTGTTGTAGATTTTATAAAAATTGAAAATTACTAGCTTTATAGTTTGGATTTATTATGTTTGATTGTGAGAGAGTAGTGATTATTTAGTGCATATTACACGTACCTAACTTGAATATTTGAACGTCATTCTTCCATACATCAGGGTTTTCTTAGTGTCAAATCCTCATTAATTCATGAATATTCTATTTTTTAAAATATGGATTTGGTTTTTTTTTGGACCCAAAATGAGTGTTGGATTTCCAAAATTTTTGGGTTGTATATATAATTTAGAGGTCATATTACCTACTATGGACAATTAATTCCTCAATTTTGACTATAAATTACCATGTTGTAGAATGACATTTTGCACTATTGCATAAACATATATTATACACTACATATGGCATATCTAATATATTTCATAGATGATCAAGATCAAAAATTCAACCCATCCTCAAAAGACTACATGGACTCAAAGGTAAGGTGGAAACAACAAGCCCCAAATAGAGAACATAATCAAAAGGCATCCATAGGGTCTAGGCACCATCCATAGGGTCTACATAACATTTAGATAGATTAGATAATGTCTATAATGTCTAGACATTGCCTACAACATCTAAACGATGGCCAGATAGATTTAATGATGTCCACGAGCTTTGAATGCCATCCACCAGGTCTAAATGGTGACCAAACACCCTAGATGGTATCCACAGGTTCTAGAAGATGACTACAGACTCTAAAAAGTGACCAGATAACCTAGAAAACATCCATAGGGTCTAGATGTCATCCACAAAGTCTAGATAGTGACAAAATATCTTGGATGATCTCCACATGTTCTAGATGCCACCCACAAACTCTAGACAGTGACCAGATAGACCAAAGAACATGCATAGAGTTTGAATTCCATCCACAAGGTCTAGATAATGACTAGATAGCCTAAATGGTATCCATAGGCTTTGGACACTATTTAAAGACTTTGGATGATGACCAAAAAAACTAGATGGTGTCCAAAGGGTTTGGATGCTGTCCACATGGTTTGGATAGTGACCAAGTAGCCTAGATGACATCATCAGTGATTGGGTGGCATCTACAAGTGTTAGGTGATGATTAGAAGTACTTGGTAGTTTCTGTCATATTTAGGGACTATAATCAATGGCCACATGGAAAGGATGATCAACTGCATAATACCAAGGTGGCAGGTCATAATTTATTTAGCAAAAAAAAGTTCGTAAGTTCATTTAGTGATAAAGGCAAAAAATAAGGCCAATTATCAATGAAAAAGAGCATATTATCTTATTTTGGGCATCTAATAGTAATATCCAAGCAAATTCAACCTACACCCACTCAAAATATAGGTACTAAATGATTTACAAAATTTCTTTATTTATTTGTAATAACTATTATTTAACATTTGAAGGATAACAACAAAATATTTATACATGCATATCTTTCCACTAACTATGGTTTTCTAAATGAAAGATTTAATCACAATATTATTTCACCATTTTAATATATTATTGATGATGACATACCACCACTTGAAGACATTCCTGAATATGGCATGGCTATGGAGAATGACAAACCAAATGATATGATAAAAACATTAAAATAAACTTCTACATCTCATAAAATAATTTTCATTGCAAATAAAAATCCCCAATTTATACCAATGAAGAGAATACTTGAGGACATTCCAAATGAAGAGATCAATACAGTAGATAAAAGTACTCAAAAATCTATGTAAAGACAAAGAAGCAGATGGAAAAGTGGAAGGTCTTTTAAGTTTGACTAAGCATTAAATTTTCCTTTCATTAAACTAGTAGATCTAAAAAATAGTACTGATACCTCAACTAAATTTAAATACATAATATGTTCTTATAAATTAGGAAAAGACCATAAAATTCAACTTAAACTAGACACAATTGAGAAACATTGTGGAAAAGTTTATGTGTTAGTTGAACAAGAAGGATAAATTCAAATGACTCATAGATGGAAAGATACCAATGAATGCATGCATGTTAGATACATGGTAGAGTACAAAAAAATCAAAAACATATGCGACATCTTGTTGAGAAATGATGAATAGTTATAGCTCAAATAAGAATATGTATTTAGTCTAATCAACATGCTAAAAATATACAGTTCTCAATAATCTATCATATTCTCAAAAAAGGTAGATCTATATCTGACTTTTCATATTATAAAATTGTATTTCAACATAATGGATTTCATAACATTCCACAATAATATTGATCAAATGGTAATGCTTAGAACATGACAAAATGTCTTGTAATGATTGAGAAGGAAGATTTGAAATAAAAATTTAAAAATACAAGCTTTATATCAATGTCCATTGATCACGTCACATTAGTTAACAACAAAACATGGGTTTGTATCCATGTTTACACTTTTGAGAATAATTTAAGGACACCTCATCTATTATCTATACATAAAATGGTTTAAAATTACAATTCAAAAAACCTTTTCAAGTTATTTATTTCTAATTTGAAGGATATTGCTAGGATGGATGATTATGCTAAAGCTAAAAAATTGGTATGTGTTAGAGATGATGGTGCAATAGTAATGTAGATGAACATAAATGGTTTGTGTTTTTGACTATAGATATTATTTTCCCCATATATGATTTCAATTCATTGCATGGCCCACATAATGAATATTGCATACAAAATTATAAATACGTTTGAAAATGTTGCAAAAGTCGAGGAACTTATACGTGATTTACATGCTTATATGTCAAGCAGTCCTAAAAAAAATAGAGTTTCAAAATTTTGTAATTGGAATTATCTATGGTAAAAATCTTCTAACAACATGGATTTCCATGTATGAGCCTACATGCAATTTTTTTGAAGAATATACATCACTGGTAGGTTTAATGTTTAAATATCGTATTGAAGTTGACAAGGCAAAGGATCTATTATACCATTTAATAGATTTTTAAATGATTTTGACACTATGTGGTATTCTCCCAATGTTTAATGAAATAAATTGTTTGATGAAACATGTTCAAGTGAGATCGATCTATATTGTAGACTTCATACAATTGAGAAAATGAGTTTGTCAATCTCTTGATGTCTTGTACTTGGGCAAAAATAGTTTTATGTTTCCTATTTTTTTCTAGTTGGCAAACTTTAACAAATATTAAGGATTCAAAATCCTATTTAATATTCATGATCATATTTATATCTTCGTGAATGGAAAGGAAATACCACAACACACATTATAAAAATGAGTTGATTTAGTAGGATCAGAAATTGAAGAAGTCCCTGTAACATGTATTCTTTATGAAACTATGATAATGTAAACATAGATAAAATTGAGAAAGATAAAGGATAGCTTGTTTATATAAATTGGAGAATGGTTTCAAATGGATGAGTTTCTTGAACCCATGGTAGTGGTGAATCCCATATTTTGGAGAGCTAAGAATGGTAAAGAACAAATCAGTAATTTATTTCGTAAATACATGATCACTCATATTAAACATTTTTAAAAGTCTGTAGATATCAATGGAGTTTAAATTATAGGCATTTTATGAAAAAAAATATTGAGAACATAGTCTACCCATTTCAGATTTAAAATTATTGATCAATACAAGTGTCTAAAGGAGCTAAATAAAAATGGGGCTATTAGAAGGCTATGGAAAAAATTGTATCCCAGTACCATCCTACATGAATATATAATTGAATATTTTTTATTGTATGAACCCTCTCAAACAATGATTTTTGGCTCTATGGAAGATGAAATATCTTTAGTGCATTATCTTTTTTTAAATCAAAACTTCGTAATAGATTGGATAGAAATCTAGACACATGTTTGAGATTGTATGTTTTGCATTATCTAGTAGATGCATTTCCCTATGATAGAGCACTTCAAATTTTGAATTTTCTTAGTCAAAGGAGAAGTGTTACCAATACATCAAATTACATATCTAATCCATATATTGAGACTCTATATGCATCAAATACAATACATACAAAATATAATTATGAATAAAGTTCTACTCAAAAACTATTTCAACTACCTAAATATTAGTATGTAAGTTTCAAATTTCAATTCTGCAATTGATTTTTATATTATTATTTTTATCAAAAATCATGGAAATTTTTCTATTATGTAAATTACAAGAATTCATAAATTATGTTATTATATTATTTTAAAATAGTTATGTTATATTACAATTGTTTAAAATTCAAGTTATATGTACAAAAAATATTTATTTCACAATATAAATTTATTATTTCATCATTTCATGTGGTTGTCAATATTATACATCAATGAATTATGATATTATCACTATACATATTAATTAGTAAATATCTAAAATTAATAAAACAAAGACTTATATTTAAAATTTCAAACTTTAAATTTACAATATAAACTTTCTAGTTTCAACATAACATATATAAAAATTCACAAAATAAACTTGTAATGGATAAAATGCACATAATAAAATAGAAATAGAGACTTATATTTAATCTTGTACATTTTAATTTACAATATAAACTTTTCAATTTCAACATAACATATATAAAAATGCACAGAATAAAATTGTCATGGATAAAATTCACAAAATAAATAGGAACAGAGACTTATATTTAATCTTGAAAAATTTAATTTAAAATATAAACTTTCCATTTTCAATGTAACATATATAAAAATTCACATAATAAACTTATCATGTATAAAATGCACATAATAAAATAGAAATAAAGACTTATATTTAATTTGCAAACTTTAATTTACAATATAGACTTTCAAAATTTCAAGTTTCAACATAACATATATAAAAACATCAATTCCATATTCCTTGATCCATTTTCATTAAATAGAGATACATGTACTAAATAGATATCACTTCACATGAGTTCTAATTTGTTGTTCAGATGTGGATGTTATTGCCTCAGCATCCCCCTTCCTTGAATTTGAATGTAAAACACCTTGTCTAATAAGATCCTCAGCTACAACAGTAATATTTTCAACTATTAATCTTTCTTTATGTGTTGCATTTCCTACCAATAAGATAGAGGGATCTGCATCTATTTTCTCCTTCAGAAGAACATCTAGATCCATTCCATTCTCTTTGATTATCCTCCTCAGTGTGTTATTCTATTTTTTGACTAACACAAGTTTTTATTTAAATGGAATTGATGCATTTAAGCTTTTCCATGTCTTTCCAAATGAATATTCAATACTTGTGCTTCATTCTTGAGTTTATTATATTTTGACTGCAATTTGGAAAATAAATTTGGTCAGATAAAAATTATAAAATTGCAATAAAATTTGATAAAAAAGTAATTACTTGCCAAATATTTATCTCTCTGCATTGTCAAGGCAGAAAAGGTTTTGCTCTCTTGCCCATTTTTTGTAATAAGCCTATGCCTCTACATTCAAATTTAATAATATATTAATCATAATATCTAAAATATTTTCATTGTAGGGATTTTCCATAGAAATAGATCCTGATTCAGCTTGATTCACTAACACATCAATTTTATACTGATAATTTTGAACCAAAGAATAAAAACAATATCTTTGGGAATGGTTATGATAATGCTCATAAATTTCTTTTACCAAAACCTTTCCCCAAATCTCCCATTATTTCAAAACATTCAAATTAGTCTATACAATGTCATCTAACAAAGTAGAAACATTATCCACAATAAGATTATTAAATGGAAAAGAAGTCAATTTGTTAAAAGATTTGTCCTCATCATTACGTAGTTCAGGTGGTAAACTATAAAAACCACATCCAACTATTTTTTCAAGAGCTTGGAATTGAGATTCCTAAATAATATTGTGCATAATAAATCTATCTATAGACATTTAATTGATACCCTCAAGGAAATCATTGTCAAGATTAATATTCTGTAAAAGTGTCATATCACTTATTACACTAGATACTCTACCCATAAAAAAACTAAGGAACTTCAAGGTTTTTATATGTATTATTCCCCTACTATCTATTAGCATTAGTAAATTCTTTCCCCTAGTTTGTACAGTGCAGGGGGTGGAGGAAGCATATTAATTCTTAATGAATGTTACCCTAAAATATGAAATGCCATCACTAATCAATAAAAAAACTTCATCAACATTAAACCTAAGTTAATATGAAGGTTAAAGATAATAGACTTAAGATCCATACTCTGATTTGTCGATATATTTTGTTATGGTAGATGTGTTATAAGAAAAGGTGAAGCTTCAATTTATGTCAAACACTAAAATTCTCATACAATCAAAAATTCAATTTAACATATTAAATTTCATATAATATAACAATATCATAATTTCAAACATGGAATCAAATACCTTGCCTGGAAGGTAAATGTTGCACAGGTTGATGGGCAATGTTTCCAATGTCGATCATTGCTGCAAAATGATATGAAACATTAATAATTATATTTTTTTGTTGTTACATAAAATTTCAATAAACTTTTAAAATATTAATACCTATATTTAATCCAAGGGATGTGCCTAAAAGGCCAATCCAATGTGTAGTAGTAGGCGAGACAAATCTACACATCTTCTTATTACTAATCAACAGTGTCATCGCACCACAATCTATGTCACCACCCCTATTAGACTAAGAATCCTCAAAGCCCTCAACATGATGGTATTTGTTTAGTGCAGATTCTCTTTTAGATTTATAAACATATTCTCTTCTCTACTATAAGGAAATAAACATAACTAATTTGAATTTTAACAAGCTAATAACATGATAATTTAATGACTTAGAAGTACACTTTAAACTTACCTCCATCTCAACAAGGGCCACATAATTAGATTTCATGTTTTCATGCAATATTTTGGAACTATTGTTCCCCTCAACCCATGGTACACCTCGTAGTATAAACCCAATATATAATTATAAATGAAACTTTTGTAACTGTCACTTTAAAAGGCAAAATCTAAATCATTTCTTATCTTGTTCAAAATGAATGTGCACTAATTGAATTGTTGTCCTCCAAGAGAATAGATAATGTATGTTACAAATCAAAATGGGATATATACAAGTCTTCCCTATAAAATAATCCTCACCTAGAAAAACTCAATGAAGGCTTATGGATATGGGTTTGTTATATTTTGAACTGAAATACCCCTTCTCGAATGATTAGGGGTGCTTACAATGGAAGCAAAATATTATTTTCAATATTTAATTGAGACATTTAATTTAAAAATTCATACATAAAACAATCAATATTTATTAATGAAAACAATATTACCTGTCAAGGTGGATGTATCTACAACCAAGTGATTTTATAGATAAATGTTATCTTCATTAGATAAAATAGCTTTCATGGTCATAGGCTCAACGTTTATGTGTGGGAGTACTAAAAATCATTTGATATCTAAAGGATCAGTGCCAAAATTAATAGTCTAAGAGTTGAGACTAAAATAAAACTCTCTAGTAGAAGGTTTATACTAGACAGAAGAATGTTTAGTAAACTCGTGTCCATCTCATAGTGGGGCATGTAAATGAGGCCTCTCAGACAATATCAATTGATCCAATCGTTATAAGAGTTTTAATTTTCTAGAAGCCTTATTTTTGGGTAAATAAGATTGTGGTAGACAAATTTATGAATAGCAGTAAAAAATATGGGGTTGCATGCCATTGGGATTGAGAAATGAGAATAGAGGATGAGTTTTATGGTAGAAGTTTAAAGGATGAGAGATGTTTGGGCTATGCATATGAGATAAATGAGAAAATAGAAGGGGTGAGGGATATATATAGGCCTAGAAAATCCTCATATAGATCATAGATAACATGATGATGATCACCATGTCTAGACACCATATACCATGCTTAGATGATGACCACCTACTCAAGACACTAAACACCAGGTTCAAGCACTGTCCATTGAGTCTGGATGATTTCCATAGGTTTTATATTTTTTCCATGAGCTCTATATGCCATCCATTTACTTTAGATGACATCCACACCCTCTAGATGATGTCTACAAGTTGTGGATGCCATCCATGCCCTCTAGATGCCATCCATTAGGTCTAGATGATGTCTACAAATTATATATGCCATCCACAGGATATAAACACTATCTATGCCCTCTAGATGGTGTCTACCTAGTTTGGATGTTGTCCATAGACCTTAAAATATGTCCATGTTATCTAGACATCATCCACCAGCTTTGAATGCCATCCACTAGGTTTGGATGACTTTTATAGAATATAGATTTTGTCCATGCCCTCTAAACACTATCCACCAGCTCTAGACAATGTCCATGCCCTCAAGACACTATCCATAGACTTTGGATGACATCCACAAAATTTGGATGGAATCCACATACCTAGATGTTATCCATAGGCTCTGAACACTATCCGTGGGCTTTAGATGGTGTCCATACCCTCTAGACATCATCTACCAAATTTGGGCATTATCTACTAGGTTTGGATGCCCTCCATGGGGTGTAGATGTCATCCTCAACATCTAGAGAGTCTAGATGTCATCCACAAACTCTAGATGCCATCCACTAGCTTTGGATGGCATCTATCAAATGTGGATAGCTTATAGATTCCAAAGTCTAGAAGATGGCACATATAATTCACCTTCTTAATGAAACTACTTTCCCTTCAATTTGCCTCTATTTTGAAACTAGCTTTTCAATATTTACCAAAAAATTGCATAGGGATTTTCCTTAGGGGCCCTTAACAAAAACCTACCATACATTATATTCATGTTACAACTCTTGATATTTCTTGGGCTTTTAATAAGATTATGCTATCCCATCTGGTAATTATTTTTAGGCCTACATTGAGGTAAGTTGGATAGTAGTGTATTGTTTGAAGATGGCATGAGATATTGTAGTGATTAATTAGTATGGTATTTTAGGAAGTAAAAAATCCATGAATTCTTCAATTAGTATTTGTTGTTGTTAGTCACAAGGGTAAGTCTTATATAGTTGTCATTCTATGTAACACATTTAAAAACTTTTTTTTGTGGGACAAGGAAAGGATTAAAGCTAAAAGAGTTTTATTGACTTATCTTGCACCTAGATAAGCACCCATTCCTTTATGATCCATTTTCATCTCTTTGACTGATCTCAATATGGCATTGCATGACATTTTCTAGTCTTTAACATTATGATCTTTTTCCACTTATAAAGCCATTAATCTCATTTAAATTATGTCAAAAGCCATTTTTTGCATTTGGAAAAACCCTGGAAACTATGTTACCATTTGTAATTTTTTTCAAATTTGAATGGATTTTTACATTTGGACAAGGAAAGTAGAGAAACAGAGGACTGTGATTTTTATGGGCACTAGCAAATGTGTTTTGAATGTTTTGAAACTATGATTCAAATTTTTGAAATGTCTCAGTAGTATAAATTTGAAAGGAAAGAAATGGAGGTTATTTTGAAATGAATTTACAAGTAAAACACTTTGTAACAAGATTTTATTCTTTTACATATTAAACAATTGACATTGAAATGTTATAAATGAATTGATTAATTCAATGTGGAGGCAACTAGCCAAAACATGTTTTAACATAGGGTATACTTTATTTGTCATAATATTTATTCTATACAATTATATTTTTCTAGAACTGATCCATCTATTCTTCTTATGTAGTTTATTTCTAATACAATTTTTAAAGCATTCTACATTTATGGAGACAAAACATTCAACAACATCAAAGCTCATGTTTGTTTCCACATGATTTACTTTATTTAAATGTAATAAAAATACCATCACACTCTTTGAAATAGAAATAGAAACGATTATCATTTTTGTTTAAATATAAAGAACAATAACATAATTAAAAAAAAATGGAATTCTATCTAAGAACAATAATTTATTTGCAGCCACATAACTTTGAACACTTCAAAATTTCCACGGGAACTTCACACCATGCACTATTATTTTTTAAGCTATGTTATAACATTTTGTGTGACACTAAGTGCCCGTAAAATTAACAGTTTAACTAATATTTGCCTTCCTCCATCCCCCTTCCCTAAGATCTCTAAACTTTGAACACTTCCAACTTTCCATAGGAACTTCACACCATGCACCCTTATTTTTTTAATTGTGTTATAATAATGAGCTTAACTAGCACACACCAACTCTTGACATGTGTTGGTTACCAGTGAATAGTCATTTCCAACCAATAGTCATCTACATAAACCTAACATTCACTTAACCCACACTAACTTCACTTATGATGATGGTCACCTAACCCACACTAACTTGTGCAGTCATGGTAACCTACACAGTCTAGGACACGATTATTTGGGTGGGAAACAAATGATGGGTAGGAAATTCAATTTCTCCCATTTCATTCTTGTGCCCATTCTAAAGTCACCTATGCTCATTTCATTCTAGAGTGTGCTTGTTTGAGATTACCCCTGCATAATTTCCTTTGCCCATTTTTGAAGCGACCTATGCCCATTTCAGTCTAGAATGTGTTGGTTAGAGATTACCTTCATATTTTAGTGGTCATGAGTAGCTAGTTTGAGATTACCTTTATATTTTGGTGATCATGAGTACTGCACTATTTTCTTTCACTATGATCTATTCATTACTGTAGTTGTTGCTCTTACTTTTGTCCTATGCTTCTAACTATTTTTTTCTTATGTTTATTCCTCTGATGCATTCATTTTCTTCTATTTTTCTAAAAAATGTTGTGTTAAAATAAAAAATTGATGAATGATTTAATTACCCACATTGATCAATTAAGAAAAAAAAATAGTGTTAAAGGAAAATGCCTACCTCTGTGATTCGTGCACATATATAAAAGAAACATGAATAATCTATAAAGATATATAAGGATAGTGATGCTAGTGCATAGACCTTGGTTGTCTCTATTGGCCTAATATCTCTTATCTCTCTTCATCTTTGTTGACGCCATTACATTGTTATTGATCTCTTTTTCACTAAAATATGGAGATCTAAAGCATTTTCCTTTTTTACCCATATCTATTCTTGCTTCATATATTGGGGATTTTGTCTATGTTAATAAGTTATTGATTCAATTTTTTCACATTTATAAAAAACTCTGTGATTTCTTTCCTTTTTTAGCTTATTTAATGTCCACTTTCCCTTTTATGATCACAAATATGAATGAATCTATCATAAATAAGTTAGGGATTTAGTTTTATGCAGGGTCATATGCACCATTATCTGACCCAATATCTCTTGGCTCTCTTCATCCTTACTAATGAGGGCTTGATTATATGGACATGGCTTAGGGGAGTAAAATTTCAATACCTCTTCTTGAAAAATATTGAGTTTGAACCCATTAAATTAGTTTATAACTACTTGGTTGACATCAAGACCAAGTCCATATAGAGTCCTCAATGTGGATAGAAGCAATGTAAATGTCTCAAATAGAACACTGAAAAAATTTAAAAAAATACTACTGAACTTTCTTATCATATATTTGGTTAGTTCAAAACCTTAACTATGTAATCATACTACCATTGCTTTGTAGGGACTAGATAGATTTCTAAAAATTTAAGGATTTGTATTATATTTCCATCATTCATAATATTGGAAAGGGACAATAGTTGTTTGGAATTTTTTGACAAATGCATAGAATCTGATGGGCACCCTACTAGTAACAAAATATATAAGCATTACCTCATGAATATAATCATCAATGGTGGGAGGTTGGGATGTAAGAAGAAAATTCCTTACTTTAGCATAATTGTGCAATATGAAAACAAAAAAATAATGTCATTCTTCAAAGCAAGCCTCATATTTTAGTCCAATGATTTTATGAGCTATGTAACCATTTAGTAGAAGTAAAAACTAGAACTTGTCACATAAATCGATTGAGTTATTATATAACCATGTACCAGAAGTAAGAAATGGGACTTATAATAAAAATTAATTTAGTTAATGGAGAATATATGGAAAATTCATTGGAAGATAAATGAATTCACCCTATTTTAGGTGCCCAAGGGATATATGACCCTAAAACACCACAATGCTACAACCAGCTGGGACACCATGGACTGTGTACCAAATAATACTACACTCACATGAAAAATGAAATGGCCATGGCCCATGACCTATAAATAATCAAATTGCTACTGAAAGGAAAGGCATGAATAAAAAAGAAAAATAAAAAATTGATCATAGAAAATCAATGAAACTTGCAAGTAAAGTTTATTAAAACACAAAATTTTAATATAGGTTATACATTATAATCATATATAATTATCAATGGTTTTTAAAACATATACCCATGTTTAAAATAAATAAGTTAACTTGTGTTATAACCAAGTAATGCAACTACAAGTAAAAATCCAATGAGGTAGTCCCATATATAATGATCAATTGAACAAATCCATTAAAAACTATACCAATATTGAGTTCATTACTACCTAGCAGAAACTAAGTTTTTCTCCTCACATCTATTGTAACTTCTTATCTTAAAATCTATAAAATGTTGTGAATGTTTTTGTTCAGGAGAGTTGTGCATGTTTTTATTCATGAAAGAGGCTATCAAATGATTTGTTCTATTTATTCCTTTTCTACATTCATTTTCTTCTATTCTTTAAAAAAATTGTTGTGTTAAAATTTTCCTATCAATCTCTGAATGTGCTAAAATTAAAATAATATTTAAATAACAATATTGCTAAGCTTGCATAATGTTTTCACGTCCCTTTGGTGATTGGTTTTTTGTGGTCTTCAGTGTTATTTTTTTCCAACAAGCCCTCAAGCTACCATTCTTTGACTGTAAATAAAATAAAATGTTGTTTTCGGAGCTTCTAATGGAGCTTATAACCTATCTTATGTTGTTTCCCTCCTACCACTGAGATATTGTTATTTCCAACATTTTCCAATTTCACACTTTTGCCTTAAGTTTGTCCTCTTACTCTTTAATTCCTCAAATTACTCTTTAATTTCTCAAATGTGTGGGTTAATCTCTTTTTCTAAAATAAATAAGTGTGGAAACTTATAAAACATGGACCATATCGGGTGCCATTCGTAAAGATGTCATCTTATATACAATCTCTTTAAATACAAGGTAAACCACTTCAAAATATATAATCAAATGCTTCATTTATGTGCATATAGGGTAGCAAACTTAAAAATATTTAGTTAAATATGTACCATCTCTATAAATACATGGAAAAAACTACGAATATTTTTTTAAATATATTATTATTGTAAATTCAGGAAAATTCCTTAAATCTCTTGGTAAATGTATGGTTTCTACAAACACGGTAAAAACTATGAAGTTTTTGTTAATCTTATTTGACACTATGGATGATGTTAAGTCTATAACATACCATAAGCCTATTATATGGATTTTAACTAAGCTATTAAATAGAATAGTTAAAACATTAAAATCAGGGTAATACCCTGTCAAATTTTTAGATTAGGGGTTATATTGTAATTATTGATGATAACCGTATATTATAATTGTTATACAAATTTGAGGAGAGATTTAAAATAAATGGGATGAGGTAAAATTTTATATTTTATTTTATTTTATACTAAATATATAATAGGTATAGGTGTGTAACATGAATACCCATGATGCTTTGTCTCAACTCAATTTCACATCATCTAAATCAATGACAACAAGCTTTGTATATGTCTCTCTCTCATCCAAATAACCTACCTAAACAAAAGGATGTAAATGAGTTAGATGTCATTTATTTTCTCTTATTTTGACTGGCCACCATCCATTACCTTCTCCCCAATTTATAATTCCATACAATTTTTTCTCGCACAATCAAAGAATTATTCTTGTTTTGTTTTGTCAGCAATACTAATTATATTTATAATATATAAATTATTAAGGTTATTCTAATGTCACCTATATAATTTCATCATAATTATATAGATTATAATAGTCCAAGTGATAAAATGAATGGGCACCAAATTTAGATGTGACAAAGATGTACTGCACTCATTTTTATAAATCTTAAATATTTTGCTAATGATTGAGTCAAGGATTTGATTTAGTATATGTTTATGTTAATGAAATATTCATGCAAGATTCATCATACATAAATATTTTAATTATAACTCTCCTATCAACTTTGACAAAACCATTATAACTAGTATATAAAAATGCATCACTACTTTCTTTATTATATTCAAATAGAAGATGGACTTATTAAAAATCCTAAATAGAGCATTCTTCCTTTTGGATTGAGATTTGTTTTGGGTCAATAACTAGTATGCTCTCATCATAATTTAATGAAGTAAAATCACTTTATTCCACACATCAATGTATTTGTAAAATTTTTAATAAATAACCAAAGTCAAAGGAACATTATGTATATATGTTTTCAATTTATTATGACCTTCATGGAAGGGTTTACTTCCTCTTTAGAGGAAATCATTGCTATATATGAGATCTTATTCATTATGAAATTCAAAGATGTGTAGCTCTATTAATTATAGATATAACCCAACATAGAGTTAGACTCCTTGAGATTCATCAACATAGCTCTTTATTTCATTGTTCATATTTAGACTCTTTTCTCCAATCTAAATTTTAGAGGAATAAACATACCCATTATTTTACTTAAAAATCATAAGTTGTTAGGAGAAAGATCTTAAAAACTTAACTCTTTTGTTTTATGTTAAATATCCCCTTTTTCTATTGTAATGTCTTACTTGAAATGAAATTATGAATGAATTCATTTTAACCTACATTATGGTTGCTAATATACAATATTATATAATCATATTTTTAACACATAACAACAACAATATGGCGACAGTAAAACAAAATCAACATTTATAATCATATGAATTCTATTAGTTAGTTTATACAATTTATAAATGACATGATTTATAATTGATTACCCATCTCTCCTTTTATATTTATGTGTTATTGTAGGCACCTAATTCTAGTACAAGACCCTTTTACATTAGGTATGTTTCATGTTTGATCACATATGGTCTATGTGCATACATTTAGATATTTTTAGTAGACTTTCATTTTTTGGGCCTTATGTCATCATCCCCTAACATCGGTATTCCTCGTGACTTGAATTTTTGTGAATACTATTTTCATATAATAATATATTCATCAGATAAATATTATATGAAAACCTAAATCTCAACTATTCATTGTCCTTTGTGCAACTCTGAATGCTCTCAAAATGTCCAAAATATTCTTTTATTGTCTTTTCTTTGGTTATCCCATATGACTATCCCCTTAATTTATGGGTCCTTCGTGCCTTTTTTTCACCTTTTAATATATTTTAAAGTCAACCCACATGTATATATGCCCTTGAGGAGTGTATATGCACGTGCACATGCACGTACACAGACAACACTTGGTCATTTCATCATTCATATTCTCATCCAATGCAATTTGTGTGTTTGTTTGTAGTATATCACTATTTTTGGAACCCCTCTCTAGTTGGCATTCCAATCACTTATGTAATTCCCTAATCCAACTCAAAGATGTAATAAGAAGAGACTTAGATCAAGTTACAGTTGAATTGAAAGAAATTTTCAGCTGGTCACCACCTTCTTGGACTACTCATGCAAATCACATTACCAATTTTTGGTGGAATACTAATAATGATTTTACTTTGGAGTTGTTAAAAGGAAATTACTCACGTCAACAAATGGAAATGTTGGATATAATGTTTAAGTCTAATCTCTTATCAAAATTAATTATTCCATAGCATGGAATATATTTGAATCCTATGATGAAAAGTTGGTTTGACATGTACTTTGATAGAACTAGTTATGCAACATTCTTGTTAGAGAGATTATTTCATACATATCACCTTGTGGCTATATTTCAACTTTTAACATGGGACAGTCTTCATTATAATTGTGTACAATTATGGAATTCTCTATATTCAAATCTTGAATTAGATCCTAAACACGTGTTGGATGACCTTACATACCAAGAAGCAATGTGGAAAAGAAGTCATTTTCCAACACTATCATAAGAATCTAAGGATGGTATAAATTCCCATGATCATGATGGGCACTGCTCAGATTAGTTATAAATAATTGACATTAGATAGTGGTATATTTTTGTACATGTAATGAAGGAGAAGTTTTTTGATCATGACAACTTTTTGTATAATTTTTTACATATAATGAAGAAGAATATTTTATTTAGTTTCACAAATGTATTCTATCATCTCATGGGCCTCCCTAAATTTAGGAGCCAAACATTGTGGTCTAGTACATGGGAATTATGGTAGTAGTGGTCTATGAGGAAATCATTTAAATAAAATTGGTAGCCTATTTTTTTATACTAAAACTCTAATAACTCAATATGGTTTATGCCCTGACTTTGTTGTGGGTGATAAGGAAACCTACCATTACAATTGAATGGGATAAATTGCATCCCATATGGGATCATATAATTTATAATGCACACATGTCATACAATTTTTTCTTGTGTTGCCTAGTAGCATTTCCTTTCACATGCTATCCATAAATATCAGTATGTCCATGCCTCTAATTCAATACATCAAATGATTAGTTGATGGACAATGAGAACATCACATGGTCTTCTTAGCAATTTCACTTTTTTTACCCTCCCTTGATTCTATGGGCTTCATACTAAGTTTCCTATTTTTAAAACCTTGTCTTCATTTTATGGGCTTCCTAGAAATTTCTCTTTTTTTAACCCTTTTCCTGAAGCTATGGGCTTTGTCACAAAATCACATTCTTACACCTGACCCATATGTATGTAGTTAGTGCATGCCATTTAAGATCATCTATGAATGCAACTACCTCGTGCATGCACTATTTTTTTCATTTTTAAGTTTTGATGCATTGATTTTGATATGTTTTATGAAGGGTTTTATATTGATTTCAACAAGTTTTTGTACCTTATTATAACATTTTTTTCATAGTTTTTGTCATATTTTTCTTAAGTGGTTTGAATTATCATATTTTAATTTCTATGTGCAGTTCATGGCTTCTATTTTTGGTATGGCATTCAATAAAAAAAAAGGTCCTCTGAAATACATAGAAACTTACATTCACTCAATATGAAAAGTCCATTTCTAATTCATTTAATTAAATTTTATCCTTGTAGGTTGCAATATATGGAAAAAAAGGGTAGGAAGAAATAATGTGACTTGAACTATAAAACCTAGGAGAGGGTCCATATGATTGCATTTGTATCAAGTGGGCTAATTTTCTTGACCTCAACAAGGAAGACTTGTGGGTTGCCTAGGTTGAGTAGGATAGGGTTGATGACTTCATCAAAGGAGAATCGATAAGGGAATTGTTCCCTACAAATTTTTGTGTTTCACATCGCAAGAGAAATTTAGATATTTTCTAGAAAGGATATCAAGATCACCACAACCTCTGAATATATCATGTGAGTCACCTCAAACTATAGATTATAAGTTGGTGTCTATTCAGATGCTATTATGTTTCATTCATTTACTTTTTTTCATCTTGCATGACTATTTATTTATTCACCACAATCATACAGGTATTGGTGTTCATATGGCCCTAATGACTTTTAGGAAATTGATGCCATGCCAAAAGACAAGTCTTTAATGCCCAAGTCCAGAAAGGGTAGCCAACTGGGTCGAAAGCATATAGGGTGTGGTTGTCATTGTCATTTTAACACATGCTGCATGGTTTGTAGACTTGATCATGTGTTTCTCACATGTAATCAATTAGAACATATGGAAAATGAACACAACTATTTCCATGACCAATAATATGAATAGTACAAGGGCAAGAAATGTTTTTTTTCTCCTCACATCAACCCCCAAATTAATGAATGGGTTCATAGGCTAGTAATGTTGGGAATGTCTGTTGGTGTTATCCACCTTAAACATTGGGAGATGGTGCATGACAAACTTGTATTATTTAGTGGTGAAATAGAGTGGGATGATTTCTTGAGCAAGGACAACATATACAACAGAGAGTGATTGATCAAGAAGGAAAAATATGTGTACAATACTTATGATACAATAAGTGTTTGAGAGTGGTAATTAGTGAATCCCAACAAGTGGTTTTTTTATTAGGGATACGATGAGGGAGAGTTTGATGGGGATGGGGAAATCCCCTTCATCTTGGGCATCCAACTCCCATAACAGCTAGAATGGTTGTTGAGATTTGGGAAGCATATCTTATTGGTGATGGATGCAACATTTGAGATGAATTCAATGAAGGTATTGTGCCAATGTTTGTAAAAGTAGTTGATAATATTAGTTGTTCTGATGTTTTTAATAATAGTAGTTGTTATAATATTTTTATTGTTTTCTTGTACAATTCTAATTATACACAATGTTGGCATTTGATTTCAAACATGAAGGTGTACCTATTGCATGGGTCATTATGTTTCAGTCATGTACTATTGACATAAGACAATGGATGCAAATTCTTATTCAAAGAGTGTATTTGAAATACATTTAATGGACAATCAGTGCCTTCATGGTTAATGATGTCAGTGTGGAGATAAAATCTATTAGGTTCATCATCATTATTCCTACATGCATCATGGACTTCATATTTATATTTTCATAGACACCATACCCACCTTATTCCATTTACTTATGCAAAACTATTGTGTTATTCAAGGAGACATTCGACTATGAGGTCTACTTATGTATTTGGCATGTTCATCGTGTGTGGTTAAAGAATTTGATAGCAAAGGTGAAAGATGGTGATGTTAGACATGTGATGTTTCAAGATTTGTGGTTCATAACGCATAGTTGTGCCAATGAGGACATGGATACAAGGGAGTCTAGAAAGTTTGTAAAAAGATATATCTCCTCTCAATCTACCTTTATCAAATACTAGGAATAAGACTGGGCATATAGGGTTGGAATGTGGTCATGATGTTGTTGAATAATTCCATATGTTGGGAAAGAAACCAATTCATCTATAGAATCTTACCATTCCTATTTGAAATGTCATTTCCTAATCATAGTAATAACTTTTGCACATCATAGGGTGGATTGGTTGGTTCACTAACTAAAAACATTAGTTTACATACATTATTGGTGGCTACAACTATGTAAGGACACAGGCTTCCATAGGAACTTCAAAGTAGAAAGACATGAAAATATTTCATGGGTACGGGATTTAAACATCCCATATTCTCATGTTAACTTAGACAATAGTGACCCTCGTATGACATGGGTACAAAGTAGAAAATATGAGATGTTACATTATCGCATCTTAATATAACACCTTTTATGTTGATGTGCAATTATTCATTTTCAATCTAAGGACATACTTGCAAACATGTGCTCAAGGTGGAACTAATAATAAATATGACAACTTAGGTAGTTGTAGAGGATGCATCCATAATGCATGGTGTTAATGAGAGCATCAATATCATATATGTTGAGTACCATGTAAGTTTTGTTTCCCCTGCACACTATATACATTGACAACTTTGAGGTGATTATAGTTTATGTAATATGTTTTCATTGCCCAAGTCAATGACAATGGATTTCAAATTGAAAATGAGGGAAAAGGCATGGATGTTGGATATTTACACATCAAAATGCATGATGTATTAGATATGGATATGCAAGGATCAGATCATGAACTAGAAGGTGTTATAGTAAATCTATCAAATGATACTAAAGACTAGCTAACGGGGGCTGATATTGTAAGTCTAGTAACTAGTTATAGTCATATGTTTTTTATATTTTTTGGCATTTCTAACTAGATGCTTTTCAATTTATGAATAGATCTCTTATATTTCTAGAGTTGATGATGTTGAGGCCCTAATATGCAAAGCATGAGAGATATTTGGCAGATGTTGTGCAATGGATAGAAGTGTATAAACTATGGAATTCTTAAAAAACTATATGACACATGTTTAAAACAAGGTATAGAGTAGGGTGATATCGAATGCATGACACCCAATGCCTCATCCATTTTAAAAAGTGTGGGATGGGCATGGAACTTCCACTTGTAGATAGAGATCTTCATAAAAAATATGAATAGATGCAAATATTAGAGCATATTGTAGGAAACCACACTTTTAACAACCCCACCTCATAACAATCCAAAATGACAAGTCTAGGATGATGAGCTTAACAGGGAGAAAAGAAAGATAGAGGTGGACATAATAGAGATAATGTATCCTAATTATAGCCCTTTATAGGTTTTAGTGATAGAACAACAATAATAAATGCATGTAATAACAATAAATGCATGTAATGAAAAATAAATACCCTTTTTTAAGGTGAAGAGTTCTATTAGACAACCCACATGTTGTAACATATTGCATAAATGTATTATCTCTTAAAGGATTTTATGAATGATATTTGAACCCTACCTAGAGGAATGTGGTAAAGTTAGCCATTATTTTAAACATAAATCAAATTTATAAATATTATATAACCGAATAATGTTACTGAAATTATATAAACAAAGAATGCAATAGTTATGAGGTTAATTTGATTGGTTAGTAGTTTTAGTACCTTGTTCATGCTTAGAAGAGTCTCTTTAGTCTTCTTTTTAAAACTACTTTTTACATCAACTACCTTTTGGCAACCACTTTTGTGATGGTGGTCATCTTCAATTATATTACTTTTGCAATGGTGGTCATCCTTTATCCCTTAGTTGGAATATTATTTTTACCCAAGCTCTTTGTGATTCCCTCATCTCACCATGTAAATGCAAAGAGAGTACCTCTTAGGGGACTAGGATGAACTAAGATGATCAAATGCAAGAAAATATTACCCATTGGAAGATCATGAAATAATTTAAGGAATGCCCAAAAATAATAATATAATGTACATCATCACCAACCACTCTTGTGGTAACATAACCATTACCATTATGAGAGTGTCCATACAAATGGAACAAAATATGTGTCTCATACTAGTATCTAGAAATCATAAATCACCTACAATAATCAAACAAAAATGTATTTCAGGATCACTAATTTAACCTTGTGCCCATATAGGAGAGTAGATGATTGAGTTAAGGAAAGTCCTCTAGGGCATGTAAACTATGTTAATACATACTCTCCTCCTCTCTTCATCACATTTTTCCATGTTGGATATAACCCAAATGCACCTTAGATATGTAACAATATTTGGATATTACCTAGGTAAGGTAGGAAAATTTATTGGATATGGATATTACAAAATTTGAATTGTATCCTACAAAGATTTAGGAAAAAAGTGAAAAATATAAAAAAAAAAAAAACCACTCATTGATTATAAAGAGGTGAATCACCTTTTCTCTTAACACACACTACTCTTCATTTTTATTTTTTATTTTTGATAGACTTTTAGCATTGTGTTGGTCATTTTGAAGGGATTTGGAAGGTTTTTGCAGCCAATCCTTTGCCATGAAAATTCTCTTTTATTAGGGATTGTTCCACCAGGATAGCTACTCAAGATGACAACATACAAGACAAAAATTATGTGCTCACTTGTACTTGCACATAAAGCATACAACATGGTAATCAAAACCCAATAAGTATAGGGAAAAGGAATACTGACACTAAACTATGTATATTTAGTTTTGTAAGGAACTAGTAATTTGAGTATAGCATGTGCAATATAACATACATCTAATCCATATCACACACTATTCCATATAAATTTTTTAATCCATACATTTTCCATCGAGTTACATAGAATGGGATCTAATAAATCATTTATCCTATGAGGTACCTTCACCAAGATCAAATCAATCATGTTCTTATGAGTTACATAAATTGGAATTTAACCACTTATTCCATGAGTTACCTTGACAGGGAACCAGCCAATCATGTTCCCACTAGTGATGCATAGGTAAAGTGGAGAAATCACCAAATATTCCCTTAATTGGCTCTGCTCTTGTTTGAGAGCTCATTCAATTCTATGTTTGTCCTTTAAGGTTCCATATTCTCACAATCTTTCCTTAGTTCTAAGGATGGTGTCCTTCTTCTTGATATACCTATCCTTTATACATTTTAGATACACTATTTTGACTCAGTAGGCATCTATCATGTCACTAGCATCCGCTCCTGACTCACTTCTTAACATTTCTCTCTCCTTACCATTCAATTATCTCTACTAGCTTTCCATTATGTGTATCTCATAGGTTTCAAACATCAATATTTGAGGTAACTCTTAATAATGTGTCATATTGTCAGGAAAGATCTCATATTACCCTATTTAACTTTTATTGGATCCTTTCAAGTTTTCCATCCTAACTCATCATTCCATTTTATACCCTAAGTTCACAAAGATTACACAAGGCTTGTAGCCTTTTTTTGGATAAACCTCCTTGTCTGGGACACTCCATAGCTCACTTTCAAAAAATAAGTTTATATGATAGATAATGTAGAGGAATGGGGAGAATTATCTAATAGCATCATTGTTTGATTTCAAACCCAATTGGTCACATTGTACTTGGTGATTTGATCTTCATGATTCCATCTCTATTTTAAATCTTTATCTTTTTGATGAGGTCTAAATAGTCTCTTTGCATATGAACTTGTGTCTTGTTATCCTTAAATAATTTCTTGATATCATTAACCTCTTTGTGGTGGTTGAAAACTCATTCTCTATCTTTACAAATCATTTATTTGAGAACCTCCTTCTTATACTTACACTAGCTTGTTGCTATGCACTACCCTTTGGAATCTAAGCACTAAATATTTATTTAGGTTTTATGAGTTTAATATCAATACTTTAATTGTCTTAAATGATCCAAACATACCTATCCATACCTCCTTTAAGGATTCCAACACACTTCTACACCCTTTTCCACTATCCAAGCTCCTTGTGGCCTTAATAGGCTTGTAGCCCTTTTCCTGAGGTTTATACTTAAATAATCATATACAATCACTTTTTATAATATTTAATCACTCTTATAGGCTTCATGTATCTCATTTAAGGTGTGTATAAGGTTTCATGACCTAATTCCTTCTCTAGCTAGCACTTCCTTTAGAAAATACATTTTTTTAAGGCCTAATTAGCCCTTTTTCCTTGACTCGGTGATAGAATATGTACAATCCATATCCATTTTAACTAAGAAACACTTTATTAATATTAATCATGTTTATATAATCAAAATACAAATACTTACCTTTTTTCAATGGTTGAAACTCTCTAAAATGGCTAAACCCTGATCTAGGGTTTTCAAGCTCACTATAAAGGCCGAGGGTATACAAAAATCAATATATTAAGTTATACAACACTTCAAAGGATATATTACACTTCCATGGATCTATTTTCATCCCCTTCACCTTGTCTAATATGTTATATTATTTATTCTATCCATTTCTTGCATGTAACTATAGAAACTCAGTGGACTGTCTATGTAAAACAGGGTATGCACTTTTATGAGAGGGTTTCCACATTCAAATCTCATTCAAATGTCTTATAAACCCTACCTGAGTTATAACATAAGGTTCACCCACATTTATATATCATGTAACTCACCTTACATTTGACTCATTCACCACTAATAATCCCTTACACTTTGTTTTGTCTACTGACTATGCATAACATTATGACTTACAGGTTTGTAACTACCACAGAGATCATTTCCTTCCTTTCAAACCTCTGATAATGCATCCAATGGGTTTATAATATCTTTTTTGATTGGAATCATCTCTTATAACCTTCCATTCAATTTTCACCTATCCAAGATAATAATTGAATCTTTATCTTCCTCACAATGGGACTATGTCCTCAAGATAGAGTACACCTTGTTATAGGTGTTACAACCTAATTGTCTTCAAATCATATCCTCTATTATTCTAAGGATTTACCAAACATTCATCTTTATTACAACACAACACAGATTCATTATGATGGTGCTCATTCTTTCCTCCAATGTTATTCTCCATGTTGAAATGTTTCTCCCTTATCTATGACTATACTCAAGGTCCTTTGATTGTAAATAGGATATGTATTTTACTAACCTTTTTAGTTTGTCATGCCACCATTTCAGTAGGGATTCCATTCACCCAAGTATATTTGCATTAACATCTAAACTTGTTCACCCAAGTTTCCTTTCTCACAAGTTTTTTACATTTGGAACCATCTTACTCAATTACTCAAGGATCTGAATGATATTCACAATTAATATTACTTGTTTCTTTCACTTAAAACAATTTTTCCAAAGCTTGCTTTCTTGACTATAATCATAATCCTAACAACCCTACAGATGTACACAGAATCCAATCACACATATATTGCCTTAAAGGATCACTAAATAATATACATATATATAAAGAACAATCCATTTGTCTTGAAGATGGAACATCACCATTAACACTTATTTTCATTTATGGGGTTAATAGTCATATAAAAATAGTCCATCAAAGGCAAACTATGCAAACAGGGTAAGGTTGGGTATGACTATGTCAAATGTTTCCAAGAATCTATTATGAATTAATGAGGTTATGAGCACTTTCCCAAAGTTACTCTCATGAGCTTAATCTCTTCTAAATGTTGATAAGACATAAAAAATTCAATGTCTTTATCCCTTCTCACACTCATGTATTCATTTTGTCTTGAAACAGGTAATAGGGTGCTGCATGTGTAGATAGGGTTCCTTTGTTCAAGATGGATATATATTATCACTTTGAAATTACACTCTATATAAATAACACTAATCTACTCCTTCAATGACCACTCTTAGTCTATACATCATTCCTTTCATCTAAACCATACACCACTTTGTGACAAACAACCTTCCACTTTCAAATTGACTGTCATAAGTGAAACAGGGTATAAGGACATAGTTAACTTTTATTGTTGAGTTACAATGAGGGTAGAGGGTAATTTTCCCTTCTTGACTCACTTACAATGTTTTTTTAATCTTAGAAACTTTTCTTTTCCTTTTCAAAAGTTCACATTCCATGCTTATATTGCCCTACAAAGTCCCATCTATCTATTGGAATCAAGACCATTTCATAGATTGTTTGTTTTAGCTTAGAAACCTTTCCTTATATTGTATTAGCCTTCCTTATGAGTTTGCAAAAAATATTTCAGATCATTTTCATTCCCTCTTCAACTTTCATTACTTACAACTCACACACTAGTTCTTTCTTAGACAACCTTGTTAGGTCTCACGGATCAAAATTAGACTTAGGTTCCAAAGAAACATTCTCAAAGCATGGATTATCTTTAAGGATCGTAATATACCTGTTTATAACCCTTTCAAGTCTTGGATCACCCCTTACCTTTGTAATCTACGCACAATCCTTACTTTGTTTTCACAAGGCTTGTAGCTTTTTTTTTACATTTCTCCTTGTTGGGAGTATCTGATAGACCTTCTCAAAGAAATGATGACCTTTTCAAGGACCCTTTTGGGCCATAAAACTTATACTTATCTTTCCTGACACAACTCCTAAGACACAATATACTTCCTCCTTTAAGGCACCCCTCAACTAACCCTCCAAATTGACAAAGCTCCTAGGTTTCTGCAATGTAGACATAGCCAATTCAAACTATTGACATTTTTGGATACCCTTTTGGCTCCCCTAGCCTAATAAATCATTTCTCACCCTACTCCTTTAGACAAATTTACTTTTCCTTCACTACCCTTACCCCATTAGGTCTTATAAGCCCTCAACACAACACAGTACTCAAAATCCATACTTATGGAGACTGTATAAATTTGAAACCAAGTTAAATAGTTATATTACCTTCAATCTAGAAATATTACAAAATTTCACCAAGTTTGGATTGTTGAAACTCATTCTAAACTCAAAACCCTAATCCTATAGTTTTCATGCCCTGCATAACCCTGAGATGTCTTGAAATTCCTTATTTCAAGTTCCACATCACTTCAAAGGATGCACCTTTCATGTTAGGGTCTATTTTCAATTCTTCTAACTCTCCCAATATGATATATCTCTTACACAATCCATTTCATGGCTACAACAATCAAATTACAGTCAATTGTGCATGTTTTCTTTAACTGTGTGTAGGTTTAGACTGATAGTTCACACTTAGAATCATTTCAAGGTCTCTAAAGGGTTATCTCATTCATTATTAATTTTTATCCAACAATATTATAACTCCTCAACACTTATTCATACCTATATTTATTCTTTAAACACTTCTTAGCTGGGTTGTATAACCCAAAATAGGGCATACACAATTGTATATGCTTGTCTCTCACACACACACACACACACACACACACACACACACACACACACACATATTCAAACACATCCTTCTCATGGACTCTTATTAAATCTTTCTCATTGTTTCAACACATTAAAGACTCTTTTACATCACCCTCTCTTCCTTATTTCAAACAAATTATCCTTTCAATCCCTTCCAAACAGGGTTCATGCAGTATGCTCAAAGTTTTTTTAATTGTGAACAAGGTGATGACCATGTAACACAATTTGATCCTTCTAGCAGGGAACTGAGCAACACATGCTTGGTATCAACCATATACACACTATTGAATATCACCATCTTTCGTCTCCATTACAATCCTACTTACCTCACTAGAATAATTAATGCTTGCATACCTTGGATGATCAATAATGTGAACAAGGGTGTAATAATAGATTATTCTCTCTAAGTTTCCTTATTTGAAACATTCACCAATCACTTTAGAGACTTATAAGAATCTTAAAAACTTAAAATATCATATACCACAAAGTGTTTACTCACTCTCAAATAATTAGTCAATCAAATCATGCTTTCTTGACTATACTCAACAGTCCTTCTTAACCTATAGATTACACACCAACATGAATATGGTCATGGCCTCAAGGGCTTGTTCAAATTAACAAGAAACTAGTTCAATCATATATCAAGACTACTTCTACATTCATAGCATGATGCTCTATTACAATACAGTCCTATCTTGGACTTAATTACTTCTTGCGGAGTTTGCTTTTAATTCATATTCTTAGACTTTCTCTCTTCTCCATTCTTGGAGATCTCTCTCCCCTGTCTTTCTCACTTCAAAACCTGTATTCTTTGCACTCAAACCTATAACAAACACATTAGAAACCTGCATATGGATTCATGGATCCCTCAATACAATTCATAATTAATCTGAAGCAATATTAAACAAAGAAGTGGCTAGCAAAACTCATACAACTCTGTTTATTCAATATTTTATCTTCTCTTTATTCAATAGTTAAGTATAATGATTAACTACAATTTGTGAATTAATTTTAGAAATTATCGCTAATTAATTTTTGTAATTATGTGGCAGGAAGCACTAATACTACATGGGGAGTGTTGTAGAAATGCGAGAGGAATTCCATAAATTCATATGGAAGAAATCAAATGTACTAGAGCATCTCAATGTAGAACGACAAACATTGCATGAAATCTCATGTGTGGTGGTCGATTCCATCGATTGGAGGAGGCTTAGAATCACAACAAATTTTAGGCAACCTGATGGACTACAATGGGTAAATGTTCTTCTACATTACAACATGACATATCCTTCTTGCCACATTCTAATGGTGAGTTATAAGTACACGACATTCATAGATAGGCCCGATCATGATTTCTACATATAGTGGTCATATGAATGGCCACAGGATGATTTAGTTTTGCCTGATGTGTGGAGTACTCCTAGTGCCATTCTAGCATATCTAAGGCCCTTCTTGAAGAAGTTATTTCCAACGAAGGTGTCTAATTATCCAGATGTCTATGTGTATCTGGATCAAATATGAAATATATATTCATTTGTGAAAAACTACCATTTAGAGTGCATTTCAAACTATATAGTGCTCAGAATAACCTCTTTTAGGCCTCCAGTCTTTATTTGATGTAACCATATGCAAAAATATGGAAGAGATACACAATCTCCCAAAACATAGATTTTCCACTCATCCAAACGGGTTGAAGTATTTCAAGAACAGAACCACTATTTTCCTACACACTTGTTGTAGAGGATGAAAGTGATGGTGACTACAATCCATCAGATGAAAGTGATTGTTCGAAAAGTCAATAGAATATTTTTATAAAAATATGTTTCAATATTGATAAACAATTTAATTTATTGCTAAAGAAAGTGCATATTTGTGTATTATATATTTATTGGTGTTCTTGATGTTGATGTTAGTTGTTGTTCTTGATGTTGATTAATGCAGACAATAAGCTACTTATCTCACACTTTGCCTTATTCTTGATTGCATCTCTTTGTAAAATTTCACTAATTCATTGATCACTATGTGTTTTATGGTTCTTCAACATATCTTTAGGTTCAAGGTATCTGATCTTGCTATTTGACTATGTTTTTAGGACCTGAGGGCATTCAAATTACTCTTACTCTCTTCATGTAGGGTTTCAAAATGATTTTCAAGTTTCATAAGGTCTGTATGGTTACAAGACACCTCTTTAATCCATTATAATTCCACACTTGAGCCTCCATTCAACTTTTATATCAAATCCTTTGACTCAATGTACATTCAAACTCTGTCAACAGGGTTTCTAGGCTCTGTCTCAAGGTTTTGACTTCACACAAATGTTTACAAATGTTGTCAAACATAGCAAAGCCTTTGTATAAAATCCTTATAACTTTATAAGTATTGGATTCCATTTCTTAATCTTGATTTCCACTACATTATTCATGTTATTGCCTCTTCTATGCACATAGTCTCCATTTACTAAATTTGCAAGTGACTTCTTGCGAGTTTCTATTCATGTTTTTTTTAATATCACTGGTTTCTTAAGCCTATGAAGGCTCTCCAAGCTTGGTTCCAATATCAAATAGATTTTTGAAACACTTGATCTTCACTAGAACGCTCCTATACTCCTATTGATAACTTCATGGACTCCTATGTTTGCCCAATGACCAATTATATGTATGTAAGTGTTCTCCTCAAGTCTTAGATTGCTAAAGGGATTTACCAACTCTATCTGAAGGTGATAGGTCCAAATACACTTTGTAACATCTTTCAAAATAGTTATCAACTCCTTTGATATCTCACTTAACCTCTTTTACTACAATTTGTATACTCACAACCTAAGTATGCTCTTTATAAAAGGAACGTGTCATCCTCAAACTAGTTAACATAAAAAGTAACAATAGGAATGGTCTCACATATGTTTAATAACATTTAAAAAAGGACTCATCAGATTCAAACTAAATTTCAAAAAATAATACACTATGAATCTTTTCCCCTTGAGCAAACAATAAGCAGTCAGTCTTCATTTCTATGCACAGAAAACAAGGTTGCAGACCAGTTATTAAAACTTGAAGTCACCATTCAAATTGTTTTGGGTTGTGAGTCCTTATTTTTTGGGTACACACAAAAAATGATCACAAAACCAAAATTGAACTATTTTTGAAACAAATGTAACTACCTAAAGTACCTATCAATAGTCATTTGCAAGACATTTGGCACCTTGGCACAAGTTCTATGGTTGATTGTCCATACAAGTGACCTATGCATATGTGTAAATGTGTCTATGCCATAATTTTTATGATTTCCAAATCATTTGATGTTAGTTGATGTTGATGTTAGTTAAAATTTATTTGTGATGTTAGTTGATGTAATGAATAAAAAAGGAATTTATCCATGTAAATTGATGTTCTTGAACTGTATTGAGTTGTTTTGAATCATGTCTATTGCCCTTGAAGTTCCTTTAGGCCATGTATTTGTTCATCTTTATGTGGAGTTGTAAGCTATTGAATGATTAGTGGAGACAACCAATTTCGGGTTGTAGGTTACAATCGTAAAAGGAAGATATTGGAATGTTTGGTTACAGATCAAAGTTGGAGTTTATTGTGGCAAACATCATTGTATAGGTTGAGAAAGTACAAACCTTCAAAGAGTTGTGATAATATAATTAACAAGGTGAGACTGAGAGTAAAATGGACCATTGAATACTTAAGGCCCTATAGATTGTTGTCTCCATCATAGAATGAGGTAATCCTTCGGCTTTAAGACATCAATCAACTATGTGATGAGATGATGATTGAGAGATAAATGTGTGGTTCTTGTGGAGGGGAAGATTTATTATTTGAATACAAGAGAGGTAGTGAGCTTCTATTCATAGTTCACAAAAGGATCAACTCTATTACATAGTCCATAAGCCCTATTTTGGTAGAAGTTGGAATGGATATACATTGGGAGAGAGGTAAGATCATTATGCTAGCAAGTTGTTGATGTGAATAACCAGGAGAGAAGATCTTAATGATAATTCTTGAAAGAAAGAGACCCCATAATGGAAATTGACAATATATAAGCCTTGTTTCTATACTTGCATTATTGTTCCATGACTACAAGGACTAATCTTTAAGAGAATCTATATGATTAGCAAGTTCTTGGCTTCTAAAACATGTTGGTAAGTTCAATGTGAAGGTTTGAAGTAGTTTATAATCTCTCTCTAGTTGAAACATTGTTATTGGTTGTCTAATAAGGACATAGTCCTGTAGGAAACCCTTGTAATCTGCACAGTCCAAGGGAAATTGAGTTAGAACGTGTGAATAGAGGATTGGATTTTGGTTTTAAAAGGTTGGATTTAAGAGTTTGCATATTTATTCGGTAAAAGATTCCATCTTGCACTGGGATTGTAGCCCTGGTTATTCACAAGCAGGGGATGGTTATCTCATAACAGTGGGAATACTATCAAAAATTGTTGATCCTCCATATAGCTTCCTCCTTCGATCTCTAAGGGGGCGACGGGAACATCTAAATTGAGAACTTGTATGTAATGAGGACTTCCAACTAACTTCTTTCTCCTAACACAATGCATGCCACACCAGATTAGCATCAACAAAAAAAATAATATAACTCAAATTCACGTTCGAGTACAGTAGCTGAAAATGCATACATTTGTTTGGTCTCAGCATAAAGTTCTTTGAGGAAATCATCTAATTCCCACTCATCCATCTTAAATCTACAATAGTTAACATTCATAGTATTTGTTGCCAACAAACAACAACTTGCATTCAAACAATTTAAGAATATGCTTTACAACACTAACCCTTACCAATGAAATGCTTATAGAAATCATCATAAAGGTCGCCATGAGAGTACAATGTTATGTCAGCTACTAGGGTAATCCCACTAGTTGGCAACATAATGTAGCTGTCATAGAATAAGTAGGCCAACCACTGTTCATGAAATTGACACCCTATATTGAAAGTATATATTATGAGCCTCCAACAAGGAAATGCACATATGAGAAGGCATTACATTTTCTATAGATAGTGTAACATTCCAAAGCAGAGATTGTCTTTTCACATTATACAAACTTAACATACCAATTCATTTGGAAACAATCTATATAATATGGTAACGCCTCATGTGGTGATTCAAGGACAAGCTAAATGAACCTTTGTATGTACTAGATGAGATAGACAAAATGTAATGGATACATTATATTTTGAAAACTTTAAAAGAACCAAAACATGCTTGTCGTAAATTTCAAAGGTTAGCAATAATATTTGTGAAGCTTGGAATATGAAGCCCATGGAGATTGTACGCAAAAAAATTAATTTCAGTTGCAGTTTCTATGAAAGACATTGATGACAATATTTAATAAGCTCACTGAACATTCTGAATGAAGAAGTCAACAATAATAAGTATACATTGCATAGTACAATGGGAGTACTGCACACGCAAACATAGATTCACACACTCTTACTTTGTGGAGCTTTGCACAAACACATGAAATATGATAAGAATAACACTTTCAATGTACTTAAAAGCACCCATAGATAATGACCCCATCACAAAGAATAGAGTACATTTAGGCACTTGCAAGCATAAATACACAGGAAATGGTGAATAAACACACAAGAATTAAAAATAGAGCTCAAGAAATTAAAGCTTGGAAAATACTATAGAGGCTCTTATACACCCTACAATTGGGAGTACAACAAACATGGATTCACACACTCTTACTTTGTGGAAGTTTGCACAAACACATGAAATATGATAAGAGTAACACTTTCAATGTACTTAAAAGCACACATACATGATTATCCCATCACAAAGAATAGAGTACATTTAGGCACTTGCAAGCATAAATACACATGAAATGGTGAATAAAAACACATGAATTAAAAATAGAGGTGAAGATATTAAAGCTTGAAAAATACTAGAGAGGCTCCTATACACTCTGTTCTACCCTGTTGAACAACTCTCTTCCTCTAAATTTGTAGTGCATATGACCCTGCATATAAGAGTTTGTCCTTATGTAAAAAAAAAACTTATTAACAAAGATAAAACCCTGGGCGAGCTTAGCTTTATGTATAGTGGGCCTCTGGCAAGGAGAAACAGGGCACAAAAAATAATAGGTATAGGTAAATTGAAGACAGATGTCCTTTTAAAGGATTTATTACAATCTTCCCTACTTTTCTTTGCATTTTCATCTAAATAATTTATGCAAAGGAGTCTTATGAACACACTATGAATGTGCTTATCTGAAGCATTTTCCTTTTTCCCCCATACCTATTCTTGCTTCCTATGTTTTAGATTTTGACTATGTTAATAAGTTACGGATTCAATGACCACTTGCCCTTATGTGATCACAAATATGAATGAATCTGTCCTAAATAAGTTAGGGATTCGGTTTTATGTAGGGTCATATGCACTGCCGTTTTAATAAGGTAACATTGAGCTCTGCTTTCTTTTGTCCTTTAAAATGACTGTCTGTTAAAGGGTATTCTGTGCTTGAACAATACAACTTTGTTTCCTGTGAAAAGGAGGATTGAGTATGTGTTTTTTTATGAGAAGAACTTGTAAACTACATGGAAACTCAAGAATACTAGTTATGAACATATTACCCATTCTCTAAGGTGTTTGTAGAGATTTAAGTGTTTGAAGTTGTGTAGAGTTTATAAAGACAGTTCACAATCATGTAGACCACTGTTTGTTAAGACACAGTGTATAGAGAAGCAAGGGTAACCTTGACAGGTGCATACAGAACCCTCAGATGGAATGAAATGGTCACTTGACTTTGTGAAAATGATAAAACCTTTCACAATTTACCTCGACGTTTCACTGGTGCAAAACCTGGGATTAAACACTGACTCCTCCGCTCTTGTTCGGACTGCCTTTGCTTGAGCTATCTCCCTCCACTTTGGATCCAACAACGAGCGAATGGTGAAGGACATTTGTTTGGCCTTTAGGCTTGGCATTACCCGGTTAATAGTAAGCCATAGGAGATTAAGGCAACGCTAAGAAGACATGATTATCAACGTGTTAGGGCATAATAATCCAGCATTACCATCGAATGACTCGCATGCCACGCTAGGTTCGTGCCACGTGAAAAGTTCAGTGAAACCTGCGCAGTCACGGTTCGTGGTAGGGTAAACGGTGATTGTCGATTGACGGTGATCGTGACAGGGATGGTTAGAATGAAGCGAAAGTGTTAGCATCGATTTCATTGTAGTTTTGGCCGATTTCACTACGATTAATCATAAGTGGAGACCAACCCCCCGACGACCACCAATGACCAACCCTCGACAACTAGCGACAACCAACGCACACCAAAAATTGACATGCGCTGGTTAAACTCTACCGACACTAAATGCCCCTAAAATTAAGGGTTTAACTACGATTTTCCTTCCTCTGTCCCCCTTCCCTAGGGTCTCGACTAAAGCTCTCTCCAAGTTTACACGAGAAAATAATTGTCGGAGAAGTCTTGATACCGTTGTACAGCTTTTGCCCTTCAAATGTTAGAAACGTGAATCCCTACTTTGTGGGTATGAATTAATTCTGTATGATAGTACGAGACCTCATACATTGACTTGGGTCTCTCTTAGCACGTTTATCCAATTATTCAGAGGACAAGAATTTACTGCGCTATCCCAAGAGTCTTCACAGTGTCTGGTGAACAATAAATCACGACACTGCGATGAATAAGTTTTCTCTGAGTTCAGAATTGGTAGTAGGTAATTATCATAAATGCAGAGCAAAGATAACGCATCCAATCACTAGTAAGTCCAGACAAATTCGATCTACAGTTGGGCGGTCCAAATTAAAGCGCATGTGAGCGTAGGTAAGATATGGTTTTCTTTCTTCAGCCGGTGACCACTCACCACTGACCACTTTAAGCGACAGGAATCCGTAAACATCACGCGTACAATTCTAAAATCAGACGCGTAAAATTTAGTGTATTCCAGATGATTTTGCGGTACTGGCATCAACTCAGAGCGCCGGCAACCAACTCCTGATTTAATGCTAAGCACGAAATTTGGTGGCTTTCTGCTTTTATATAACAATTACTCTCTTATTCCTCACTCATCTCAATTTTATGCAAAGCAGTTTTAATTGACAGAAAGATAATGGGGATGCGCGGTGCTTCACTCGTTTGGTTGCTCACCTTATGCTGCTGCTGTCATGTGGAAGCAGTTCCTGCGTACTTCGTGTTTGGAGATTCACTGGTCGACAGTGGAAATAACAATTATATTGCCACCACTGCTAGAGCAGACATGTATCCTTATGGTATAGATTATTCCACGCATAGACCTACGGGACGCTTTTCTAATGGACTCAACTTAGCAGACTTTATAAGTAAGTGAATGAAATACTCGATTTCTATGCCACAAGTTTAATTATATTGAGTTAGAATGACGTTAAATCAGATATCTAGTCTGAATCGATTAAACAACTCAAATGGTAGGTTGATTAATAGGGGATAGTGGTGTGAAATGCAGGCAAGAAGCTGGGGGCACAATCGGTGCTACCATATTTGGACCCTTCTATTAACGGAAATGCATTGCTCAGGGGTGCCAATTTTGCCTCTGCCGGTGTTGGGATTCTAAACGACACAGGAGTCCAATTCGTATGAATACGTTTGATTGTAATTCTGATCTGCCTCTTACTTGTATTTCTTTCATTCATGAGAATGACTCATGAGGGTGTTTATGCTTGCAGGCAAATATTATGAGGATGCCTCAGCAGTACCGGTATTTTGTAGAATACAAAAACAGGGTTGCGCAGATTTTGGGACGTAATGGAACGGACAGACTTGTTGCAGAGGCTCTTATATCGATTACCCTTGGAGGAAATGACTACGTCAATAACTACTATCTCACTCCTGTTTCAGCGAGAGCCGTCCAGTATACGCTACCAGATTTCACTCAGTTTATAGTCTCGGAATATGAGAAATATTTGAGGGTATAGTCTCACTTCACACACTACTAGATTTATAGTCCATTAAAAGGGGATGAAATTATGTCAATATCCCAACAGTCCAAGATTTATAGTCCAGTATAAGGGGATGAAATTATATCAATATCCCAACAGTCCAAGATTTATAGTCCAGTATAAGGGGATGAAATTATATCAATATCCCAACAGTCAATATTACTATGACTCTGCAGATTTTGTACATTTGTGTTTTACTTCGTTGCGAATCTTTGAAAGGAATGATGAAACTTAGGTTCTGATTTGCTGTTCAGCAACTGTACGCATTGGGAGGTCGAAGGGTGCTGGTTACGTCAACAGGTCCATTGGGGTGTGCTCCGGGAGTGAAGGCGACCAGGTCTCGCAATGGCGAATGCGCTGCAGATGTACAGCGAGCTGCTTCTCTTTTTAACTCACAACTGAGATCTGTCATCAATCGACTAAACAGCCAGGCTTCTGCTCAAGTCTTCACCTTCGCCGATAGCTATTCAATGAATATGGGCATCTTTAGCAACCCTGCAGCATACGGTAACACCAAAACCTTGTTTCTCTTTTCCTCAGTACGTCTATTTTAAACATTGTTAACTAAAATGGCTGCTTGTTTTTTCTAAATCCCATGGTTGCTGTAAATATAGGATTTGTGGATACGACGAATGCATGTTGTGGGCAAGGAAGAAACAATGGCGTAGGGCTTTGCACTCGGGTATCAAACCTGTGTCCAAATAGGGATGCCTTTTTGTTTTGGGACAGCTACCATCCTACTGAAAAGGCTAATAGGATCATTGTCGACCAGATTTTTGAAGGCTCGTCTTCTGTTATGAGCCCCATCAATCTCAGACAGATGATGAAACTAGACGACTGACTTATTGCTATCTTCTAGGGTACGGTATCGGCAGATCAATATTTCGTAGGCTGCTTCCCATTCAATTTTCAATTTCAAAAATAATGATTTGTGCTCAAAGCCTTTTCTCCCAGAACAATATTTACTGTTTACTGTTTAATATATAAGCTGTATCAGTCGTCTCAATCCATTCGGTTCGCGTCAAGCTATGCATCCAAATTTTATACTAATATTAAATTATCATTTTGTTATTTCCTACGTTTTAACGTGTCGGAACACCGTCTATTTCGAATTGTGGAAGCAAATATACTCTGCATAGCTCTTTTTAATTACTGTCTGCCTCGTACAATAAGAAATATTAGAAAAAATATTTTTTTTTATAAAATTTAAAACTTTGTTAATTTTAAAGTTCAGCATCCAAATATGAAAGTATATTATTTCACATATTTTTCTAAAATATTTTATTTATATCATTATAATAATTAAAAAATTATTTTAAAAAGTAATAAATATAATAATATTTTTTTCATTAAAATATTATTTATAAGTAGATAAGAATTAATTTAATTCTAAAATATTTTATTTATATCATTATAATAATTAAAAAATTATTTTAAAAAGTAATAAATATAATAATATTTTTTTCATTAAAATATTATTTATAAGTAGATAAGAATTAATTTAATATATTACTAATTTTTTAAATTAAAAATTATCATTCTAATATTTATAAGTAGAAAAAAAAGTGATTTAATATATGATATTATTATTATCTTAATTTTTTCCCATTAAAATATATCATTTTAATAGTTATATGTGAAAAGAATGTTGATTTGACATATAATATTATTATTATCTTAATTTTTTTATTTAAATTTTTAATATTAAAAAATTATTAGACATTTACAATTGATTAGACTATTTATCATTGAATAATAATTAAAAAATTATTTTAAAAAGTAATAAATATAATAATATTTTTTTCATTAAAATATTATTTATAAGTAGATAAGAATTAATTTAATATATTACTAATTTTTTAAATTAAAAATTATCATTCTAATATTTGTAAGTAGAAAAAAAGGTGATTTATAATATATTATATTATTATTATCTTAATTTTTTCCCATTAAAATATATCATTTTAATAGTGATATGCGAAAAGAATGTTGATTTGACATATAATATTATTATTATCTTAATTTTTTTATTTAAATTTTTAATATTAAAAAATTATTAGACATTTACAATTGATTAGACTATTTATCATTGATTATATTTATTAAACTATTTATAATTGAATGTTTGTTGGAGAGAACAAATATTTAACATATAATTTTATTTCTTAAGATTTTTGTTCCTTTTAAATATTTAAAAATATTTTAATATGACATATTTTGGATTAAAAAAATGATTTAATATTTTTGATGTGGTATAATTATGTTATATATTTGATTGTTTAGTAGTTTTAAGTGTCAAATGTTGATATATGATTGATTCCTGTTCATTAATATTGCAAAAAAGATTATCAATACATTTATTTTGTATGTATTATGAGTATGAAGAATATTATGTAATCAAGTATTATATCAACTTTTGAAATTTATTTTATTTTATTTATTTATTTATTTATTTTTTAATATTGGCCATTCTATATTTACAAGAAACAAACTAAAATTTCAATGTTATTTAACTCATAAGGCCCCTTATTTATATATAGTGCAAGAGGGAGAGCACCTCAATCTCTAGGGATAGAGAGTTGAGGGGAGAGGAGGTAGGACCTAGGTAATAATAGAAAGGGCATTGTTATAAATATAAGTAGGCATTTATTCACCCTTCTAAATCTATAGGCATCCTTATATATCTATGAAAACCCTATCTATACTCACTCTACTAAGGGGTGGTCCTAAAATCCTATAGATGATAAGACGAGGAGGGAGAGGCACTCAGAGGAAGATAATCATATTTTGATATTGATTTAAAATCAAATGTTAAAATGCATTGGTTTAATATTTTTGATGTGGTATAATTATGTTATATAATAATTATTTAGGAATTTAAGTGTCAATTGTCAATATATGATTGACTACTCTTCACTAATATTGCAAAAAAGATGATCAAAACATTTATCTTGTATGTATTATGAATATGAAGAATATTATGTAATCAAGTACTATACCAACTTTTGAACCTTTTTTTATATTGGCCATTATATATTATAAGAAACATACTAAAATTTCAATGTTATTTAACTCACAAGGCCCCCTATCTATATATGGTGCAACAGGGAGAGCACCTCAATCACTAGGGATAGAGAGTTGAGGTGGAAGGACCTAGGTAATAATAGAAAGGGCATTGTTATAGATATATGTTGGCATTTATTCACCCCTATAAATCTATAGGCACCCCTATATATCTATGAAAACCCCTACTATACTCACTTTACTTAGGGGTGGTCCTAAAATCCTATAGGTGATAATATGAGGAGGGAGAGGCACTCAGACGAAGACCATTATATATATGTGGCAAGGACCCTTAGCTATATATAGTCGGGTGGGCACCTTATGTAGATAGATATGGCAATGAAGGAATTGGTGACTATAGCTATATATAGTCTTAACACCTTGTATATATAAATATGAAAATGGGAGAGGGCCTATCCATATCCATGGCCTCGTTCCCTATCCATATAGAGGGATATAGGGGTTGTGTGACACTTACACCTTTGTTAGGATAGTGTATAAATTCCCTTGGCCTCCTTTATCAAGAGAGTGCATAAATCAAATACCCTTGGCCTCCTCCCCTAGTTATAAACTATAGCTAATATAATAGGGGTAGGTTATGCTATTAGGGCCTCTCTTTCATATATAGATAAGGGTTATTTCCTCATATATAAGCTAAATATAATAAGGGTAGGTCATTATGGGTGTCATACGAGTGCCAATTAAACCTAATTGTCAAACACACCTCATCTTATCAACATAACGAGATATTGTGTGCCTATAACTATATAGAGTTGTTTGTCAAATACCTTTCCCTCTTCATCGAGGGCCTCTCCCATTAGTCGAGTCATCCATCCATACAAATTTTGTATTATAGATGTGATATCAGCCATCAATTGTATCATGTATGTAATACAAGGTTTATGGATGCATCCATGTATGTTAGAGATAGAAGTCGATCAACATGAGAGGGTGATTATATCTAGTTGGCATTTTAACCCCTCTATCCTTATATATATAGAAGGGGGTCAAGGCCATGTATATAGATAGGGCATATTTTGTTTCCATATATATAGCCTTGAATTGACTAAATGGTTGCATGACTCGATTGAATGGTTCCTTTTTAACTATATATAGTTAAATTACGCTACAAGAGACATGTGAGAATAAATATTTTTATGTTACATATATGGTATAGATGGGCTTATGCTATATATCTAAACCAAGTGGTTATATCTATATAGTATATAAGTGGGACTCTTATCTATCCATATGGCACCTCGAAGGATAAGATCCCTTGCTTAGTAGGTTACAATTAATTGAGGTAGTATCCTATATATCTTTTTTATTTAGAGGGATTTGTGCTAACATTAGGCTAGTCAGTCATGTAGATATGCTCTTTCAATTGCTTGAGGCGTAGATATGCTCTTTCAATTTCTTGAGGCCCTCAAAGTTTGGGATGTTATGATTTAGGATTGTTTACTTAGGGGAGATCAATCCCATATATACCTATTTGGCAAGATCACATGGTCACCCATATATATGAGTTGAGGAATTCCTAGAATGGATAGGATGTTCACATCAAGCATTAAGCATATGACCTAACATGACATCACTAGTTGATGAATAACCTCACATCAATATTATGATATGTATGAGCAATTTCAGATCTAAACTAGAGACATAGTTGAACATGTATCGATACATTATTTCTCATTCAATCAAGTCCATGCCCAAGCATCTTTATCGGTAGAGAGTTTGATTGATATCTCATATTTAAAATAGTCTAAACAAAGGAGATTATTGATGTTCTTATTATTATCTCCTAGTATAATAGGAGTAGACATTGAACCACTACCCCACTCCATAGATGAATGCAATCTCCTTGATATGATCTCATGAATTGATATATGATCAATTATCAAGGAGAGTGGCCCTCTCCCCCATTTATATAAATGGGGTAAAGTGAGTTTTATATAGTTTTATGTCCACTGCCATAGCTATATAAATAGGGATCTCACACCCCTCTATATATGTAGGGACATTGACCATCCATCTAGGCTAGGGAGTTCTTATATAGAGGGGTAAGGTAGGGGCACCATATATATAGATTAAATAGAAAGGCCCCTCACCAAGTGGGGATGGTCTAGATGTTTCTAATAAAGATAATACATATACAAATATTAGGGAGAAGTGATATTTAGTTCAAGTAAAGGTCCTAACATTATCCCACTTTAGATGGATTCTAAGGCTATATATCCCAATCCTTGAGAAAGAGATACCATTCCAGATGGGTATGATCAATTAAGCCATTCTCCATTTCCTAATTAAAGCTCACTCTTCATATATTGGTAATGGTAATTAATCCTAAACCTAGTAGGTTATATTTATATAATCGATTGAGATAAATAGGTTGGTTACCTACATGAAGATAAAAATGGATGGATAAACCCATATGGTTGGTGTATATTATGAAACATGTGTGCTAGTTGGACCTAGTTGAGGCTATTCAAGGTAGAGGAGGGCCCTAATTATAGATCGGTTGTATGTGATCCTCCTCAATCAATGTCCTCCATATTAGATATATATTGGATCAAATTGGATTAGATATTAAATGTCTATTTCCACTATGAATAGCCCATTCACTTTTGTGGAGCTTATCTCATCCAAGGTAAATTTTAAATCCCTTATGAGAAATACCCTTGGATTTTATTAGCAAATTTATAGATATTTATTTCATAATGATGGTGAATTTATAGGTGTGTTGGAGAATCTAATGGGAGAGGTGAACTATACATATAAATTAAGTTTTTTTGGTTTTTCATAAAATTGACCGATTGCATTATACAACTGGCCAGTATTGATTATCGATCAATTATGCCATCTACTCGATCAAAAATAATGACTGGTTAGTTACATCATGAAATCGGTTAGTAGTAATGACCATTTAATTTCATGGTATAAACATTCAGTAACAATAACCATTTGGTTGCATCATGTAATTGATTGGTAGTAATGACTATTCAATTATAATATGCAACCGATCGACAATAATGGTCGATTGGGTGCATGGTGCAACTGGTTAGTTACACCATGTAGTTAGGTGCCTTAGGTGTTCCCTGAATGCATTTGACACATGTATCAAAGCTTATAAATATCTCCTTCATCTCATTTTCTCACTTCTACACAGGGTTTTTTTTGTTGCATTTCTCTCATGTTTTTTGTAACAACACAACTACAACATCAACTAATCGATAGGTACAAAATGGATTAAACTACTAAGACATACCTTGGCATAATAAGATATGTTTTCATGAATTTATTATGTTTGAACATTATCAAACTATTATAGTAGTAAGAGACATACAACAATTGGATTTCTAAGTGTAGTTTCTAATGCCTAATATACATGCCTCATTATGACATAGATGTTAACTTGATGAAATATCTCTTGTATTACTATGATAATAGTGATACAAGGTTTAATGTCTGTGTCAACTTAAAATTTATTTCCTTTTATACATCTCCTTTGGATATTCATAATTTGATAGGGATGCCACACCAAAATGCTGAAACTATTACTACAAAAATAATGTTAACTAATGATGACATTAAATATTTGGAGTTTACCTAAAACTTGTAGATCAATCCACCATGAATTTATAGCTTTATTATTCAAATTTCAAATTCAATGTTTTGTAATTTGTCATACCATTTTAGTAATGTACTAATTGCATGTTTTTTGCTTTCATTACAGATAGTCAAATTAGAAGTGGGATCCAAATTGAAAAAAATATCAAACCCATTTCATAAATCCATTGTTTAATTTTTTCAGGATAGAATAGTTTTCTAGGGAAGACCATTATATGTTCTATTTTGGGTTGTTTTCTATATTATTTGTACTCTTATGGGGTTAAAATTTGACTGGTGTACATTTATTTCTAGTAGGATTAGATTGGAGTCAAATTATACTATTTACAATGAGAGTTATACAATTTATTACATGAATTTTGTTCTGGCCTTATACTATGAGGCTTTGCATGATCTATAGATTATAAAAATCCCAACTATGCTCCATCCAAAAATGAGAAAAAATTATTTGTCCATTGTTGAGTAGGAGGTTAGTTTAGCATTCAATTCAATCAATTGATTGTTTTACTTTATTATAAGTTCTTAAAAATTTAAAATATAATATTTTTTTGCTTTTTATAGTTAATATTTCATGTATTTATCACAAGAAGATAGGATATATCAAAAGGACACCATGCCTTTGAGGGTTTTGAATAGTTTGAGTCTTCAAAATAATTTTTTCATTTGTTTAAAATTTCTAAACATGTGAGACATTCTTCAGAATCATCTCCACTTCTAGGTTTTCCTACTAAATTTCAATTATAAATGATACATTATGAAAATTTATTTATTTAATTTTTGTAGTTGATTATGAAGTTGTTTCCCTTGAAGGAATTGAACAAACTCCATGATTTCAAGTGCCATAGTCTTCTCAACAACACTTAAGGTTTGTTACTTTTCAACTTTTGGTTTTTGAATTGATGTTTTTTAAATTAGAGAATTTATTGACTAAATTATTACCTCTTTAATGTTAAAACCACCACTCTTACTTCAATTTATACACATGGAGAAGAAGACATACTCTCTCCAACTCCACATAATAACTGTTAAATTTTAAATTAACATTAAATTTTGTTTTCTAACTTACCAGTTTAAATCATTTTTTTTTTGAAGGGAACCCTACATATGTGAATAAAAATATGCTATCACCACCACTACCCAACCCAATTTAGACAAGGGGGAGATATATCATTTCCTGCATAAAGTAGAGGAACTCTACATTTGTTAGGGTCTGAGTTCCACAATTTCTCTCTTGGTGTATCTAGTGCACATTGAGTAATAATTTTAAAGCATATTCATCTGGATAAGAAAATTAGGATTGAAAGTGGGGACCTATCTACTATTTCTTTTAATCCACATGATTTTATTCAAGTTCTAACTATACATGCTTAGGGATCACCTTATACCTCTTCACCCCTAGCCCACTCACTACTGACAATTTGGAGATGTCTGTGATGAAATTATTTATTTTCCATTAAATAATATTTTTTTAGAAAATGTAATTGAAAATTTTAAAGAGGGTGTTATCTATAAACCGAATGCTTTGAAAGTATGGGAGTTAAGGGAAAAACATCAATCAAAGAAATAAATGCTTGTTTTCACAACCACTCCAAAGAGCCAATTTATTTTTGATTGTGCAAAATTAACCGATAAAGATTGACACTTTATTCAATCAATCTAAATCTAGGTCAATTTTAGTTACAAATGATTACAATGATAATATTTTGAGTATTATGTTAAATAGGTTAGAAAATTTGAATGCAGAAGCCCAAGCTTATTTTAACAAATACGAAAGAGACATAAACCTTGTCATCATTTCCAATGTAGAGAAAGAAAAAGATTTGGTAAGTTATCATCATTTTTATAAAATATATTATATTTATTGTAATTTTTATCTAATTATATTTAATTTTTAAATTGTAGGTAAAATATGAAAATATGAAAAAGAAGCCCAAGTCCTTAATGTGCATTTTAAAAATGCACATAAAAGTTTAAATGCAACTATTACATTCAAGAAAATACTTGTGATATTAAAAAAACATAAAAATACCCTGAATAAAATAATTAAAGAACATGACATGGACCCTGAGATTTTATTAAATCAAAAAATAGATGCAGATCCTAGTCTTCTTTCAGTAGGAGATGAAACTAATGAGGAAAGAGAAAATCTTGCTAATGCCAATTCTATTATAGAGAATCTTCTTAGGGAATGAATTTTAAAGGATGACATTAATCAAGTCAAGGCATGGATTTCAAAGGAAAACACATAAAAAGTGGAAGAAATTTCTGTTAAAAAGGAATGTTATTTAATGATATTTCCAACAATAGTTTATTATGTTTAAAATAACAATGTTAAGTTTCAAATGATAATGTTATTTTCTAATACTCTTGTTTTACTGAATTATGATTCATTTTAAATATTAGATGCATTATATTATTGAGTAAATTCATGTTGTATCTTGACTATACTAAATAGTGTTGTATATTCTGAGTTGATGTTGTTCAAACAACATGGTCTCATTTTGATTATATTCATGTCTGATTTTAGAGCAAATATTTTTTTCTATGGATTTAAACTGAGCATTAATTTAAATGTGACATGATTTTGTCTTGATCAATTATGATCATGTGGATTTTTTTGTCATTTTTTAGTCTTAGCTACTTTTCTTGCCTATTGATAACATTATATTTAGTGCAAGTCATGCTTGTAGATAATGTAAAAGCTTTTGTTATGTATTTGATCATTAAATTTAATTAGGAGTTCAGTTTTTTATTGGGAATTAAAAATGTTGTGATTGTGTGGAATCATTATGTATGTGGAGTCTAGGCAATAACTATGGTTTGCTTATTTGGTCAATGGAAACCTGATTGTTATCTTTGACATGGATTGAGTAAAACATTTAGTTTTGAGTTGAAAGTTTAGATTATGTTTTTTTTATTGATGATTTAATCATATTCAATGAATAAAATATTTCTTGATTTTTTATTCGACACTCAATCAATTCAAAATTATTGATATGCAGCTATAATGATGTAGGGGTTCAATAAGGTATTTTTTCTTCTCAATTAGGTTTTCTATTTAATAGATTTGTAGACTTATGTTGTCTTTTTATTTGAATAAATTAAGAAATATTATTATTTAAACAAGTTATTTCACTTATATAAATGTTGTTCAACTCAAAAAACATGTTTATAACCTTCTCTAACGCTGATTCTTGCAAAAGATAGTAAACATGTTTATCAAGGTGAATTCCTTCACGACTAGGTATATAAGCTTCTTGAATGGTTATTTTACTTAATTATTAGACACCTTATACATTTAAAATATTTTTGTATCCCTCTTAAGGGTTAGTTTTCTTGTTATGAAAGTTTTAGTGTCTCAAAACCTAGGTTAGGGTTACTTGATTGCGTAAAATTTTTGAATAAAAAGTCAATAGAAATTCCAACTCTAAGACCTGTTTTGGACTTTTAGGGATTAAATTAAACTCTCCCCACACATACCTTATAGAGAATAAATTTCGTACCCAAATAACACATGAAATGTTAATAAAACACATTTATTCTTGATTGTCATGAACCTATTTTGTGTATTCAGACCCATACTATATTCTATGCATTATTTTATTATTATTCTCTTTTATTCTCTTCTTATTCAATTTTGTTATGGTACTAGTATTCATCATTTTAATCTATAATTTAAGGTACAAACTACTAATATTGTGTTAAAATATCACATTTATGTTTTTTCAAAAGTAATAAAAATAAATATTTAACAATACCATCTTAAAAAATATCAATAAAATTTGACCCATTTGAAGAACCAATTACAAAAAGGGAAAGTTGAATGGATAATGGATTAAGGTCTAGAAATCATCTATTAATCAAATCATAATTCTATCAATAATTTTTATGAATTCAATATTTCAAATGTTTTACAATAGAAAAAAGGATATAAAATTAGATTTTAGAAAATGATAATTATAGTAAACATTAAACTAAAACTCGAGTAGCTGAAACAATCCTTGAGAAAATTGCCCATCATAAGTGACATTTACATCTACCATGTTAGTACCATATTCAGTCTCAACATTTACATTATCTCTACTGGTCTTTATATTATTGACAAATCTTATTTCAATAAGAGAGATTCATGTTGTCAGAGCTCTTTCATAAAGAAACATGTCCACAAGGTAACATGAAACATAGAATCTCAAGTAGATCTCTAGATTTTATCCAATATGTTTCAAAGTTTTGATTTAATGAAAGATAATGCATTAAATACTCTTTCATCTTCCATTAAACTTAAAATCATTGTTTGACAAAGTTCATATAATAAAAAATATTAACTAATACTTTCTTTTAGGATGCAAATAGGATAAAGTTTTTTCCATAGTCATGTAATTGGACTATTTTTTGTTGGTCCACTTAGAACTGACATTGATCAATAATTGTAATATCAAAATGTGCTGACTAGGACATCATTAAATCCTTTTATAAAATATCTTTAATTTCAACTTCATTGACCTTTATATATTTATTTAAATGCTTAATAAGAGAACCTATGTCTTTTTGAAATAAATTTCCCATCATCTATTGACCGTTATCACTATTCCAAATAATGTGATTCATAAGTCCCAGGTCTCTAAAAAATCATCCCTTTGAAAATAATATCTAATATCAGTAGATATGTTTTGTGAAATTGTACTCAATTTTTGTGTTTTAGATATAACAATATCATATAGAATATGTGTTACAAGCACTTCTTCAATTTTAGCTCCCACAAAATCAATTCTTTTGTAGAAAGAGTGCATTGGTATCTCGTTACCATTAGTGATGACATAAATATGATAATCGATATTTAATTTCAAATAGATTTCAAGATTCTTAAAATCTGTCAAAATTTTCCAACTCCTAAAATAGGGCCCCAAAAAGTTCATTCGATGTGTATAATATGTCTAGTTATTGACATACTCGTTCTCTCAACCGTATGAAGTCAATACTATATATGGATACCTCTTAATCATGTTTCATTAAAAAATTTGATTTCCTTCAACATTACAAGAATTTTGAATAATGTTAGAAATGTTTCCAAATCATTTAAATGGTATAACAAATATTTTTTCATGTCAACTTACATATGATATTTATAGATAAAACCTACTAATGATGGATATTATTCATAAATTTTGCATGCATGATCATACATGCAAATCCATCTTGTATGAACATCTTTCATTAGTTTTTACCATCAGTCACTCTAATTACAAATTTTTAGATCTTTAAAAATATTTTTGAACTGCTTGACATATAAGCATGCAAGTCCTGAGTGAGCTTTTCTAATTTTATGACATTACCAAATGTGTTAACAATTTTGTTTGAAAGATTCATCTTATGATCCATGCAAATGAATTGGAATAACATATGGGGAAACTTTTGTTTGAAGTCTAACACAAAGATCATTTTTATGCCCCTACATTACTAATACATCATCATCCCTAACACACACCAAATTAGTAGCTATTACATAATCATCCATCCCAACTTTAGCTCTCAAATTAGATACAACCAATTTGTGAAAGTTTTTAGCATTGAAACTTTATGCCATTTTATGAACAACTAATAGATGAGGTTGCCTTGAATAGTTTTCAAAATTATAAACATGCATACAAACCCATGATGTGCTGTTAATTGTTGTGACCTCATCAATGGATAGTGAAATAAATAATGAATTTTGGACTTTTTCTTTCAAATCCTCCTTCTTAGCTATTACTAGACATTATTTCATTTCCTAAGCACTAATATCTGACTAATGTTATTGTGGAATATCAAGAAACACATTATATTGAAACAAAATATTATATTCTAAACAATAATAAATAGGTGTGCCCTATTTTAAAATGTGGTATACAATAGAGAACTGTATATATTTGGCCTTTAGATTAGATTAGATAACTTTTCTAAATTGAGCTTTGACTGTTCCCCCTTTCTCAAAAAGATGTTTTTGATGTTTCTGATCATTTTCATTGTCACATGCATTCCTTTGCATTTTTCCATATGTGTGTTCTTTTTATTTTCCCATATATGTTCTTAACTGACACATATTTTTCCACAATGTTTCTCGATTATGTCCAACTTAAGTTAGATTCTGTATTCCTTTGTTAGTTTCCAAATACATATTATACATCTAAATTCTATTGGAGTATCATTAAAATTTTATAGATCTATGGGTTCAATGAAGGATATTTTGCTGCCTAGTCAATCTTAAAAGACCTTCTAATTGTCCATCTACTTCTCTTCCTCTGAAGTTATTTTTGAGTGAAATTTTCAACAAAAGTTGATGTTTGTGAGAATTAGAAATATCTTTTGGTAGTTGATTTTCATCATCATTATCATACACACCAAGAGTAATATATTCAAGTGGTGGCATGTAATCATCAATAAAATATTTAGGGGGTGACATGTTGTTATGATTAATTATTTATTTGAAATATAGTCATTATCAGTGGGGATTTATACATATAATAGTTTTTTGATATTATTATTAACATTAAAATTAAATTTATTGCAAATTTAAAATATATTTTCTTAATAACTACCTATATTTTAAGTGCATGTCAGTTGTGTGAGCCTTTTTTGGCTCTCTAAAATAAGATAATATGATCAATTTTCCTAATGATTAGCCCATACTTTTACCATTACCACCAAATTCCATTTTACTACACATAAAACAATAAGAAATTATGTGATGAAATGGTTATAAGTGATGGAGACATATGGTTACTAATGTCAGCCTAGGCTAAGCGATGTAGCTGGCCAGTTTCATAATTATGTAACCAAATGGTTGTTGGAGGTATATAACTGGATGATAGTAAGAAGTATGCAATCGGCCAGTTGTATGAAATATGTAACTGGTTGGTTACAATAAGTATGCATTCATTTAATGTTAGTAAAAATACAACCAGTTGATGGTAGTAAAAAAAATTGGTTATTAGTATAGTGGCACTAGTAGTAAGGTTACAACCAGTCGGTATCAAGAAGGAAGACACCACATGGTTGTTGATCAGTTATGTAAATGTTATAATCACATGGTTGATGGTATGTTGTAGCTAAATAATTTCTTTTATTTAATGGCTACTTATTTGATATTATTGGATGGTTGCCTTTGTCAAAAGAGTTAAAATTGGATGGTTATCAATGGAATCATATTTATTATATATAAGATGAATTGGATGGTTACCCACATAATTATTGTAAAAAATTGGTGAGCTGACCCAAAAAATATCTTACATTATAATTTTTTAGGTTACTTGGTCCTATGTACTAGGCCCTACAAAATCACCAAAATAAAATTCTCAAAAATTGAATATTCATGAATTAATGAATATTCATCATTAAAATTTACCTTGATCTCATCCCATTTTATATCTAAGATCTAAGTATTATCTCTTTAATGGTATTGTGTCAATGATATTATTGTCATGAATATTATCTATGAGCTTAATTATGCCATTGAGAGGTGATATAGTCTTCATTCTATGTCTATCGAGACATGATTTATATTTTCCACTAGGTCTATCCTATATCTATAGACCCCATGTATGTGTTTGTCCATGTCTATCAGTTTCCTAGTCTATGTTACCATTGCTCATCTCTATGGAAACATCTCAAAGATAAAGGAAATCATTTGTGGTTATGTGATCACTCTCCTCGTATGACTACATAGCATAATTCTAAGAATTGAAAATCTTTTTGCATATTTTGTAGTGATGTGCCTGTATATATATTACATTTTTTCCATGGGTTGTGGCATAGGTTGTGCTATTTAGTTCTAGTTTTTAGGTTTTAAGGCTTGTGTTTGGGTTGTGATCATAAAGTCAAGAGGAATACTGGACATGACTATGATTTAACTAATTGATTAGATCATGCTAGTAAGTTGGGTACCTCGTACATCCTCCTTGCCTTAAAGATTTGGGTGTAGAAGGAGTGAAAATAATTATGACTATCATCACTTATGGGTAAGATGTTTTGAATTATTAATCATTAGAATTAATCCTCTCCTTAGTCTCTCATCACTCCTAGGTAGGGTGTTTTGGTTGGGATATTGGAACTAATATCTTCCCCCTTGTCTCTAGTTTCATTAAGACAATTGCCCATAATCTCTCCACTATTGATTATATCTAACTATTTTAGAAAAAAATTGTGTGGCTAGAGTAAATATCCATATTTTGATCCTTGTCCTCATTCCTTATATTTATTGGCATTTATGTTGTCACTGATATATCTAGCTATAGTGTGGGTCTAGTGATTCTCCCCATGTCATTTGAATCTCCCTATGTTGATGTTTATTATTTTATGATAGGGATATAATTTTGAGCCCTTTGAGTTGGTGCATACGTTTGTGTGATGGTTCTAAAGAGCTAAGTGTTTTAGAAAGGAAAGTCACTTTGTTTTGAGTGCTTTACACACTAGTTAGTCACCTTTTAATGTAGAGTTTATATGTAAGTGATTTTATAATGGTTGGGTATTTGGATGATAATATTGGGTGGGGATCATGTTCAAACCCCATCATTCCCCCCAATACTAATATGTATGATAAGGTGGAATAATCATGAATGCTAAAACAAAGGTGATGTTTGTTCTTGAAAATAATACCTATAATGGTGCTTATCCTATAAACTAATCATGCCTTGGGTTTTAATGGAGTCCATTCCCAAACTATTTTAGATCTAGATATTATTGGAATAGATATAGATATAATGGTAGATTGTATGAGTATTAGGTCATGTATAAGAATAGTTAGACGATATCCATTCATTCACATCATATGAGCCCCTAAGTTGTTATTAGTTATTCTATGGATGTTATGTTTTATTTTCACTTGGTGTCCATCCCTTCCATATTATGGTGTATTCCCATGTCTTCAAATTTAATATATGTTTTATAATGTTGTTGCCTTCTTATTATGTATATACCCTCTCCTTTCCCTACTGATTCATCTCATGTTATAAATGTTTCTAGGCCCATTTTGTTCATTATGAGAATTGGAACAACTATAGTCTATCCATAGTCATGTTTATTTTATTCATCACATCTCATCCCATCCCAGATATAGATAGGGATATTCATAGGGGACACTAATAAGTTGATAATATATTGAAATAAATAAGTGGAAATAAATTAATTTTATCTATTTAGTATCTACTAAAAATTGTCATTTTCAACTAATTCCTATTCACATTCATATTGATGATCAAATCTAATATCTACATCATGTTAGCTAGGTTGAGAGAGAAAGTCACTATAGTCATAAATAATAGTCTTTGGTGGCCTATTAATTGTAAAGGGATTCAAATTATCACTAAGTATATCTTGGCTTACCCCTCATCTTAATTATATTGACTTTGTAATGTCTTCATGTTTTAATCCCACCCAAACTTTACCACCTCATTACCCACATCCAAATTTGGTAGCTCCATGTGAGCTCCCAATATGTCCAAAATAGGGGAAGTTTGGCTAAGGGCCGTGACTAGATATAGTTTTCTCCCAACCATCGATAGAGTGTTCAACTAAACTTATATTTATGGGTCCCCCAACTATACTCTATGTTTATGTCCCCATATAATATATAGGGTTACAAAAGCCATTAACTATAGTGATACCAAAATATCTCTCTAGCCATAGATAGTGATGCCAAAATATTAACCATAAATATGCTAAAATCAATTACCATTCCATGATCACTAACACACTCAGTTTGTTCAACACTTTCCCCCATATATATAGAGGGGGTAAAGCACCCCATTAATATATATGATAATGGCCCTCTATATATATATATATATAAGATAATAGTGATAGTAAAATAACTATGAACTTTAACTCTCTCTCTCTCTCATTGGTTGAGAATCTATTTAGATAGATATAGTTAGTTTCCACATATCTATTATCTAGGGGTTATCTATCATGTAATATTTAATTTAATGTCCTTAACATATGAATAGCTAGATAGATATATTAGGTAGGGGAAAAATATATAGATATAGGGGGAAGAACTTCCTATATTATATAAATGCATGAGTATAGAGACAAGATAGAAATGTAGGGTAGTTGACGGATAATAGGCTAGTTTCATATGATCACCTATAAATCAACTTAAGAAAGTCATTAGTCATGCACACCTTATATAGATGTGGGGATGCCACTCCCACCCCATAATCGAGTGCATAGAGATAAGGGTTGAGGCTCTGAAACTCATCTAGATAGAGGGGGTTAATGAGATTAATTTACTAATTGAATTGATCGAGGTAGGTTAGGATAGGTGAGGATACATACACAAAGAGGATAAAAAAGATCAAAGTAGATGTAGAATGTTTGATGGGAATGTGTCTTAACTAACTAGATCTATATATAATAGAAGTGGGAAACCCTATTCCAATCTTTATCTACTTTACCGAATAGACCCCATTCACTCCTACCCTTCCCATATATAGATATCAATATATAGAGTGTTTTTCCTAACCCCCTATATAGATAGATGGCCCCATCCATCAAATATGGGTAGCCATACCCCATATAGATATAATAGAGTGTTTTTCCTTACACCCTATATAGATAGATGGCCCCATCCATCAAATATGGGTAGCCATACCCCATATATATTTATATATATATATGTATGTATGTATGTATGTATGTATGTATACATATATATATATATATCTCAGAGAATAATATATTTATCTGGGGCACCTATAGATATATAGGGGCACATAACTAATGAATGCTTTAGGTAGATAAGGCCCCTATATCTATATCTTAGTCCATATAGTTAAAGGGGCCAAATAACCTAGTATACTCTATTTACTATATATAGCTAGGGGTGGGGGTTTATATATGGCCTATATATGGTGTAGTATGGATATAGTTTGAATGATTATATAGGGGCACTCCTAGATGGTAGGCACACATATATATTTAGGGACCTTCTATTTGGAGAGGGCATATCTAATTAATATATATGGTCTCATGTAACACATAGACTTGACACTCTAAAATAGATATATAGAATGGTCATATATATCCATACACATATAAATAGTGGATAGGGGTCTCATATTTATATAGGGTCATTTTCATATCTATATAGAGTATATGGTGGTTCATTAAAGCTCACACCTTTCCTAGATAGCTAAATATTATATGTGATAGGCCATCGAGAGAGGGGCATATAGATATAAGATTATCCATACTAGTTTAAGTATCTATATATTATATATGTGATAAACTGGTCATCAGTATATATGATAAAATCAATCATTAGCTATATAATATATATCTATATATAATATAATGCTCAAATGATATAATAAAAGGCTTAACTTGATATAGATATATGGGGAGAGAGATTTGAGTAATGAATATAATAGGGCTTGACCCTTATCTATACTATTTATGGGGTGGAGGTCCCCCTATATATATAGTGCTCCCAAACATATATTACACCTGTCCAAATCTCTATAGATAGGCTTGGGTCGGGGGGTCAAGGTGTGAGCATAGTGAATCATAATATAGAGAGATATGGTAATGATATAAAACTCATATAGTAGGATGATGAAGTTGAGGGGTGATCCATATATATCTATATGGAAATGACTAATGGTGTAGCTAAATCTTATCTAGTTGACATCTTATACACACACACACACACACACACACACATACATACATACATACATACACACATAAATAACACACACACACACACACACACACACACACACACACACACACACACACACACACACACACACACACACACACACACACACACATGCACACACACACACACACGCACTCACGCACACGCACACGCGCGCGCGCGCGCGCACACACACACACACACACACACACACACACACACACACACACACACACACACACACACACACACACACACACACACACACACATGGCATATTATAGACATCATGGAGGTTGAGGGAGTCAATGATATATAAAATATATAATAGGTAGAACCATTGGGTTAGATATATGTCTCTCCTATATCTTGATCTAGAGGTCAATGGCCCCAATATATGGGGAAGGCCCCATTAGTTATGAGGATCAAGATGGGGGACTTATCAATAGGTCCAAATCCTACCAACTTGATTGATGTTAATACATGTTATTAAAGGTTCCTGGGATTTAAAAAAATATGCTAATTACATGGATATCTATGTGATTTACTTGAGAGCTTACATGAATGTATAGGTAAATATAAAATTACAACATGTAGATTGAGTTTATAAATATTTAACTTTGAAGAATATGATTTCATATCAATTACATCTAATTATATGATAAATATAATTGTAATAATAGGAATACACATGAAAATCATTCACATACATAGAGCTCTATAAATCAAACACTTAAACATATGGAAATAACATTAAAATATACCTTGAATCTCTATTACATATTTGTCACAACTAGAACATTTAATTAGATATATGATCATAGCATAATTCTCTATTATAACCTTTTTTAAACTTCTTAATCAATAAGAATTTTCATCTATCTATTCAACAACCTAATAAACAACCTATTCTATTACAATCTGAAGGAATATATAACATGTAGGCTGTATCATTCTAACCTCTGAATCCATTATTAACACACACATATGTTAGCTCATATTCTATTTCTTCATAACTCCATGCATTTAAGATAATACCAAAATAGACAAACCATCAAATAACTCAAAATAAATATACAATAGAAAGGAAAATATGTTTCTTATTCACATGGCACATATAATCACCCAAGCAATTTAGTACTCACATTCTCCCACTTACACTTTCCTAGATTTAAATTATTATAAAGTTATGAGATAATGTCACATAAGTAGTTGGTCTAGTGCACAACAGATAGGTTGGCCTCACATTATTCCTAGATCACTCAAGGTGTTGTTTACTAATTTTCACCTTTTACATACTATTTATCCACCGTCACCAATTTTCAAGTAAGTGGCATTCTAGCCTACCACCCAAACAAGTTTTCACTAGGATGGTGTAAGTAGGTGGCTACCCTTTTTTAGGTTTTCAACCAAATTGGCCTTAATTTTGAATGTGATCCACCCTATATAAAAATTCATCAACAAAATTTCAAAATTGAAAACCTACATAGGAACTAGCTATGTGGTGGAGGAATCTAAGGGCCAGTAGAGATTGCAGACTCCTAGAATGCTAGTTGTGTTGCTTATGATGAATTGGTAATGAAACTTCCTTTGTTTAAGATTTTTATGAAGTTATATGGGTGGTATAAATAGTGGTTGTTCCACCAAGGATGTCATTGAACTATCTAGAGTGGCCAAATCAGTCTTATAATACTATTAGTTAAGCAAACATTCTTGAATGCTTTGTATTAGTACGCACATAGGTGCTTTAGAATGAAGCATATATCAATGTTAATATCCTTTGTAGTGAGAAAAAAAAATATGGTAGTGGATATCATAGTGTTTATTTCCTCATAGAGGTAGGAAAAATTTTCAACATGTCATTGTGCTTGAACCTTTACAAAGGTATTATGCAACATTTGGTTTTTATAGGTTTAAAGTTACTGCATGATAGAGTCCCTAACATGGATGGAGGCTTCCAGAACTACATACATACCTATGGGAGTAGATGTTTATTCATGTATCACTATATTAGAAGATTTTTTTGTATCAAACTCATGCATCACTCCAAACTACATCCAACTATTACTTCAAGTCTAGCACTTGTTGAGCCAACTATGTGGCTAGTGCTATAACATCTTTAATATTAGATTGATACTCATCAAGAAATTTGTATAGGACTCTTATCTTAGATTTTAGAGTTTGACCTTGAAACATGAACTTGGATAGATACTGGAGGGTCTACCAATATTTTTTAAGCTATGAAATTAGAAGTGGTAGTTTTCACTGAGTTGAGAGGAGGTAGGTACCAATGAATTGAGTGTAGAGTGTTGGGAACACATATTTAATGACTTTGATGAGCTACTTATCTAACCCTATAGTTTTCTATTTTCCTATGCTAGTTACACAACCCATCTCTCCAAGGAGATGAATTTTTGTGTAATATGCTCATGGAATGCAGATGCTCCTTCAATATATTTATCTAAGGGAAGTTGTGAAACATCCAAAGATGCTTATATCATTGGTGGAACCATTACCAATGTTGTGACCAGGGTGATTGCAAGGATTCATTGAAGTGGATCAATGGGAAAGGAAAAGATAGTTCAATAAGTGGATTTCACAAGAACATTCCAAAGTTTAATTTTCTATAGTCCCATAGGTGCAACCTCTACTTGTGTACCCTTATCATCCTCTTCATCTTATTTATCCATCATAACCTTCATAGATTATTTTTTTACTATGATGGCTTTGTCTTGTTTTGCATTCACCTTGGCTGCTATAACCTATGTGTCCTACACCCTTTTATTGGCATACTCCACTTATTTATCCTATTATTTATACTTTATCATAGCTTATACTTTGTCATCTGAAACCTTTGTCTTTTTCATATTTTCATCCTTTTATTCCTCAACTTTATTTTTTGTCTCATATACCTCTCATTCTTATTCCTTTTTCTTATTTTTTATAATAGTGTCTTTGTTCTTCTATTCTTGGTCCCATTTTTCAATGGCTGCTCTACCTTCTCCTTTATTTAGCTTCTCCTTATCTTCTTTATGTCTATCTTCTTATTTTTATGTGGTCTCATTATTGTGCTTAGCCTCACCATATTTATTAGCCTTATTTGTAGCATCTTGCTCTACTTGTGCCTTCTTGCTAGTTGTTTCCTATTACATTTCTTGTGATTTATTTTTCTCTCATTCATAGTCTTTCACTTGCACTTGATTATGTAAGCAATTGTCTTCTTGTGCTTCTTATGCTTTCTATTTCTACACATCAACCTTTATGTCATGTCTCCTTTGTGCCACATCTACTTGTATCTTAACCTCTACCTTGACACGATGCTTTTCTTCCTTTTGAGCTTGTCTTTGAACTACCCTCTTTGTTTCTTTGCATGTTATTGTTATTCTTGTGTTTGTACATCCAAAACCACATCCTTAGTGTTCTGTGATGGGCTCATCAGAATGTAATGATGAAGAAAGAATCATAGTCTCCTAAAATATTTTCTTCTTAACATGGTCCTCATTTTGACTAGAGCTAAGCAGTATGTACTTATAATTTTATGATGTTTCTTTGGTTTGTTGTTGTGTTTGTGTAGCTACATTAGCCTACAAAGTTAGCATAACTTCTTATTCTTCTTGCCTAGGAGTTTTAAGAGTTATTATTTCCTCTTATTCTACCATAGTTGCCCCACAATGTTGTAACATCTATTTATTACATGTAAGTTATTGGGGAATACTTTATGGTATAGGATCAAATAGTTGTGGGTGCAAAAAATTACCAAATACCCCTCCTGATGATATATTTACTTGAAATTTTTAAAGCTTGGCATGTTCACCAATTGTATCCACCATTATTGAATGAGGAAAACTAGGTGGTTTCACCCATAGATTTGGTTTTACCTTACTCTATAACTAGATAGTGTGCACCACTTTACAAAAGAAGAACTCCTCATCTACCCTCTCATATAAATCACCGACCATGTTTTCCATCATAATTAGGTATACCTCTTGTTAATATGTCTACATTTTGGGTCATTGACACTAGGATATAATCTTAGGAATATGAGGATCATCTAACCAGGTCCTTTGGCTCATTGTATTACTCCTGCATGAAGGAGATATGTGGCATATCAAGATCTTATGTTTCCCACAGTCTAGTGGGATTGATGTTATTAATAGATAAATTTATGGGGAAGTTGTCACTAGAATGCCTAGTGGTATTGTTTGTAATGATGTTGCTCTTATTATAGATGATGTATTTTGATTTACAACTTCTTTATACATTATTTCCATTTCTATAAAGAAAGGTAGACGTTTACTAGGTACCTTTGGAATCTCATGAATTATGATAACTATACCTTGATGTAATTTTACAATTACTACATGTTATCCCATTTATTTCATAAAATTAAGAGGAATTCAAGGGTTGTTGATAATGAATTCCACCAATTTGTTCCACTGTGTATTGAACTTTCATAGATGTGCAAAGTATGTGCTCTCCTCCCACTTATAGATGAGGTTCATTAACTTTGTATCGAGACAATATTCAATGTCTAGGTGTACTATACCCTTAGGATATTTACAATAGGTAAATACCAACAAAAATTCCAAGAATTGATATTGAAAGTTTTGATTCATCGAGGCTAAAACCTTGTCAACATTATTGGTGAGTTCTAATACAAAGAACTCAGGCCAATTAAACTCTTCATCTCTATAGATCATATAACAGGTGATATTAATAATGCCTTTTTTTACCTCCTTAGTGGCCTTGTGTCATTTTACAAAATCTTTTAGTGATGCAGTCTGTGATAATATGAATTGGCTCATTTGTGATATCATCTAGGGGTATCATTCAGTTACCTTTGGTATATGCATCTCATATTTATGCATGATTGGTGGGGTTCTTGAATTTTATGGAACCAAAGGTATTACCTATGTCACCATTCTTGTAGCCCAAACCATCAAAAATTCTTTAATGTATATGGCGACCTTTGGGGAAATATAAATCTTACCCTCACTATATATTCCAAGTAATAGATCCATTATGTCACCCAATTCACTAAATGTAGGTAACTGGGTCAAGTGCTTGACATTTATATTTCAAAGTATATGTATTTTCACTACCACTAGGGGTTGTGCACCTTGGAATCCTTCTTGAAAAAATATACATGCTTCTATAATCTTGATAAATAATATGCATCTAGTTTTTGTCAGGTACCATTAGAACAACAAACATGCTCTGGTACCAATAGTTAGGATCTTGCTCCTCAGAAAGAGCACAATATGATTACCAAACTTAAGCAATTAAACATGCAGAAATATACAAGAAATACAAGTAACTAGAATTCACCAATAACACAGAATATGAGAGACAATATACACTCTTATATATTAATACTTGTACAAAAAAGAATACAATAAAGAGCCGCCACACTCTTCCACCTTACAGAGGATTCCCACACCTCAAGTGTACAGTAATTCTTCTTCAAAACACTCTCCTACCAAAAAAATAGTCCCAACAACCAACTCACACACAGAATTGGTGTTCACCTCTCCAACCAGTCAGTAATAACCCTGCTAGTACACCAAGCACTCTATAGTACTTCAAGTTGATCTCCCATGAACCTGCAACTTGTAATTCAATAGATCATACTCACAATGGAAGGATCTTCCTTGCCTTCCTTTATAGCTAGGAGGAACACACTCTTTGTTCTCTTCACTAACACTGTTTACAATACATGCCAATGGGTCTATAAATAGATCCCAGACTTAAACAATAACTTAGACTTCTATTTTACTAATAATAGACATGCAGCTCAAGACTCGAAATAGCCTTTACATGCAAAAACTCTATTCACTAAACTAACTATTCGTGCAACGAACAGTTCTGGAACACACAGGCGACCGACGCCGGTCCCTGCTTGCCTGGTGCTGCCGACATCGGCCAACTTCCTGCCGTCACCAGTTGCCTTCTACACTGGTCATGACCGACGTTGGTCATGCTGCCAATGCTTGTTCTTTTGGGTCTTCAGCAAACTCCTTTTTTATGTCTGCAACAAGTTGAAGCTTTTAGCTCCACAACCTAACAATCTCCCACTTGGAGATAAACAGCTACAGCTATATCTGTACCTGTACACCGTCTAGTTAGTTCCCTTGGCTCTATATCCCTCTTCAAGATCACCCCTGAAGACTACCCACCACAAAACTTGTAGTGCAAAACTTGTCATCCAAATTACCTGCCACATCCACATCTACAAACCATTTATAAAATAACTTGAACCTGCATAACATGTGCACATGCTGCTAGTCCCTCTAAGAATCCACTGAACTGCCCTCCAATGCTTCTTTCCTAGATTGGCTCCAACTTTCTGACAACTCCCACTGCTTGGGAAAACTCAAGCTAGTACATACTATGCACTTAACCTCATTATGTGAATCAAGACACCTGTTCTATGAACTGTCCAACCATCGGCGTGCTAACCGGTCTCACACAATCATCCTGAAATAAAGTCAACATATGACCTTCCATGTCCCTATAACACACTCATGCCAAAGAATCTTGCTGCTCCCAGACTCTCCATGACACACCCCTGAAATAGCTTTACCTTTAGTTCAACAATACCTGTATATGTAACCCTGCAACAAGCACATCATACAGTAATAGGATAATGTAGCTAATATTATCCAACCTGGTAAAGAGAAACACAATGATCAAACCTCCATTGCCCTGTAGCTTACTCAAGACCATATACCCTGATCTTTCATCTCACGTATCCATTTCTGTTCTTTTTCATCCTGAACATCCATTCATCTCTCAGTGCTTACTGCTAGCTAACAACTCTACCAACAAATCCCTGTTTGGTTCTTCTCCAAGGAATCACATCCTCATCCATGCCAAGCTCCCACTGTTTCCTGGATCTACCTATTCTACTTATTTAACAACTTCTTGGATCTTTACCATCAGTGAACAACAAGTAGTGTAAAGAAGGGAAATGACAAATTTGAGGCTTACCTACCCTTTAAGTCATTCATATGGGCACTTGAGACTCCTTGACAGTTGGCTGTCCACCCAAAATCCATCTCAGTGACTGATGCCGGTCACATTCCAGTCTGCTCCCGACCGATGTTGATTCCCTACAACTACCTCATCACTGATGTCAGTTCTCCCCTGACCGATGTCGGTGTTTATTTGCCCTGAGTCACCAACGTCGGTCTACACATAGCCGATGTCGGTCCCTATTTGGATGCTGATGCCAGTTTTCATGCTGACGTCAGTCTCTGTGTTTTGCTTGTGAGAACTGACTTCTACCCACGAGCTCCTTTTGGATCAAACCCTTATCCAAATCACCCTTGCTCTACTCAGAATTTCTCAACCCTTGTGACTGATACCTGTCCATCATCTTCTCCTTATAAACCAAGGCTTTCCTGCTCTTGTCACGAACATCAGATTCCTCAAGAAACGTTACGTTCTTCTTCTGCATACAGAAATCTCGATCTATACCCTTTGGCTCAAGAACATGCATCTCCTTCTCACTCATGTGACCAAGCCTACAAAGCCACGTCTTCACAACAGAAGAAGAATTAGTAATATAAGTAAGTAGATAAAGAGTACCTGCTTTCTTACCACCCACTAATTCAAGTGCATCCACTATGAGAGTTCTTGTGCATCTCTCATCACCCAACTTTCCTAAAGCAATTAGCCACATCTCCAAGACTGGGACCTGCATGACCTCCTTTAGCACCAATGTGTTACATGTCTGCAATCTCAGCTTCACTTTCCCTTTGCCAATCATCTGACAAGGCTTTCCATCCCCTAAACAAATTTCTCCAAAGTCTCCCTAGACATACTCATGAAAAAATACCCTATATGGGGATGCATGAAAAGAGGCACCAGAATCTAAAACCCTAGATTCTACTTTAGCCAAAGAACACACCAGAGCATCCCGTGCAATGAACTCTACAACACCTGCTTCTTCTTCATGTCCTTCATGCTAATCTGCTACCAACCAACAATCTTCTTTTCTCTGCTCTTTCTTTCCACATCTCCAGCAGGTTATTATGCCATTCCTGAACTTGGACCTCCTGATATTAAACTTCTCCATTCATAGTCTACTGTCTTCTGCCATTACTCTACTCCCACTCAAACAAAAATCCCTGTGAGTAACCTATAATCAAAACAAACTAACCATATCTAATCCAACCTATTAGTATCCCAACCAAAAGCTCTAATACCACTTGTTGGTATCAAGCTCTGAACCTACAACCAAGGCTCTGATACCACTTGTCAGGTACCCTTAGAACAACAAACATGCTCTGGTACCAATAGTTATGATCTTGATCCTCAAAAAGAGCACATTATGATTACCAAACATAAGTAATTAAACATGTATAAATATACCAAAAATACAAGTAACTAAAATTCACCAATAGCACAGAATATGAGAGACAATATACACTCTTATATATTAATACTTGTACAGAAAAGAATACAATAAAGAGCCGCCACACTCTTCCACCTTACAGAGGCTTTCCACACCTCAAGTGTACAGTAATTCTTCTTCAAAACACTCTCTTACCAAAAAAATGGTCCCAACAACCAACTCACACACAGAATTGGTGTTCACCTCTCCAACCAGTCAGTAATAACCCTGCTAGTACACTAAGCACTCTATAGTACTTCAAGTTGATCTCCCATGAACCTGCAACCTGTAATTCAATAGACCATACTCACAATGGAAGGATCTTCCTTGCCTTCCTTTCTAGCTAGGAAGAACACACTCTTTGTTCTCTTCACTAACACTCTTTACAATACATGCCAATGGGTCTATAAATAGATCCCAGACTTAAACAATAACTTAGACTTCTATTTTAATAATAATAGACACGTAGCTGAAGACTCAAAATAGCCTTTACATGCAAACACTCCATTCACTAAACTAACTATTCATGCATTGAACAGTTCTGAAACACACAGGCGATCGACGCCGGTCCCTGCTTTCCTGGTGCTACCAACGTCGGCCGACTTCCTGCCATCGCCGGTTGCCTTCTGCACTGGTCATGACCGACGTCGGTCATGCTACCAATGCTAGTTCTTCTGGGTCTTTAGCAACCTCTTTTTTTATGTCTGCAACAAGTTGAAGCTTTTAGCTCCACAACCTAACAATTTTGTGAACCTCATTTGGTGTAGGTTTGCTCTGATCCTTATATCTTCTTTTTTTGACATCATGAATCTTTTTATCAATTAATGATGCTCAAAATGATCCATCATTTATACCTAAGCTCTTTATATACACTCTTGTGAATATTTTAGACACTTTTATTCCTATGTAATGTTAAAAACTTCAATGACAATAAAGGCTCAAAATTGGCTATGTATAAAATGACAACTCAAATGAAAAGGTCATATATTTATATATCTTCATGAATCCTCTTCCAAAATAATATTTGAATATGGTTCATCATCTCTAGATCTCTCTCTTGATATAATTAAATTAGTAAGATCACATTTTATTGAGTTGGCATGGTTTTTTATAAGCTAACATCATTCTTGTGGTGAGTTGAATAAGGGATGTGACATGCCACCTTAGCCTTCTACTACCATACTTGATTATTAATTCCTTGATGTTGACCTCTCCCCTTAATCCATCATTAATCAACCATAAATAACCATTATCCATTATCTATTTAGGATCCCATCATTCATATATTTCTCTAACTTAATTGATTATGTACTCAATCCTACTTTGGCATGATGCATTTCTTACTTAATTCATTCTCTATTGATGGCACTTTATAAGATATGGCCTCTTATTCCACTTGTGTAAAGTTACTAGGACATACTTATGATCTACATAGACAACATAAAATAAACAAACTAAACCCACACATCATAATTGAAAGAGAATCCTAAACTAAAATGGTGTGATTCATCACCTATTTAGACTTGCATACATAACTCACTAGTGATAGGGTTTGAGCCTACTACCATTCATCCATCTATGTAAATGGTGCCCTGTAAATCCATTAATACTACCATTATTGGCTGAAATAATTCATGGATAATGGATGGACCTTCCATCTAATGTTGAGCTTTCCTGAGAATGCTTGAAACCAACTATCATAAAGTAATACTGAATGATCCACTTGGAACTACTTAGTGCATAGGTTTTTAGCATGCTAGGATTTTTTGGTTGTGTATATGTACCTCTTAAGACCAAGATTCTCTATGTCTAGCTTCATCCATGTGATTTAGATCTAGTAACCTATTTGTCAATGATTCTAGATCACCCATGTGCGTAATGATTATGATTCATATACTGGGTATTATATACTCTATGGGCATAATTGATTCTAACCCATTAAATAATTAAAATAGAGTGAACCATATCACATACTTATAATGTGTGTGATATTCCCATAGAACTATATATAATTGATCTTCCTAGTCATCCCTTTCAAGATCATATATTTTAGTTTAGGTTGGCCATTAGTTTGGGGATGATATGTTGTACTTTTGTGGTGTGAAATAAAAAATTCATCAATGAGAATCTTTATAGTCTTGTTAAATAATTGTGTTCATCTATCACTTACTAGTTTGATAGGACAACCAAACCTAGTAATGATAGTTTCATATAAGAACTTTGTTACATCTTTAGTATCATAACTAGGAATCATGATAGCCTCCACTCACCTCATAAAATAGTTGGTCATAGTAATAATATATCTGGCATTCCTAAATTTATTGGGTGGACTAATAGGCCTAATAAAATCAATTCCCCATTGCTCAAAAGGTTGTTATGATAGCATTGGTTGTAAAGGAATTTCATCTTTTTAGTTCAGTTTTCCCATGCTATGATATATATTACACTGTTGTAAAACTTTGTGGGCATATTGAAATAGATAGGGCCACCAAATAGGACTCCATAAGTTTCTCCTTGTAATTTTGTTTCCTTATAAGTGACCTTTTATGATCCCCTAATGTGCCTCCTCAATAAATTATGGCCTTTCATGCTCTATTACAACTCTTTTCAGCACTTCATCCTTACCCAAATGATAAAGAGATACATTATAATAATATATGGAAAGGCTCTAGTAATTAGTTTCTTCTTATCCTTTTCCACTTAATGTTCCTTAGATATTCCTTATTCAATAAATATTGTGAAATCATGTGATTTTTTTGGGATCATAGACACACAAAATAGATGTGTGTCTGGAGATCTTTTCTAGTACATATATGTAGTACTTCTGAACCATAACATTAGTAAATATGAAGCTCTAGATAATCTCCCTATTTAAACATTGGCCAAGCCCTTCTAACATTCATCAACAATTATAACCTAGCTAATAGTATTTTTCACGCTTCATCCCATCTTAGTTGCTCATCTTGGTGAACTAACCACTAGTTCACATAAATACCCTTTAGTGTGTAGTTGAGAGTGTTCAACCTTGGGTCGGTATCTAAGGATAAATTGATTGAAATTTTTAGTGGTAAAATAGTGGGGTATTTTATATTCTATCACAAAATCATCTAAAGAGGACGTATCTCATGATCTCCTTTAGCCTAGTTGAGTATGTGTGTATTATAATCCTCACTCACTAAATAAGATATATCCTATAGTATAATGCCTTATGGAGTTGGTTATATGTAATCTTTGTCAATGTGACTTGTTTAGTATAATAAATCTATGTTAGATGGAGTTGGTGACCTTACAAACATTTATCACACATCCTCCAGTTATAAATGTGGAATCTCTATGTGATTTAGCACATGATTTCAAAGTAGTTATTCCTCATAGATATTTTAATTTTGGGTATCATTTTTATCATGGAGACATCTATATTTAGTAGCTTACAAAGATTTAAATTTATCTTCTACGTTCACTTTTGTCAAACTACTTTCCCCATAAACATATGGTGAATCAGGATATTTGGATATGTAATATGGTTTTTTCCAACATTTATTGAATGAAATTATGATGATATTATCTCCTTGATGATCTTCTAGTTGATTCATCACCATATTGATGGTCATTTCACCATAACACACCTATTTTTTTCAAATCAATGTAGGGTACTGAGTCTCATCTATCTTCATGTTAATTAATTCAAAGTCACCATGCAAAATCAACTCTATGACTTTTATTTACATGTCATCTAGAAATCCAATAGGTTCAAATCATCCATATCCTATAAGGCTTATAGTGATAAGAATATCACTCAATGTAGGTCACCCAATATCTAACCATGTTGATCTCAGGATCATGTTAATAATGTTGCCAAAATCAAAGACTGTATTAGATATTTCATACCCTACCAACTCAGTATTGATCCTAGAATAAATATCTCAAGGTTTTTTAGTCTTAGCATACCATATCATTTTATCTATCTATTGTTGGACTTTCTATGCAATTCTAACTAATTATGGAGTAGATTGGTGATATTCTATGAGATGTCTTCATTATGCAATGTATAGAGTGACTTCATTAAATATATCAGTGTGGTGATAACACCATATTATCATATGATGTGTACTATCTATCCATACATATATGAATCCAAAACCACAAAATCATCTTCAGTAGTATCTTGTTTTTGGATTATTTTAACAATCTATGTAGCTTATTGCATTAGTCCTTTTCTTGGTGACTAGTTCAAGATATTTGTGTAATTGAGATTTTCTTATCCCATGATCTTGTGGCATCTCCATAAGTGGTAATATTTGTTCTACATTTTATTTCTAGGTGATTTCTTGTATAAAGGCATCTTCTCTAGGTTGTGCATTAATCAAAATCACATTCTTTACTACCTTATCAGTTCACTATTTTTCCAAAATTAAACAATCCTCTGTGCCATGTTGATCTAAAAATCCATATTAGGAACAATAGACTTATCATTTGGGATTTGATGAATAATTCCTTTATACATGATTAAATTATCTCCACAAGTAGAAATGAATTGAAGGTTATTGGGAATTATTTCCCCTACCTCCTTATGTACCACCTCAGTATCCTGCCCTATATCCACCTCCATATCCTCCTTATTTGCTTGGAATCCCAAACCATTTGATTATTGTGGCCCAAATATCCCAAAATCCTATTCTATGTTCCAACATTATTTTTTTAGGAAATCATACCCACCATATTAGTATTGATAAAATGATGGTGCCAAAGTTGTTTATTGTGTCTAGGGAATCATAGGATTTCTTTGAGAGGAAGATTGCTATTGTGTTTCTGGAAGTGTCCAATTCTAAGATAGAGCTATCCAAGACTGAGATGTTGGTGTTCAATTGACCATACATATAGGTTGATATTGTGGTCACCTTGGAATCCATAGTGCACCTGCCTATGATGTACCTATCATGATAACTTTTGGAGTGGGAGTTGTTTTAACCATAATGGCTATTTGTTGCACAAAAAACACAAGCACATTATTTGTAATATCTTACTTTAGTTTTTGGAGTGATCTAAAACTTTTTTCATCATGATTAGGTGACTTGAATAAGTTGAAATACACATTTTTTGGATTCTTGACATACTATTATAAGAGATGGTAGTGAGATGTTGCATGCCCCACCAATCTGCATATTTTATAGAATTTTATTTTGATTTTTGGGCACTCATTCATGTGATGTCCTTACTTATTTCACTTTATACACCATAGATAAAACTTGGAATTATCTCCTCCCTCCTAATACTGATCCATCCTTCTTAGGAGTGTTTATATAGTGTTCTCTATTTTTTAAGTCAAAGTCAAAGTATCACCATACTCTTTGATCTGTTCAACCCTATTACAATTGATCTTGCATCTGTATTTATGTTAAATTGTATATGAGTGATGGTGAATCATATTCTTATTTTTAGTCCTTATAAAAACCAAGATACTTTATATTTATCTTATATAGCAAACTCTAATTTATTTAGCACATCAAAGAATCTGTGATCAAATTCAAAGATAGTCTTTCTTCTCATTGTCAAATTTATTCCAAATCCTATATAGTTTGAATAGAACATTTATTGATCTTAAATTTTTTAATAATCATGTTATTTACCTATTACAGATTCACTTGATTAAAATCTCTCTAGTATATGAATTACAATGTGTAAACCACACAAAGCTATGATTAATTCACAGTTTTTTATGGCATCATCAATAATTCCTTTGGACTGTTACTTCATGTCATTAGTTATAAAGTACTATTATGGGTAAATAGACCCATCATAAGGTGAAAATTTGATAAATTCCCCTAACTAAGTCATCATACTATTATTTCTCCCAAGTATCCTAGTCAATTTATTAACAATTAGTATCTGTGACTTTTATGGAATTATGGGGAATACCTAAGTTTTTGGTGCATGTTATGTCCCTATTTTTTTTTGTGATAATGTAGTATTTGATGTATCCTCATCCTCGTCCTCTTCCAAGATATCAATTTATGCGAGAAAATCCCTTACTTGCACAAGAATTATTGGATATGTCTATGTTAAGGCTAATGCTTATATATTCTTCTTATGTTGTTGTAAAAAACTATGTACGACTTTATGATCTTTCTTTTATGCCTAGATATTTTTTTGGTGAATATCTTTTATGAATGGTCCTTTCCAATCCTTGTCTTCCAAAGTGGTATTGAAATTACTACAGTTCTAAAAACATTAAGATTGGGGGATGTGTGCTCCCAAGGTGAATGGTCTGTGCCTCTAATAACATATTTATCAAAGCTTGACATGTGGTACGTCTATGAATATATGAAAATACTATTTCTAATCCATGGAAAACTCTTTTATATATTTATGAACTCTTAACTACTTGATATACTTATACACAATTTTATTCCTCTTCCTCTCTCATTTGGTCTTCCTTGTCCTCATGTTTTCTATTCAGACTAAGCTTGGGATCCTTACTTCTCTCACAACCTATATATTATTCCCTTCTCTCCTTGACATTGTCTTATATGCTACTATAACTCCTTCTATTCATAACTTCTTGGGTCTTACTTTGTTTATTCCATCATTCATATTATCTCAACTCTCTTTCTAACCCCATAGTCTTCTTATGATTTTTATCCTCTTAGTTATCCATTTTGGACTCAGGTTTAAACTCTACCTTTTCATTTTCTCACCATTAATCCTTTTGGTATAACATCCCCATGGCACCTAAAGTGATTACTCCATTCTAGCTAGGATAGGAACCATGGCCTTTTTTATAGCCATCATCTTGATTAACAAAGGGAGTTGTTGATTTTTTTTACCTCTGATCCCCCTAGTAAACATATCCTTTACCATTTTAGATGGTATGTACCCATATAAGATGAAATTATTTATGTATCTATTGATGGTAGTAGTTATCCAATGATCTATTACACATATTCAACTATTGTCTAGGTTCTATAACCACTCTATCTTCTCTTCAATCCATACAATAACATCTATAGCTATAAATCAAAAATAATGATAATATAATTAGGCCTACCAAGAACCTAATAATCTAGGTAGTTCACACCAAGATATTTTATAATTCTCACCATATATATGTTCTTTTATTATTTATCTCATGGTACATCCTTTCCTTTGTGCTTCCTCTTATGCAAATATATGAATCTTCTATTCTAACCAACATTCCACTTATTTTTGACTTGGTAACCATCACAACATCTACTTAGCCAATTTTCTTTCATGATCACCACACCATTGTTTGTAGAGGTTCCTTAGATTCACTAGAACATGCTAATTATAGGGATAACTATGTGATTTAGTTAATAGATTATATGAATGCATAGGCAAATACAAAATTACAACTTATGGATTGAGTTTGTAGATATTTAACAAGAAAGAATACAATTTCAAAAAAATCACATCTAATTATATGATAAATATAGTTGTAATAATAAAATTAAAAATGCAAAGAATTCTCATACATAGATTTTGGTAAAGCACAAACTTAAACATATGGAAATAACATTAAAATCCACATTGAACCCTTATTATAGATTTATCACAAATGAAACATTTAATCATATCTATGATCATAATGAAATTCTCTATTACAATATTTTTGAGAAATCTTAATCAATAGGACTATTCATTCATATATTTAGAAACCTAATCAAAAATTTGTTCTATTACAATCTGAACGAATATATACCCTAAAGGCTATATCATTCTAACCTCTGAATCCATTCTTAGTACACATGTATATTAGATATTTTTTTATTTCTTCATAACTCCATGCACTTAAGACGAGATAAAAATATACTAACCATGAAACAACTTAGAATAACTATACAATAGAAAGGAAAATGTGGTTCTTATCCATTTGTCACTTACATTCACCCAAGTAGTTTGGTACTCAAATTCTCCCACTAAAAATTCAAGAAGATAAATATATTGGGAATGAACACAAAATAAAGTTAGTAAATGATTTTTTCCATTATCCTTTATTTATGGGTATTTTTTTTACATCCACTCACAAGATGAAATAAACACCTATTTTTGGTTCTTCACCTCACTTTTTTTGTATTACTCTTTCTTTCCTTCATTTCATTTTACTCCTTTTAAATCTTTCAATTATAATTTATTTACGATCTCAAATGTTATGAAACTTTACTTTATCAAATCTTAGGGATATGGTCTAATAATGAGGGTAGTATTCCACCATAGTGTCAGATCCTAATATTTTATAGTTTCCTTTTTTGACCCCATAAAACATTAAATAGGGTAGGGGATTTTCTCTCTCTTTCATATCTATCTTTGTGAAGTGGAAACAATAAAAAAGTAATAGAACTAAGAAATTCTTTGAATAAGCATGAATATCAACCCCTATATATCTAACATACACCTTATATAAATATATGTTTATGGATCAAGGGTTGTATTTATACACCCTTATATATCTATAGACATCCCTATATCTTTAGGGAGGGCCCTACATATTTTGGCCAAACACCATCTATCTATATGAGAAATGGGCTATCCCTGCCCCCACCAATGAGATATGGATATGGGTATAGATGACACTTAACCATATATATCTATATGGGATGGGGATGGTAATTATATCTATTCAATGTTAAAATCCATCTCTCTATAAGGGGAATTTAGGAACAAACCAAACTGTGAATGGGTAGGTAGGAATGAACAAGACTTCATATATTATTTTTGCGTTACTTGACTCGGAATGCAGGGACCTTTTTCATGTGATGTTTAACCATGGGGGATATTTTGGGTCATGATATTTATCCATGTATATCAATAAAATAAAATTATTTTATTATAATTGGCATGAGATTCTAAATAGAGCTAAACAATGTATTTTTGGAGCTATTGGCATTGATCTATTTCAACCCCTTTCCCCATTGGTGAGTTTCATTCATTTTGTATGGAATTAAATATTTTTTCCACATTTATTGTAGAATCAAATCCCATTCCTAAATCTCACATATAAGTTATACACTATCCTATTATTTATGTTAGGGATGTCACCAGTGATATAATATTTCACCCATGTATATAAAAATGATGAATGAGATTGTGGCACTCTACTCTCTAATGTAGAAGGAATGTAATGGAGAAATTTCATATATTAGATATGTTAGATCCCAAAAAATCACCCACATAACCCATTATTGAATTAAAAATGGGTAATAAATAGGTTGAAAATCATAATCTCAATTAACAAGTGGGGTTGGGAGTGGGGTGGTGGTTTATTTGAGTGCTCTGCTTTCCAATGATTAACCTTCTATCTATATTTTTATATATGTTGGGCCAAATATATCTATTTGGTTCTATATATAGATATATGACACCCTTATAATTAATATAAGTCCCCCTATCTATAGCTGGGGCACTCGATCGCTTCTATCTTCCATATAAAGAGAGGGTGGTTGAGGGAGACTCTTTATAGTCAACACCCTCTATAGATATATGGTGGGATATCCTTTAGGTTAATATACAAAAATATCATAAACTCAAACAATCAAACAAATATTTATAGTCAAGAGAGGTCCTATATATGGGGCACTATAATGCATATACATATGTATGTATGTACGTATACACACACATACATACATATACATAGATACATATACATACATACATACATACATACACACACATACATACATATACATATATACATACATATATATACACATATATATACACATAAATATACATACATACATATAATATATATACATACATACATATATACATATATGTATGTATACATACATATATATATGTATATATCTGTGTGTGTATATGCATACACACACATATTGTAGATGATATTTTTTGGTTATATAACACCTCATTCTTTTAAAATTAATAAACTTAGACCTTGGTTGTTCCTCTTAGTTATTTACCTTTTCCTACTTTTGCATATCTTGCATTTGATCTATCTTTGTGACCGTTGGCCTATATCTCCTAATTTGACCATTCTTATGTTGACAACCTATGACTTCTATCTTACTTATAATGCTTAAAATATACTTATATTTCATTTCTATAAATTATAAACATATACTTACTTTATTTCTCCCTAATCACTAACATTTAGGATATATAGTAGCATTGATGTTACTATCCTACCTATTGACGTAGAAGATTGCACCCAGGGCAAGGAGGTTAAGCTCCTGCCTTCTTCATGCAATAATGGAAACTCCCCTCTCACCTATGGGACTAGTGAAGCTAGAGGGGAGAGTCTCTAGGTAAGCGCTAGCTGCCTCTGATGCATCATGTTCATTCCATCAAGTGCTAACGCGTGCGCACACACACACACACACACACACACACACACACACACACACACACACACACACACACACACACACAGATATACTGGGGGGATGAAAAGGGAGAAAGATGTAGGAAAAAACAAACTACTCTAAAGAGGTGATGTACCAAAATAAGTTGACCTTCTCACATCCACTCTTTAAATCAGACATACGTATACATACACTTCAGACTTGGTAGAAGGACAAGACTGTAAGAACTTGACAGGGAGTCCTTAATGAAAATACAAAAAAATAAAGATTAACCTAGGTGCTGTGAAGTGCACACTGCAAGTGATTTCTTCTATTTATTTACCTCCAAATGGAACTCCCCTTGTCAGCTGCAGAAATGTCACCTTGTAGACAACAGATATGTTGGTGGTGGGCCTGTGAAAGCATCAAGAAACAATGACTAAACACAAACCAACACTCAAGACATACACAAAAATATCTATCCAAGATAGAGGTAAAAATGCATTTATTGATTCAGGTGAAAATTTTGCCAGGGCTACGCCTTACAAATGTGGAAGATCCTTTCTCAAATGACAAGTCTTCAATATAGAGGAGAAGAAAGGAGGCCTTTTGGCACCCCTTTTTATAAGTGGCCCATTTGCATCCCCTCATTGGGAAGAGAAGGCTGGTCAAACATTAATGAGCTGTGCCCTTTGTCTATTTGTAAGGCCACTTCTTCAAGGTGATTTACATGGTTTATCCACTTATTAATTTGAAATGGAGAAAACTAGTTGCACTGCTAGCTGTTTGTGTCTCTAATGGTCAATTCACAGGCACTATTTCACCTATAGGAGTCACTTCTTGAATTGGTGCTTTCCTTCACCACTTGGACTACCTACTTGCTCCATGCTTGTCAATTTGTCTTTTCCCTATCTTGTCTCTTTTGGCTCCTTCAGCCCTTAGGGGTGAACTTCTGGCGGGTCGCTGCATTTTTGGGCCCTTTCCATGGTTAACACTCTTTCATTTTGAAAGCAAACAGCTATTTCACTTTGTTAATTTTGATGTTCTCATGGCTATCACCACTTTGAAAACCAATGGCTAATTTGATTTCTTGAACTTGACAGCTTTTGGGACGTCTTCATCCCTATCAAAATGTCATCAGGTCCTTCACTAGCTTTGCTTCAGGCTTGTCTTCCTCGGCCTTCTCTATAGGCACTCTCTTGCCTTTTGTCTTTTCCTAGAACCTTCCCGAAGGGAAGGTGACCCTCCAACCTTTGAAAATGCCCTTCCATTTGGGCTGAGAGTCCCCCGCAAGGGCACATGCCCTTCGGGGTCCTTCGGTGGGTCGTTTCATTCCTCTGGATGTTTTCTCGGGTTCTCACAAACTTTGTGTCTGTAAACATTTCCTCGTGAAATTTTGTCCATGGATGTTTTCCTGTAGACATTTTGTCCACAGATATTTGCCCAGCCTCGGCCTCAACCTTTGCTTAAACTGTGACCCAAATTCCTTCAGACTTTTTGTCTGAAGGAATTCCTTCAGATAAAAAGTCTAAAGGAATTCAGGACTTAAACAAATTTGAACTTACCCGATTGCCTTTTTCCTTTGAAGTGTCCACCCTCCACGAGGGTATTTGAACTTCGGAGTGCCCCTCGGCCAACTAGGCATACCCTTGAACCAAGTGTTGAACTGGTGGCCTTGAACCAAACTCATCAAACCAAACCATTAAACCAAAGCTTGAAACAAGGCTGTTTGAACCTGAAGATGGATGACCAAGTGCCGATGAACTATCCAGTTGAACCAAATGATTGAACTAACTGAGTCTATAAAAACATGAAGTCTATAGGGAGTTGCTGAATCCTTAAAAAATATTCCTGTAGAGTCCATAGATTTTACAGGACCTATGCAAAATCAGAAGAAATGGCTTAAAATAGCAAGAGGCAAAAAAGGGACCAAAATTTTGCCTGTTGGGCAAAATTGGTCAACAAATTGGTGACTCCCAGGGGAAGCATGCCTACTATGCTTCGAGACTAGTTGCCTTGTAGTCCATTGGGCATGGAGTCAGATGGTAACTTAAAAACAACAATAGCTCTGATAAATCTAGAATCAGTCACGCAGATTTACCTCCAAGGAAATGAAAACACACACAAGACTAAGAAAACTACTACTTGTGCAATAACACTTAGGGAAAATAGGGAAAGAAAACAAGGGAAAATATATACAGATGAAAGGAGACTCAGTGACAATGCTTCAGATGTATCCCATTAATTGGGATATGCAATTCTTCACCATCCAACTTAGAGAGTTGGAATGCGTTATGCTGCTTGCACTGAGTGATTATGTATGGGCCACTCCATAGGGCATCAAATTTTGCATGCTTTCCAGGCTTAGCTCGGTCTTCATCCCATTTCAAGACAATGTCTCCTTCAGAGAAATATTTTGACAAAGATTTCTTGTCAAAGTGTCTCTTTATTTGCTATTGGCGATTGGTCATAGAAGCCATAGCCCGGTCCCTTGTCTCTTGGAGCTCCATCAGCTCACACAGCCTGACCTCCATGCTACTTCCTTCTAATTATAACTGGCGAGTGAGGTCTAATGCTGGTAATTTAAGTGAGATGGGAAGCCTAGCTTCCCTTCCATATACGAGCATATATGGAGAATTCTTGACTGCTCTCTTCGGAGTGATTCGATCAGCCTACAAAGCTGTCTTCAGCTTAGCATGCCAAGTCCTTTGATTTTCTCCCATGGTCCTCTTTATGATCCTAATCAAGTTTTTGTTGGTGGACTCAACTAGCCCATTCCCCTATAGATAATAATTAGATGAAGTGCTAATATATATACCATACCTCAGTGCCCATTCACTTGTTTTGGTTCCTAGAAAAGCCAAGGTGTTATCTGAGATTATGGTGGCTGGGACCCTGAATCTTGTCACCAAGTCCTCATAAAATTCTAGGACCACACTTTCATTTGCCTCCTTCAGAGCAACAACTTCCACCCACCTTGTGAAATAGTCCATGGTGGTCAGGACCCACTTGTGTCTAGCACTGGAGGGAGAATTAATCATCCCTATGAAGTCTAGGCCCCACTGCATGAATGGCTATTCCACCTGAATAGGCTATAGAGGCATGACAACCAACCATTGTTTCCAATCAAAAAGTGCACACTTCTGGCACTTTCTTACCCAGGCACTAGTGTCTCTAAAAAGAGTAGGCCAAAAATAGCCAGCTCTCATTATCCTTGTCGCAGTAGCTTGAGGAGTGAAATGACCACCTGCTAGTCCATCGTGGAACTCAAACAATACTTTATCAGCCTAATTTGGATCAATAAATCTTAAAATAACCCCAGAGAGATCCTTCCTAAACAATACTCCATCAACCAGAACATATGGGAGAGACTAGAGCCTAAAGTACCTTCTTTCAGTCTTATCAAGACTCTGCAGGCACTCACTAGTGAGAAGGAAATGCCTTAGGTCTGATGTCCAGTCCCTTATGATAGCTGGTTCTTCTACTGTAGTTGCATCATGAATTAGTAAGCTATCTTCCCCTTTCTACTTGAAGTCTGCAGCAAGGTGTTCACATAGGCCTCTACCCCTTACCAGCTTGGTGATCTTGATGTCTACGTCATACTCCATCACCTTGGTGATCCACCCCACTCTCTTCTCATTTAGGTCTCGATTGGTTAAGAAATCCTTGACACCAGGATGTGGAACCATGAGGTGAATCCTGTTGTTAGACAACATATGCCTAAACTTCTTCAGGCTCTGCACTATTGCCAAGACTTACTTCTCCACATACATGTATTTGACTTTGAAATCCTCTAGCCTTAGCTAAAAAAAGCAAGTGGTTGTTTGAGGTCATCACCATTTGCTTAGGTAAGCATGGCAGAGATCACCTCTTCATTGCTAAAAGTGTAGAGGTTGAAGTCTTTGTTGAAGTCAGGGCTGATCAAAGTAGGAGCCCAGGTTATGGCCTACTTAATGGCTTCAAAGCTGTGTTTCCTTTGGGCTATTTACTTGAAATCCTCACCCTTCCTTAGCATAGAGGTTAGTGGCTTGACTATCTCTATGAAACTCAGAATGAATCTTTGAATTAAGTTTATCCTACCAAAGAAGCTCTATAGGCGTTTCTTGTGCTTAGGTAGGGACATCTCTAGGACAGAATGAATGCTCTCAAGGTCAATGGATAAGCCCTATTTGGACATGATGTGGCCAAGGAGTTTCCCCTCATGAACAAAAAACACACATTTCTTTAGATTAAGAGAGATGCTGAATTCCCTACATCTTTCAAAAATTTGCGTGAGGTGTTGCATGTGTTGGCTCGCTTCCTTGGAGAATACCATCACATCATCGAGGCATACCAACATGTTGTTTATCAAGCTTCTAAAAGCCATGTCCATGGCTCGTTGAAAGGTAGCACCAACATTAGCTAGCTTGAATGGCATCTTCTTATAGGCAAATGTTCCCCATTTAGTAGTGAAGGCTATTTTGTGCTGGTCACAGCCTTGCACCAGAATCTGATTATACCCTAAATATCCATCCAGGAGGGAGACATGCTCGCTTCCTGTTACCTTATGAAGGATCTACTCCATGTTCGGGAGGGGATAATGATATTTTAAAGAGACTTTATTAAGGTCCCTGAAATTGACACATAGCCTAATCTCCCCATTCTTCTTTCTAACAGGAACAAGATTGTCCAGGCAGGAGGAATGTTTGATTGGAAATATAATCTTAGACTCAATCAATTTGGCCAATTCCCTCTGCATGAGAGGCTCAATCATCATGTTGATAGGTCTCTACTTCTGTGTGATTGCCCTGATGCCTTCCTCTAATTTGATGGTGTGCTAGGTGAGTCTTGGGTCGAAGCCCTTCAAATTAGTGTAATCCTATGCAAAAACATTGGTAAACTCCTGACACAACAAAATGAAAGCCTGCCTTTCTTGAATCGTGTAGAATTTTCCAAGCGCAAGTAGCTTGTCCTTGAAGATCTCAACCCTTTCATAATTCTCCTCCTTGGTTGTGATACATGCCTTGTCATTCCTCAATTGGTCATATCCATTAAAGATGCTCTCAAGAGTGACCGAACATTTAGGGAGCTTATTGTTCTTCAATTAAACAATCTAGTTTCCATATTGCTGATGCAGCTTCACCTGGTTCTGTGTTACAAACTCAGCTTCCTCCTACAAGAAGAAAACCATTTGCTGGTCATTTTTAAAAACCTACCAGTTTGCAATGTTGTCAGGGACAGAGGGCCAAACTACCACCTTAAAGTAGTGCAAACCACAGTCTCGACTTATTTCCCTAGAAACATTGAACTGAGCACCAATTGCTGTTAGCCTATCTGCTTGTTTGTTCTACTCTTTGGGAATGGAGGTGATATTGAAAGTGAGGAAATCTTCCACCAAGTCCTAGACCTTATGCTTTTAGGACTTTAGCAAGGAATTCTTGGTTAGATTTAGGCCTCTCACCTGATTTACAATTAGCTCACTGTCTCCCAAAACTTGCAACTCCTTGATCCCTCTTTTTCTTGCCCATTCCAGACCATGGATAAGGGACTCATATTATACAACATTGCTTATGCAAGATAATTGGAAATGGAAAGCTGAAAAGTACCTCTCCTTTGAAGGGGAGACTAACATCGCTCCACTACTAGCTCCGAGCCTACTTCTAAAACTGTCAAAATACAACTGCCATAGGCCAAGGTCTTCTTGGCTTGCCTTCATTATATTTGGTATGAAGGCACCTTATTCATATATGCAGTAGACTCCAAGGCCTGCCTCCTCTATGAACTTGTAGGGATCATGCTCAAAGTTATCATTTCCCCACTCATCCAAGAGTAGGTCTGCAACTCCTTCAGGAGCAGAGGACGGAGATTGATCTATCTGGGGCTCTTTTGGGTCAATAATGGTGTAACTGACATTCACTACCTTGGGTGACTATGGTTCTAGATGATCCTTGTAGAGTGGCTCAGATTCAATCTTTACTTTGGCCCCATACTTGGTTCTAAAAACTAGATATGACCAATTCACTACTAGATAGCCACCTATTTTTGATGTGAAGTCCCTGGACAAGCAAATTGCAAAATAAGGAGGAACATCTGCTACCACTATATCATGGGGAATTGAGAAGGTTGGGAAAGCATGCAATGTCAAGCTTAAACCCTTCAAAGTCTTGACTATTTTTGTAGGTGTCCCATCTAGCTGTAAGACTCCCTTATTCATCTCTTCATATTTCAGCCCCATCTTGTCAGCAATGCACTTGGGCATCACTGAGGTACTAGCCCCGCTATCAATGATGTAGTTGTGCACCAAGATATCCCCTATAACCAAGGACACATAAAAAGGGGGAATTTTCTCTTCCTTCTTTACCTGACCTAAAATGGAAGGCTGTCCATTCATCATTAAGACATTACCGATGCTTGCTGGGATAACTTGTCGATCCAGCTCATGCAATTATCTTTGTAGCATGTCCTTTTGTCTTGGTAGAGACAATGAGTCCCATAAGGAAATGTTCATATGTAGCTTCTTCATTTGGTCCACTATATTTACTTGAGGAGCACCTCCCTTCAAGTTTTCTTTGGGGCTAATTCCAACCTGAGCTACATGCTGAGGGGCTGAAGGTGCAAATGGCTATCTAAAATTTGGGGCTTTTTGATTTGAGTGTGAAGGAGAAGGTGCAACTATCGATTGGGTAGTTTCCTAGGCTTCTTCCAATTCTCTCCTCTTAAATCTTGTGTTGGCTACAACACAGTCAACCTGGTTATTTGGGATGCCCACATAATTCATTGAATAAAATTCCCCTTCTAGATGATTCCTGAGGGTAGAATCAGGTTGGGCTTGATTGCTACTCATGCTGGGTTGCATTGGAGCCTCAAACACCTAGGAATGAGTGGCTGCCTGATTGTCTACATTCTTGAAATAACTCATCATCTCATTCGTGTAAACAACTTGTTCCGAACCATATCCCATGGTCAAACAAATTGGCTATTCCTATACTAGATTGTTCTGAATAGGCACCATGACTTTAGATGATGAAGGGGGGCCTGGATTGTAGTTTTGAAATGGCCTGGTCTGAGTAAGCTAAACCTATCCTTGATTATAGTTTTGGAAAGGGGGTCTAGGGGCTTGACCGTAATGCTAGTATCCCTGATTCAACCTATTGCTTTGAGCTTGTTGCCTTTTAAGAGCCACAAGTTTATTCGACATGCTCTGCAATAGAATTTTAACTTCATGAAGCTCATTAGATGGAGTAGAAGTTGGTTTTTCTATGGTAGGTAGAGGAGCCAATGTGGGAGCAACAACTTGAATTAGAGGTAGGATTTTTGGGAGCAGTGGCATGTGAGGTCTAGGGGCTATTTTCCCAGCCTGTACTAAGCAATTTTTAGTTGCTATGGTTATGTCATAAGCAACAAGAAGTATATGCCCTCCCATGGATTGTATAATTACTATAATATCACTATTTAACGCCTTTAAATAATATAAGAAAGCATAGCTGGGATTCAATCTTACTAGAATGGGGATTCTATCCCAAGTCTTTTGAAACCACGTTTTGAATCCTGCATATACTCATGTGGGGCTCTTTTTATGGTCGTCAGTTGCTCAGCAAACGAGAGGCCATCACTCTTTTCCCCAAAATGGTTTGTCAACTGAGTACCCAATTCATTCTAGGAATGGATTGAATTTACAGGCAAGGTCCCATACCAGTCAAGAGCTTTGCCTTTGAGAGACAATGCTAGCAATTTGATGGTGATATTTTCTTTCGTGACATTGTGAATATTGTAGAGGTTAGTAATATTCTTGATGTGCTCAACGACTGTGATGGGCCCTTATCCATCGAAAGAAGGCACATTTTTGAGGGTTGTTCTCGAGATTGGATCATAACGTGGGAGATTCAAGGGGCTCTGACCATGAAAAGCTACAAAGGGCAATGCCATAGCTAGGATGGGCTATAACTGTGGCTCTACTACGTAGGTGTCCCTTACAATAGGTCTAGGAGGGTGGCTTGTTGGATAAGGATAGGTCCTCTCAAACCTTAGTCTTTTTACTGAGTTCAAAGGCAAATCAATGAAATTGAAGGGAACCCATTTAGAAGCAGACCTTGTGGTGACTTTAGGCATAGAAAGTTAAGAAACTGGTCTTGATTGGAACACTAAAGCTCTTACTAGTGGAGTCACCAGATGCTAGAAATATTTGATTTGCCATAATAGGACCAGCATCAATCCTAAAACCTTACTGAGTTGTAAAACTAAGTCCCACCAGGCATGCCAGAAACTATTGACACAGAAGATTGCACTCGGGGTAAGGAGGTTGAGCTCCTGCCTTCTTCATGTAATAATGGAAACTCCCCTTTCACCTGTGGGACTGGCAAAGCTAGAGGGGAGAGTCTCTAGGTAAGGGATAGCTCCCTCTAATGCATCATGTTCATTCTAGCAAGTGCTATAACACACACACACACACACACACACACACACACACACACACACACACACACACACACACACACACACAGATATAATAGGGGGATGAAAAGGGAGAAAGATGCAGGAAAAAACAAACAACTCTAAAGAGGTGATGCACCAAAATAAGTTGACCTTCTCACATCCACTATTTAAATTAGACATACATAGGGGGATGAAAAGGGAGAAAGATGCAGGAAAAAACAAACAACTCTAAACAGGTGATGCACCAAAATAAGTTGACCTTCTCACATCCACTGTTTAAATTAGACATACATATACATACACTTCAAACTTGGTAGAATGACTAGATTGCAAAAACTTGATAGGGAGGCTTTAATGAAAATATAGAAAAATAGAGATTGACCTAGGTGCTATGAAATGCACACTACAAGTGATTTCTTCTGTTTCTTTACCTCCAAATGGAACTCCCCTTATCAGCTACAAAAATTGCACCTTGTAGACAACAGATATGTTGGTGCTGGGCCTATGAAAGCATCAAGAAATAATGACTAAACATAAACCAACACTCAAGACATACATAGAAATATCTATCCAAGATAGAGGTAAAAATGCATTTATTGATTTAGGTGAAAATTTTGCCAGGGCTATGCCTTACAAATGTGGAAGATCCTTTCTCAAATGACAAGTCTTCAATATATAGGAGAAGAAAGGAGGCCTTTTGGCACCCCTTTTTACAAGTGGCCCATTTGCGTCCCCTCATTGGGAAGAGCAGGCTGGTCAAAACATTAATGAGCTATGCCCTTTGTCTGTTTGTAAGGCCACTTATTTAAGGTGATTTACATGGTTTATCCACTTATTAATGCAAAATGGAGAAAACCGGTTGCACTGCTAGCTATTTGCATATCTAATGGTCAATTTGTAGGCACTAGTTCACCTACTAGAGTCACTTCTTGAATTAGCACTTCCCTTCACCACTTGGAATACTTGCTTGCTCTATGCTTGTCACTTTGTCTTTTCCCTATCTTATCTCTTCTGGCTCCTTCAGCCCTCAGGGGCAAACTTTTGGCAGGTTGCTGCATTTTTGGGCCCTTTCCATGGTTAGCGCTCTTTCATTTTGAAAGCAAATGGCTATTTCACTTTGTTAATTTTGACATTCTCACAACCATCATCACTTTGAAAACCAATGGCTAATTTTCTTTCTTGAACTTGATGGATTTTGGGATGTCCTCGTCCCTGTCAAAATGTCATCAGGTCCTTCACTGGCTTTGCTTTGGCTTGTCTTCCTTAGCCTTCTCTGTGGGCACTCTCTTGCTTTTTGTCTTTTCCTAGCACCTTCCCAAAGGGAAGGTGAACCTCCAACCTTTGAAAATGCCCCCTTCCATTTGGGCCGAGAGTCCCCCGCAAGAGCACCTGCCCTTCGGGGTCCTTCGGCCGATCGTTTCGTTCCTTCGAATGTTTTCCCAGGTTCCTGCAAAATTTTTGTTTGTGGACATTTCCCCACAGACTTTTGTCTTAGATGTTTTCCCATAGACATTTTGTCCATGGATATTTTCCCAGCCTTGGCTTTATCTTTTTCTTGAACTATGGCCCAAATTCCTTTGGACTTTTTGTCTGAAGGAATTCGTTTCGTTCCTTTGAATGTTTTCCCAGGTTCCTGCGAACTTTTTGTTTGTGGACATTTCCCCACAGACTTTTGTCTCAGATGTTTTCCCATAGACATTTTGTCCATGGATATTTGCCCAGCCTCGGCCTTGTCCTTTGCTTGAATTGTGGCCCAAATTCCTTTGGACATTTTGTCTGAAGGAATTCCTTCAGACAAAAAGCCTAAAGGAATTCAGGGTTTAAACAAATTCAAACTTACCCGGTTGCCTTTTTTGTTTGAAGTGTTCACGCTTTGCGAGGGTATTTGAACTTTAGACTGACCCTCGGCCAATTAGGCATACCCTTGAACCAAGTGTTGAACCGGTGGCCTTGAACCAAACTCATCGAACCAAACCATTGAGCCAAAGCTTGAAATAAGGCCGTTTGAACCTGAAAATGGATGACCAAGTGCTGATGAACTATCCAGTTGAACCAAATGACTGAACTAACTAAGTTTTTAGAAACATGAAGTCTATAGGGAACTGCTAAATCCTTAAAAAATATTCCTATAGAGTCCATAGATTTTGCAGGACCTATGTAAAATTAGAAGAAATGGCTTAAAATAGCAAGAGGCAAAAATGGGACCAAAATTTTGCCTGTTGGGCAAAATTGGTCAACAAATTGGTGACTCCTAGGGGAAGCATGCATGCTATGATTCGAGACCAGTTGCCTTGTAGTCCATTGGGCATGGAGTTAGATGGTAACTTAGAAACAACAATATCTTTGATAAATCTAGATTAGTCACGCAGATTTACCTCCAAGGAAATGAAAACACACACAAGACTAAGAAAACTACTACTTGTGCAACAACACTTAGGGAAAACAGGGAAAGAAAACAAGGGAAAATATATATAAATGAAAGGAGACTCAGTGGTAATGCTTTAGATGTATCCCATTAACTGGGATATGTATTTCTTCACCATCCAACCTGGAGAGTTCGAATGCGTTATGCTGATTGCACTAAGTGATTATGTATGGGCCACTCCATAGGGCGTCATTATTTCTTGATACTTTCACAGGCCCACTGCCAACATATCTATTGTCTACAAGGTTCCGTTTCTACATCTGACAAGGGGCGTTCCATTTGGAGGTAAAGAAACAAAAGAAATCACTTGCAGTGTGCATTTCACAGCACCTAGGTCAATCTTTGTTTTTTTGTATTTTCATTAAAGCCTCACTGTCAAGTTCTTGCAGTCTGGTCCTTCTGCTAAGTCTAAAGTGTATGTATACATATGTCTGATTTAAAGAGTGGATGTGAGAAGGTTGACTTATTTTGGTGCATCACCTCTTTAGAGTAGTTTGTTTTTTCTTGCATCTTTCTCCCTTTTCATCCCCCTAGTGTATATATATGTGTGTGTGTGTGTGTGTGTGTGTGTGTGTGTGTTAGCACTTGCTGGAATGAACATGATGCATTAGAGGGAGCTAGCCTTTACCTAGAGACTCTCCCCTCCAGCTTCACTAGTCCCATAGGTGAGAGTGGAGTTTCCATTGTTGCATGAAGAAGGCATGAGCTCAACATCCTTGCCCTGGGTGCAATCTTCTGCATCAACACTACCCTGATGTAAATGTCTAGTTCCCTAAAGTCATATAATTTACAAAAAAAATGTATCCTAATGGTCAACCTAAGTGATTTAATATGAGTTATTATTACGAAGGGGTTGATATAAATACAAGATCAACCCTCATTCATTCCTCACCTAGAAAAATACCAAAGAGACAAAGATAATTTATCAAAAGAAATCTATCAGGAATTTAATTGAACAAAGCTTCCCCATTTCCACACCAATCATAGGTACAACACATCTATTGGTATGAAGTACTAAAAGGAGAAGCCCAAGATTATGATTTGCCAAGTTACAAGCTAGGTCATTATTTTACTTGATTTGCACATATTTTATGATTCACATACAAGACAACATGTAGGGGAGAAATACATGATTATGAGGTCCTCTTCTATATTATTAGATGTGTAGGCAATGCCCTCTAAAATTGGGGTATTTGGGTTCAACTTGATACTGTGTGCCCATTAACCCATTTTTATTAGGGCATCATTCAAGGACCAATAAGAGTGTACCGAGGGTTTTGATCAAGAAATTAAGAGGAATAACTTATCCTTAAAATATAGAGAGATTAGGTTTAAGGTGACAAAAAATCTACAAAAACCTAACTAAAAAAATAAAAAATAGAGCGATATTATGGTCTAGATACTATCATTAACCTTAGGACATTATCATCAACACATGTGTCTTACTTAGACACAAGTGTTTAGTGGTCAAACATAGTGAGAATTCAGAATGAATGGAACCCAAATCTCTGTTAAAGTCTTATGATGATTATTGATCATTGTCATACTCTATAATATAACATCAAACAAGATATGTTCTCTCTTTTATCCCTTAACCACTTTGTACTTGTATTTATTTACACATGCTAAATTAGGAAAATATGTATTATTGAATATACTTTAGTGAAAATTTTTAATATTGTCTTTGATTTCAAACAACTTTTAATGTTTGGGTATTATCTTGTAAAACTCCAAAAGCATTAGAACATTTGGTGAACCCATCCTCTATTTTTAAAACTAAAACCATAGTTTACATATTAGGGTTTTTACCTTCTTTTTAAATTCATCTCATATTTTTGTATTTTATTTTTAAATATAATTTTTCCATCACTTATATGAGAATAAATTATGAATGCTTAGTTACATTCTTATTTTATTCCTCCTACTTATGTGCTTGGTATTCATTTTAAAGTAGTTTTATACCTTTATGGAGTTCTTAATGGAAGGTTATGCATGGAAGATAAATTATGATTGTTTCTTTAATTTTACTAATGATCAATGTATTGCATATGAGGACATAAAAGAACACCAAAAATAGGATAAATCCACATTTTCTTAAAACTATGAAAATGAACAAACCAATGATGCAAATGCAAATATAAATGAGCAAGGTAGTGATAATGACATTTCATCTTCTGAGTTTGAAAGAAATGGTATCCCTCTTGACTATGAAACCTATAATATTAATTTGATTTAAATTGATGAAGATTTTAAAGAGTTGTCAAAGATGCACAATATAATCAATGATAACTTTCACAATGTTGAAAATGTTGCTTCAAAAAATGAGTATGCTTCTTCCCTTTTCAATGATGCAAATGTCAAAGAAATTAAATTTTCCTTCTCTATTTCTCATGATGAGAATGTTGATGAAATCAAGTGTGTGCCTTCTTTTCCAAGTAATACTATTGTTGAAAATCTTATGCCTTCTTTTCAGGATTCAAGTGAAACTAGTCTAATTTGTTCTTTCCCTCTACTATGTGATGAGTAAAATACATGTCATGTGGATCATATTATGATCATTGAAGAAAACAATAAGAGTGAAAATGAAAATCCTAAGGAAATACTCACAAAACATGCATTTTTTGGAGAGACATAAAATGTTGAGATTTAATATTTACATTGGGTAAAATACTATTTACTATTTGTTATTTATGTATGGTTAATAAAATTATTATTGGTTAGTGGGTTGATCATATAAATGGTTAAAACAAAAAATATATTACATTTAGTTTATGTTTAGGTGGTGAGATATTTGAGGGATATTAGAATCTCCATATCTATAGGAAATACATTTCCTATATATGTGTATTGTGTCAGATAAATTATAATAGTTTTTAACAACATAATATATTAATTGTTTAGAATATTAACCTCTAAGTATTTCTCTGTTAGTTGGTCTTCATGAAATAATTTTTACGTAAGGTCCACTAATCTCTATATGTGCTATCAGACCATTATTCTACTAAGGATGGGCTTGTGAGTTATAAAAGGCATAGTCTGAATTTGTTATTTGCCTGAATAATGGCAATATATGTTTCATCATGGTATTTTGTAGTTATTAAGAGATTAACATAATTTTATACATATATTAAAGTATTTAAAGTACCTTTAACCTATAGTTTACATTGATTCCCTACAATTTCTAGTCTTTATCATCGTGCTTCAATTATGTATTATCATGTTTTGATATAATTAGGAGTTTCTGATATCCATATCATATTTCATCAAAGACTTTATGATTTTATAATAACTATAGTCTAGGTGCTACCATACTCTACTATTCAAGCATTTTGGAAGAGGCTCTAATTATTTGTGACAAAGTATTTTTTTTTGCATTTCATTATACATTCAGATCATAGAAATAATCCTAAATCCTTAACAAGGTGATTCAAGGCTAGGACGTGGAGTTTTGAATTGGTATTTAACTAGTTGATGAGTTAATGTAAGTCAATATTTAATATATGAGCTTTATACACTCCTATGTAGACCTTAGTGGATTCAACAACTATTGGACCTTTCTTAGAAAATAAGCTCACAAGTAATCTAATTATGCTTACAAAGGTGATATATGAATCATCAGAAGTGACAAATTTTTGACCCATAAATTTATAAATGTAATTTTTACATTATATGAAATTCAATCCATACACATTAAAGCTATTATGAAGAAGACAAGCCTATGATTTTGTTTATTTATAATATTTTAGTTTTTTAAATTTGGTTTAAATCACCTTTAGTGATTCATTATTTTATGGTTAAGTTAAATGAATCAAAGTCTATAGGTATGTTGTTAGTGTCTTTTTAAAGTCATATTATTTTTAGCTGCATATGTTTTAAAGTCTTAATATTGATCAATTATTTGATTAATATAAGTAGTATAAAATTTATAGTGTCTTATTAGAATATCAAGTTTTGGAGTCAAAATTTAATGGTCTATGTATTTATTGTTAGAAAGTAATTAAATATTAATTTATAGATAATGGGTTTTAGTAGTCATTTGGATTATATTAGAGGCATTTTGTGTTTCATTAAGTTTAGAATAATGGAGTCATCAAATCCAAAATTTGTCATTGTGAGGGAGACCCTATTCCATTCAAAATTACATGTATATGAGATTCAATACTTCATTAGCTGAGTAAGCAGCTTCTTATGTAGGAGTTCGAAGGCAAAAAAGGAAGGAGGTTTTCAAGGCCTCTCATTAGTCACCAATGATAAGGCCCATGTGATGTGATGACATCTTTTTATTTTTGAGTGGTGTGTTTTATGCCAAATCGGCTAAAACCAAGGATAGGTTTTTAGTGGAAATGAATTTTGTATTTTTTTATTTTTTTTGGGTGGTAAAAAACATGGACAAAGGCTATAAAATAATATAATAAGGATTTAGTCCTCATTCTATTTTATTTTCAAGTATTATGTTATGTGAAAAATAAGAACAAATGTAGTAAATTCCTATTCACTTGTGAGTATTCCCCATTTTAGAAGTATTTTTGAATGTTTCTAAAAATTTATTATAAAAATCATGGATTTCATGTAAGATCATACAACATGATTCTATATGCAAGCTCGTGCAACACACCATGGCTGAAGTTAACTCCATTGGTGACATGTTATAGTGTAAGAATGAGATATGTTTTACCATGTAAAAACTAAGGGGGGGGGGGAATGTTGGGAATTAGTATTTACATTGGTTGAAATACTATTTATTATTTACCTCATGGTTAATATGGTTATTATTGGTTATTGGGTTGATCATAAATATTATTAATAACAAACAATTTTCTATGGTTAGCTTATAGCTAGGTGGTGAGATATGTAGGAGATAATAGAATATCCCTATCTATAGGAAATACATTTCCTATATATATGTATTGTTTTAGATGAATTTTAATAGTTTTTAACAACATAATATATTGTGTTTTTGAATATTAACCTTTGAGTATTTATCTATTATCTGGTCTTCATGAAATAATTTTGGCATAAGATCCACTAATATCTATACAAAAAGTCCCAAATATATTTGATGTATCTTGTGAAAATGTCACACCATGTAAATTAAAGAAATAAAAAAACATGTTTCCTAAAGGTTTCCTAATGATATAATTTCTTAAGATAAATAACAAGGATGCAAATGATAGTTATGTCAATATTCGATTCTCACATAACAATTATGAACCTAAAGTAGAAAGTGATATTGCATTAATTTCTCCTATTTATATAATATGTGAATCTAAAAATCAAAGTTAAAGTGACATTATTATATCTCCTGATGTGGTACATGACACAAAAAAAAAATTCTTCCCTTTCCTCTTTTACATTTTCTTCTAAAAAGGAGACAATGCCAAAAAATGAAATTATCCCTCCTACTCCTATAGTATGTCATGGAATTTAAAGTAATATAGCACCTTGAAATGATAATGTTATTAATGTTTGTACTATCCAACATGATATAATACCTTAGTTAAACATGGATAACCCTTCACAAAAGGAAGTACAACCATGTGATGGTCCCCACATGATAGTGAAAAAGATTCAATTATACCTATGTTTCATCTGCATGGAAATTTAAAACCACTAGAAAAAAGTTCAACCTCTTATTTGTTTTCTATCATATGAGATTTGCAACAACTCAAGACTCTAAAAATAAAAATTTCTTCTCATGAAGCTATTCTTAAGGAGAATACATTAACAAAGCAACCTATTGTTAGGGATGCATTTATGTATCCTTATTATTTTAACTTAATTATGCCTAAGTTATCATCTTTTTATGTTTGAATGGATTATTATATTCATTTACAACAATATATACACTCTTTTGAATATTGGGCCCAAAATGGAATATTTATATTAAAATATTTTCATCTTAGATTAACCCAACAGTCTCTTGATTAGTTTTATTCTCTCCCAAATGGTTCATTATCAACTTTAAAAAATTTTTAAGATCTATTTATATCAAATTTTCATCATTATACCTTACCTTAATTACCATTGGAAAATTTTCAAGCATTGACACAAATAGGAAACGAGCCTATATAAGATTATGTAATTCAATGTAAGGATGCCTTATATTCTTTAAAATATACACCATATAATTTGGAAGTATAATTTATATTTAGTAAAGGCCTTATTTCTCCACTCAAAGAAAGAGAATTACATAGGCCCTTGTATTCACTTGAGACCCTATGTTGGGATGTGCACAATTATGCATGCACTCTGATGAATGCCCAAACCAACTTCCCTATTTCTCCTTAAAAAACCAGACATGGTAAAATTACTATTTCCAAACCAAGTAAACAAGTTACAAAGAATCATGATTCAATTTAAACACCTCATACAAAATCAACTACAAATGCAAGGAACAAGTAATAAAAGTAATAAGTAAAGGAAAGGAACACATTTTTAGAGTAACTCCCATAGTTAGACCATGAACCACTACCAAATGATAATCTCTTTAGTTTGATTGGTATCATGATAGAACACAAGATATATTGTTAAATTTGTTGAATAAACAAATGATAAAACTCCATAATAATTCAAATTACCCACCTCACATATTTGAGAATGAAAAAATACCACTTTAAAACTTATCATGGTATTAATGGACATCAAGATAATGAATGTTTTGCTCTCGAGTAAAAGCTTATATAGTTAGCTATTCATGAAATCATTACATATCAACAAGTCATATCTAGACCTATTTTACATACTTCTCTTAGAGGATAATATAATATAGTAAAGACATTCCATGCTAATCCCTATGAGGAAGACATGGTCCATCGAACTTCACAAAAGATGACCTCTAGTATAAGTCCTACTCATATGTACTCTCTCTTAGGACCAATCTCTCCTAAATTGATCCTACCAAGGAACCATTGGTTGATCAGGTCCTTCATAAAGAGACATAGGAATAAGGTAAACTTACACACCAAATACAGATACTTAAATAGATACATACAAATTCATAGGATATTTCTATAGATACTTTAAATAATATTATAGAAACACAATCTGTAGTCCCATTTCCACATGATCATTATAGTTAGGATTTCTTATAACAATCTAGATTTATTTACATGCAATGATTTATTACTAATATAATACACGCATTAAAAAAATAAACACACTTGTTACAAAATTTACCATATACAAACATACATCATATAAAAAATGTAATCAGCTAAATTTACACTATCATGTGAAATAAGAATACCAATTATAAACCTAGCAAAGAACCATGATACAAATTCCTAATTCCTAATTCAGACATCAAGATCATCTACACATGTACCTATTACTACCATTCAAAATAAATCATAAAACACTCAATGATGGGTTCTATGAAACCCTATTCCTATTACTCCTACTATATCTCCTATGCCACATAGTCCCATTTTACATACGCATAACATCAAAAATAATACAATGACAGATATTACACCTTTACATGTTCCTTGACAATGTCACAATATTATTACACTAGGTTCATAGTGGGGAGATATGCATGACCATACATTGGATTCAATCATAGGATCATCTTTCTATTTCAATTATTCAAAAAATACCAAAAAATAAAAAACATTAAAAAATCCAAAAACATTTTTGGTAACTACATGTTCTATTGGCTCCTTAGCATCTATGTGTTACTTCCATTCGATAGATGACATATTAAGTTACTCCTACATACACATGTGTATCACACTTATAATCAAGTGTGAAATACATACATAGATACATGAATCATTTATATTTTGTATTCTGGGCTTTCTCTCTACTCATGTCATATGGACATTGGGGGCATCAACTTATTTGATCTTAATACACATGGGTTATATGATTTGATGATAAATATACATTATCATACCTGAGATTACATATGTACTTACACATGCCTATTATCCATGATTATATCTTACACAAGGTACTTGATATGTTATACACTTGACATATTTTACTAACACATTGGATCCATGGGCTACTATGACATGTTTATGGTGGTTTCTTATACTTTGCTTTATGCACTTCCTTGAGTGTCTTGCCTTACTACAATATTCCTTGTTTGAGCATTTTAATATGCTCCTTTACTTATGAAACCCATGCCTATGTATGATTTTATTGAAATTTTCATATGCCATTATTTATTGTATAGACATTTGAATATGGGATTAGTGATTTGATATACATTTGACTAAGTCATGTCCTTTCAATTGTGTGACATTTGAACCATTATCTTTTGACTTGATTTTGAGTCTCTTATATGTGTGATTATTTTCTAGTTGAGATTATACTATTACTATATAGACATTGTCATGTTATGTATCTTGTCTATTAGGCCTACATGTGATCACATTGGTTCTATGCACTTTAATGATACATTTACCTAGACATATTCCCTTCTATATGCTATAGGGTTACGTTCATAGATTATACAGTTGTATTGTGAGGTAACTACCAATTCCTAAATTTACTTCACCTCAAAGGGGGGGATATTTATGGAGGCATGTCATATATACATGTTATCCACACTTGGCATAGTTTCCATATTTAGTGGGGACATGCTTTAAAATCATGTTCTCCACATTCATTCAGTATATGGTACTTATATCAATTTTTAGATTTAGTGGGAACATGTCATATGGGCATGGATTTCACACATTAATAGTTATTAGATTTAGTGTGGTAATAATTTTGAATCATGTTATTCACATTCATCTAGTATATGATACATATAATAGTTTCCAGATTTAGTGGGGGCAATCTTTGAAAGCATGTTATCCACACTTATTTAATATTTAGAATCTCTAGTTTATAGTGGAGGCATGTTTTGGAAACATGTACCATGTATTGGTACTTATAAAAATTTTCATATTTATTAATATATAGTTGGGTAATTATTTGGAATCATGTTCTCCAAAATTATACAATTTTTTGTATTGGCCAAAGCACACAGTGATATTATTCAGATTCACAGTTGTGGCAAAATTCTATACATTGGTACCATTTTTATACATAGTTTTAGCATGAGACATATCTAAGGTACATATTATATTAAAAATGCGCCTAATATAACTAAATAAAAATTAGTTTTATATTCCAAAAATCTATTATGGATTGTTACCATAGCATGAAATTTTACATATTGATACCCTGATTGGACTTTTACATACTCATACCCTAGTCAAACTATTACAGACTATATTGAGTCTTACATGTCTATAGTGGTTGGTTATTTTTGGTATGATTGGAGAGATTATAAATAATTTGGTCTCATAAATTATTTGGGTGAACTTAATTACATCACTCATCCTATACCGAGCTATACATATACATATCTTTTGCACTTGAGTTATGCTCGTCAATAAATGATACTCTTGATGGTTGGAACACAAATCTTACCATTTTGGGTTAGAGGCATGATCACCTCCCAAATATACCTACTATAGGTATAACAATAAATGGTGTAACCCACTTGACCACTTATAGGCTCATTCATCAGCTTGGAAAGAAGATGGATGAGGTTACAAGCTCCCTATCTGATTCTTCAATTTCTATCACTCTAGAATCATTACTACACAACACCTACATATGTTTATTCTATCCATGCTCTTTATTTATGTTAATTTTTATTATCACTTTTAAATTATAGATTATATGCACTAATTTTATATTGTAACATGTTCTTGGTTGTAATTCAGTCACTAACAAAGAATTCAAATTGGGCACATGTAGAGACAAGGTATGAATACATACCCAAGTATGCATTCCCTTCCTTTAAACTAGTAGTTTCATTAATATATTAAGGGGGTAGGAAAAATTTAGACAATATTTTATGATTATATATCACCTTAGTCTTGAACACTTGGAAAACTTAGACCTTTGTTATTCTTCCTAGTTCTTTATCTTTTCCTACTTATGTATCTCTCACATCTACTCTATTATTGTGCTCCTTGGCTTATATCTCTTAATTCAACCAATATTATATTGATAACCTAGTAATTATATATTTCATATAATGATTAAAATGTACTTATATTCCATCTTTAAAATTTATGAACTTGTACCTACTTTGTTGCTCCCTAAACACTAATGTCTAAGATAAATAGTAGCATAGCCATTACTATTATATCCTAACACAAGTGTCTAGTGCCCTAAATTCATCTAATTTAAAAATGAAACATATCCTAATGGTCATCCTAAGTAATTTTATGTGAGTTATTATTCCAAAGTTGTTAATATAAATACAAGATCGACCCTCATTCATTCCTCACCTTACAAAATACTAAAGAGACCAAGAAAATTTATCAAAATAAATCTATCAAGCATTTAATTGAACAAAGCTTCACTATTTCCACACTATTCATAGGTACATCAAATCTATAGATCTTAAGGAGTAAAATGAGTAACTCAAGAGCCTAGTTTTACAATTTACAATCTATGTCACTATCGTACTTGAATTAAACATTTTATATGATTCACACACAAACTATTACATAAGAGATAACTACATGAGTCTGAGGCCATTTTTTAGAGAATTAAATATCTTAGTAGTTCCCTTTGATGGTGGGGTATTTGGGGTTAGCTCAACATTGTGTACCCACCAACCCACTTTTTCTAGGGCTTGATTCAAGGGAAAAGGAGAGTGTACCTGACAAAAAACCTATAAAAACATAACTAATGGATTAAAAAATAGAGCTATATTGTGATCTAGACACTATCATAAAACTTAGGACACTATCATAGACATAGGTGTCCTACATGGACGTAAGTTCAAGTGGTCAAATTTAGTTAGAACTTAGAATAAATGGAGCCTAAAATCTCTGTTATAGTCCTATGATGATTCCTTATCATTTTAATACTATATAATAGAACATAAAACAATATATTCTCTCTATTTTATCTCTTAATCACTTCATATTTGTATTTATTTTCACATGATAAATTAGAAAAATCTACATTATTGACTATATTTTAGTTTAAATTTAAATATTATCACACATACATACATAAACACACACACACACACACACACACACACACACACACACACACACACACACACACACACACACACACATGCACACACGCACACACATGCACACACACATGTAAGTATGTATGTATATATGTGTGTGGGTGTGTACACACACACACACATCTATATATATATAGATATCTAATACACACACACATACACACACATGTTTGTATGTGTATATCTATGTATATACATATATACATACATGTATATATATGTGTGTGTGTATGCACACAAACATATATGTATATATACACTCATATATACACACATAGATAGATATAGACATATATATATATATATATATATATATATATATATATATATATATATATATATATATATATATATATATATATATATATATATATATATATATATATATATAGACACACACACACACACACACACACACACACACATACACACAAACACATATGCACGTGTGCATGCACACACACACACACACACACACACACACACACACACACACACACACACACACACACACACACACACACACACACAAACACACACACACACACAGACAGAGGAGATTAAGTAAATCTTTGTCAAACTATTAAAATGAACGTAATGATCTTTGATCTGAGGAAGGACCAAGAATAAATTAAACTTTGGATCCTATCATGTCTATTATTTTTCAACTTTGGCATAATGATATGGATTTTTTGGACTCATCATAAATTGGGTCAAGGTGGCTGAAATATTTGGGATCTCATATAAAGTTAACATCCCATGACTTGGGTATTAACTGCAACTCATATCTATATAGTCATTATACCCAATGTTTCTCTTAATAATATTACATTTTTATACCATGCCTTAGGAAAATTTTTGGTACTGTTTAAATTTATAGCTTCCATTCATAATCCTACCATGAATTATACAAGAATATTTTTGTGGTAGTTCCTACTTATCATTAAGATCATATCCTTGATCCTCTTAATGATCATTGTTATCTAACTCCTCATTATTTGAAGATCATTTATACGCTCTTAGGGATACGAAATTTAGTGTATGCTTTTGACTACCCCTACCCCAACCCTATTTATATGATCTTGTATAGTTAGATATTTGGAGGACCACTATCTCCCTATCTCTTTATATCTAGATGGGGGAACCCTATATACAGGTATGGTTGACCTTGAGGGGAATATAGGGGGTAAATGGATGCTTAGGAGGATGGACCCTATCTAGATTATCTATAATGGGAACTCAACCCCATTTCCCCCCATATATAGAGAGGTGGTCTTGGGATTTTCCTTTTTTTATTTTTTTCAATCTATAGGCCACGAATGGAGACTATATCTAGTTAATAATTTATGCCCATATGTAGATTGGGGCCCAATGACCTACCCTACCCATAACAACCATAATAAAATGATTTGTTAATAGATATGTTACCACACATGTTCCTTATTACATTAGAATAATAATTCACATCCTTACATATCCCTTTCCCCTTATAGTCTATCTATATCCTAGGGGATTACATTATATGTGAAATAGAGGGTTTTCTAGAGGGAGCCTCCCTCTTTTATTACCATAAAAATCTATTGTGAGAAAATCCCAAACTAGAGCTAAAGCATTGTTTTTTTATGATATCTTTCACCACTTCCTCCTCTAATTCTTGGGAGACTTGTCACATATAAAATATTTCCACTTTGTGATATGCTTACTATTTTCTATCACTCTTCCCCTACTATAATCAAATGGGTGGTTAGTGATTGAGCCCCTCTTCTAGTTATATAGATTCAAGAACATCTATTACTACCAAAAAGATCCAATGGATATGAATATTTGAAATTTAGGAATTCAAACTTCCATTAGAAGATTCATCTTATCTATCATGAGAAAGATACAATTTACCTAATGATATCCTTTGGGTTTTGAACTCCATATGGATGTAACATTATTTATTATGAGTATCAATTCTTTGCATGGACCCACTTATCATTACATTTTTTATAATTTGATGATATATAAACTGAAATCAAGTTCTTGTTGTGCCCTAAAACAAACACACCCAATTTTAAAATTCAAATAGGGAACCAATATTATATGAATATCCTTATTCAAGGTCATATAAGCCTTAACATCCATGGTATTGATATTGATATGCAAAAGTTTAAGGTTTTCCACAATGTTTACATTTATAAGAGCTAGAAATATGAAAATAAAATCCTTAAGATTTATTTTTATTAATTTTTAACCTTGGGTTTTCATAATTATTTCAAATTGACTTCATTATTTATTTGGACTAATGGAACTAATGTGTCATGTCCTAGTGTTTCTATAGTTTTCATGTGTTCAAAAGATTATAAAGAAAAACATACAATGTATTAATGTTTGGGACCTACCTATATTATTTAGGATTGTAAAATTTGGTAATGTTATGTTACATGGATCCCTTCAGCCTTTACAAAAGATTCTATGTGTTCAAAGTTTCTAAGCTTACATATATTAACAAATGGCATTATTACATTACTTGGAACTGATCACAGTTTAGAAAAGTTTTGTACTTTATTGATAATCATGTCACTTCAAGACATCCATGTAGTAGAGCCACACTTGGAAAGGATAGAGTTTTCTTTAAAAAAATCTAAGTCCTTAAAGTTTTTTATCCCTAAGAACATGCCACATGGTGTAATCACGTTACTTTAAACCATGAAAGTTCAAAACAAACTTAATCATCTAATGGTTCCAAGGTTTTATAGTTTTGAGAGATTCAAAATTGGAAGAATTATGATAACCTAGAACTTGAATGGATTAAACATAGTCTAATGACCCTTTAGTCTAATGGCCTTGAGGTCTCGAGGCTCTGATGTCTTGTAGTGCAGAGATTTTTCCATGTGGCAAGATTTCATTACCCAGACCCTTCCTAGGGATGCACATAGTTCAAAAGATATAAACAAACTAAGTGATGAGTCTTTGAGTTCCATTAAGCATATGATTAGTCCATGTGGCTCAATCACATTAACCTGTGGCTATGAAGTACATAAAGTAGGATTATAAATCTAAAGACCCTAGTAAGTGAGAAGCATACAAGTGTCATGATTAAAAATACACTTGGCCAAAGTATGAATAAATAAGTTTGATATCAAAGTAAAAATTAATGAGTGAGAAATTGAAGTCTTAAATGAATTGATTGGACATAAAAAGTTAATGAAAAATTGCCATATGGAAAACACAAACCTACTAAAGTTGACTCACACATTCAAATTTAAAATAAAAACATAATAAAATACAATTATTTACATTAAATTCATATGAATTTAGCATTAAAGGCACATAATTTATATATTTGTTAAAAATATAAGCAAAGGAATGCCACTTCACCATTAATCTATGAGTGAACATTAGAATTTTGATTTATCCAATGAGCAACAACCCTAGTTTTAGCAAATTTGTGAAGAGATTTCATAAAGTTTTATATAATTATTTCATAGTTCATACCATTAAAATAGCTTATCCAAAAGAACCACAAGTCCAAATCCTTATGTCTACTCCATTATTCGATACACTAAGTATACTAACATTGTATTAAAAAAGAGTGCCCTAGATTTTAAGTTCCCATACTGTTTAGTCCTCTAAAATGAAGTAGTGTTTATAGAACCATACTCTTCACATGACCAATTATCTCAAGAAGATAATTAGTGCATTGATAACTTTCTACCAATAAAGACCATGAGACTTCATCAAGAGACAACCAAACCAAAGGTGATGCCTTGTATCAATTTGCTTGATTATTTAGTTTTCAATGGTACCTGTTCTATGGAGTATTTACATCTTAATAAAGGGAATAATACAATCACATACATTTTGCTAAAGGTATTTGAAAGGTAACTCAGGATCTTAATGCCTAAGGTTACTTATAACCAAGTCTTAACCAATGTATGAATTGAGCACAACACTCTAGAGTTAAAATTGAAGTAGTGGCTAGTGAAATGCTAGAGATTGAATCCTAAGGGGGATCATTTCTTATAAAAGTATCATTAAATTCAAGCCTACTATCAGAATGGCCATGGCCCTTTTGAATATACTATATAGTTTTTATAAATTAACTTGTGTATAGGTGGAATTGGTCCCATTAATGGGAATCTTCTTGACTTCTAATAAAATTGTGGCCCTAAGGGAGGTAATTAGTGTTAGACTAAAAGACCAAATGTAAAAACATGAACAAAGGCCTACAAATTATTTTTTATAAATGATGTCATACCTATCAGATGCATTCCTTGGGATGTTACATAGAGCCAATGGTGAATTATGGAAAAATTAATATAATATGTTAACAAAATTTGTGAAAATTATCCTTTCATGTTTGTCTACACATATGATAATGAGATTATAGGGATTTATGAGGAAATTTATCCTCAAGTTTATCAAGTCATCCATGGAACTTATATGCCTAAAATATCTAATAATTTAAAAATAAACACTTAAAAAAAGGGGAATATTGGTACTATCCTAAACTTGCACCATAATATGAATTGTAAGGATAATGACATCTCTTATATTTTTACCATGCCATGTTATAGATAAGCTTACACAGTAAGAGGTGGCTCATAAATTATATAATAGTATAGATGAATGACTTAGCCTAAAAAATTAGGCATATTACTACAAAAACCATATGAGCATCAGGTATTTCTAATTTGTGGTGTTGTCATATTTCAACCAAGCCAAGAAAATTAAAGGTGGACCAATTTGGGGAATGGGACCTTAAAGGAATAATGAAAAACTATCTCCAATCTCTTAAGGAGAAGAAGGGGGTGAACATAAATTATGGTCACCAATAATATGAGTATGATGTTATTTTTTAGATATTAAGGAGGAAGAACATGATAAATTACTACAAAGATAGATTATTCATGTCCCTCAAGATATTGTAGAAAGTTTATAGAATGAAACCACCAAGTTGTACAATATTTTGAATAATATTTGACTTTTTAGAGGAGAGAGCCAATATGATAGAACTAAGGTGATTAAAATTTGGCACCATATGAAATAATATGAGAAAAATATTACCTTTTCGGTTCAATGTTCAAGATGCAACACATTCAATCACCCTAATTTGAAGTTCAAATAAAATGTTGCATGGGCCCTTTAGTTATGCAATTGTAAAAAGGGATGCTTCCCTTAATTGGCATACATAGATAAAGGATTTAATGGGACATTTAGGAAGCCATGAAAATGAGGCCTTAGAAATTTTGAAATACATAATGGTATCTAATGTGATTAAATATAATGGATAATTAGTTAATAGGATCAATTTTGAGACACTCCTTAAAGTAGCTACAAATAGATTTAAGGAGGAAGTTGAAGGAACTATATACAAAAGCAAAGATGAGATCATGCATATGATCAATTTTTTTAAAATAGAGTGATAAAGACTAAATTGTATAGAGATAAATTCAAGATATTGGAGGCAAAACATGTAAGGTTGATCGTTGAGGTCATCAAAATATTCAAGCTTGCCTTGTTGAATTTTGATATTATTAATAAAAAGTTTGATATGACACATGCATTATTTGAAAAAAATAGAGATGTAGAGGGAGAATCAAGGTCAAAATATATCATGAAATAATATAAAACTAATACCATGTCATTCTAGATTCCTTAATTTTATGGATATGCAGTTATGCATACTCCAATAGGGTCAGTTCTGATTCCCTAAGGGCCTACATAGACTATTTATAATTCTATAGTTGTCATTTAACTATATTCATATTTTAGCGATGCTACATAAACACCACTCTAAATATAAATATGTATTTGAATGTTTTAGTTAAGTTGTAACTATTGGATCCTAATCTATTTGACATATATATTGTATTTTAGACAAGGAATTTTATTCTAGTTAAATACTTGTGTACATGGATACTCTGCATGATACTGACACATAAATTTATTTTTTGGAGATATAAAGTTAGAAAATAATTCAAGGATGAATCCTTAACATATAAAATCCAATTTATATTTGTATCCTAACTATCCCAAAGGGATCATAATTTTGGCTATTAATATTAATAAGAAATTCTTTAGATTATTGTGTAATTGGTCTTGATGTGCAAATCTGATTCTTCTCCAAACCTATGCATGTTGTAAAAAGTTATGTCATTCTACTTAGTCTCTTGGTTACGTATAAATTATATTTTTAATATATTTATTAATATTTTTCTAATGATAATTTTAATATCTTTTGTGTAATAATCATAATCTCCCCTTATAGATGTGTAAATGCAATCTTACAAATACAATAACTTATTGACCATTTTGACCAAAAGTCAAAATAAGTTAATCCCCTATAGGAAAAAACTTAATATATGGGTATATTATAATATCTTAGGGTGTATCATGGTTCATTTGATGTAATTTAATAACTTATTAGCCTTGGTCATTGTCTAATTTAGTCTTTATGTCATTTTATGTCACTTAGGGGTCTTAAATGGGTCATAAATGAAGGTGGTATGGTATTATAGGTGTAAATGTGTCCTAAACCTTCTTATAAATGTCTCTCATGTTAGTATCTATCATATTAAATTTTAGGAATGCCAATACTAACAAAAACTTGCTAGTGTCAATTGAAAATCAAAAAAATAAGTGAAAAAGAGGGAGTTTCAAAGGTTATACGACCTATGGGAGGGAGTGGAACATGGGAAAATATTTTGGAGTGAAATTTAACCTTTCATAACTCTATTTACACATTTTTTCTACTTTTAACATGCTAAAATGGGCTAAAACCATTCTATTTCTCCATTGCTCCACTATGAAAGCAAAACTAGTCAACAACGCTTTGGATGGTATGACCAGTAGAAGGACTTACAGGTAAAAATATCTTGGTGGTGCATATTAAACTTGGTCTAATTAATTTTCATTTTTATATTTGGAATAATTGTTTCCTATAATTTATGAACCATCTTTAACAAGTTGACTATCTATTTCTACTTGTTATTTCCCACACCTTGCAAGTTTTGCTCTTATTTGAGTTAATCAATATAGATCAATTAATTAATGTGATTTAAGAGGATTTATAATCAATTATATCATGTTTCCCATGTTTTTTTCATGATTTTAAGTGATTTTATGGATCAAACCATTCAAATTGTAGGAAGACGTTAATAGTGAGGTTGGAGTTACATTTTACCACTTACAGAAGGTTTATTTCTCTAAAATGGTTTATTATAGATATGATATTATATAATTAAAGTTTTATATTTCATGACAATTACCCTCATTCCAATCTTAGTCTCTCAATATCATGCATTAATCAAGAACATAATCATATGTAGTATATAGTTAGCCTTCTACTTGTTTCCAACTATAGTCATGGTGTATGAATGTATTTATAATGTTCATGGAGGTGTGATAAATATTATAAGAGTTTTTGGATATATAATTACAACATTATCAATCAAATAATCCCATCCAAGTGACACAAGGACTATGATAGTTAATGTAATATAGATACACAATCATACGCCATTGGTATGCACCTATAGGTGCCTAAAAAATATATCATGTGGAAATGGGTGTTGAAACTTGTTTGAATCATGTAAAGGTTATTATAATTCAATTTAATACTTTTTATAAGGTTAGGATCTTGTTTAATTCCCATACAACATGCACATTGTGCATGTTTCCATTCATTGCCTTGAATGCAACTATATCAACACCTATAAGAGACTGAGACCATTGAGTTGAGAGTATTCAAACTTGTTTTAATTAGTTTAAGATGGGAAGTATGTATTTAGAGACTTTTATAAGGTCCAAAATTTCTTTAATGCGTATATATCATGCATACTACCTACATTCACATTCACTACATGTACATGGAAATTTCCACGTACAAGTGGTACTAACAGAGACCTAAAAGTGTTGTTCAAAGGTGTTTTAATATGTTTTGAGACCCTATTTGAGGTCATAAGATGTTTAATATACCATAAAAATAATATTTGAATAATTATACTGGTTGGTAGTCTTGAAAGGTCACCCCAAGTGAAGGAATTTGAACTCAAGGACAAGTTTCCTCAAAACACCAAAATAGAGCCCTCAACCCTTTTGGTATGGTTTTATAGGTGTCCATGTGTCATAAACCTCCTTATAAATTTACCTCATGTTATTATCTATCATATTCCTTGTTAGGAATGTCAATACTAATAGAAACTTTTTGGTGTAATCGTGAATCAAGAAAATAAGTGAAAAAGATGGAGTTTCAAAAGTTGTACAACCCATGGGAGAGAGTGGCACATGGAAAAAGATTTTTGATGGAAATTTAAACTTAATTTAATCTATTTACACATTTGTTATACTTTTAAAGGGACAAAAAAGGGCTAAAACCATTCTATCTCTCTATTGCTCCACTATGTAAGTAAAACCGGTCAATAGGTCTTTGGATGGTACAACTTGTAGAAGGACTTATAGGTAAGATTATTTTTATGGTGGATATTACAATTTTTCTAATTAATTTTAATATTTTGATTTGTAATAATGGTTTCCTATACTTTATGAACCATCCTTAACAAGTTGACTATCCATTTATTCTTGTTATTTCCCACACCCTATAGGTTTTTCTCTTATTTAATCTAATCTTTACAAATCAATTGATGAATTTGACTTTATAGGATGTTTAATCAATTATATCATGTTTTACATGTTTCATTTCATTATTGGAAGTGATTTTATGGATCAAACATTTCAAATTGTAGGAAGCTATTAATAGTGAGGTTTGAGTCAGATTTCACCACTTACAGAAGGTTTATTTCTCTAAAATGGTTGCCTATAAATATTATATTTATAATTCACGTTTTCCATGTCATGAAAATTACACTCCTTCCAAGAATAGTCTCTCAATATTATGCATTGATTAAGAACACAGTCATATATAGTACATTGTCAACCTTCTACTTGTTTCCAACTATATTCATGGTGTATAAAGGTATTTATAATGTTTATGGAGGTGTGATAAATATTATAAAAGGTTTTATATATATCATTACAACATTATCAGTCAATTAATCCCATCCAAGTGACACAAAGACTACAATAGTCAATGTAATATAGATACACAATCATATGCCATTGGTATCCACTTACAGGTGCCAACAAAAAGATATCATGTGGAAATGGGTGTTGAAACTTGTTTGAATCACATCAAGGTTGTTATATTTCACTTTAATACTTTTAATAAGGTTTTAAGATTGTTGAATGCACATACATCATGCACATTGTGCATATTTCCATTCAATGCCTTGAATGCAACTATATCAACACCTATAAGAGGCTAAGAACATTGAGTTGAGAGTATTTAAACTTATTTAAAATCATTCACTATGGGAAGGATGCATTGAGATACTTTAATAAGGTCAAAACTACATTGAATGCTTGTATATCATGCATACTACCTAGATTCACATTCATGGCTATACATGGAAATGCCCACCTCCAGATGGTACTAACAGAGACCTAAAAGTGTTGTTTAAAGGTGTTTTCATATGTTTTTAGACCATCCTTGAGGTCTTAAGATGTTTAAGGAACCATAAAAGTCATGTTTAAATCATTAGACTAGTTGACAATCTTGAAAGGTCATCCTAAGTGAAGGAATATGAACCTAGGGGCAAGTTTCCCTAAAATACCAAAATATAGCCCTCAACCCTTTTGGTGTTAATATATGATGATGTCACATAGAGTTATGATCAATAAAAACACATTTATATTATATACCTATCCTAGGTGAAGAGCCTTTCAAAAGGGAATGGACGTGTGACTAAAGGAAAGTGATGTTTGAAAGCCTCTAAGCTGCACATTTGTTCACTAAAGTTTCTAAGTGATGTCTATAGCATTTGAACTTCAAGTGACCTATACACCAAAAAATGGTAAGGTGAGAACATATATTCATGGTAAGTGGTTATAATAAAGTGATAAGGGCATGCCAATTATTCAAATATCATCAAATAAGTTTTTGAAATAGGGTCTTGACCTACACTACTACCTATAGGTGTACATTTCCCTAGCAAAACTTACCTACAACCTAACTATAGGTGTTCGCAAAGCCCATGTAGTGAACCTATAAACACTAGGAATAAAAAAATGAATAATTTCCATGAGAAGTTGATAAAACACCTATAAGTGGATCATAGACCATGTAACACTGATTTTAAGGCTAATATTCACCTACATGACCCATGCTTAGTCAACTTTAGCTGACTATAATTAACAATGAGCTAAAAGATGGTTTTCTTGATGTTGGCATAACATGTACATGACTTAGATAGATATAAATGGATGAAAAATACCTTGAGGGCTCCAAGTAAGTCATTTGGAATTGTTTTTAGGGTTCAACCATGTACTACCACCTACAAGTGTCCCTCTCAAACAAGAAAACACAATCAACAGGGCATATTAGTCAAAGTGAGAGATGAAGAAATTAAAGGTTGAAAAATATTTGACAAGGAAATTAAAGTGTCATGAACATGTCATGAGGTTATTACCATATTGAGACAATGAAGATAAGGGATCAGACAATGCAACCTACATTCTATATTCAAGACCTACACATAGTCAACAATTTCCACATGTCTGTCATAGGATTTTAGGTAATTTGGAGATGTTAGGAGTACCACCAAACTCTAAAAATTTATATAGAGCACATCCATCACTTGGATAATCATACCATACCTTCCTTTTGTATGCGGTAATAGGGGAAGTGCTCTCTATTTTGTCTCGGATAGAGGGCATTCCCCAAAGATGAAATCCTATAGGTTGGTCATGAAAAGAAGAATAAGGTAGGGTGATGGTTGATGAAACCTTTGAAGAAGCTATTGAGGGATGTAATAGACATGGAGTATAAATAAAACCATTGCATAGAGGTTGAAAACCCCACATGATGACCCAAATTCATAAGCATGCATGTAGACATTTAGGTTTATACTAGGATTATTATCCATTTGGGGGTCTACTTTCACTTCTAGAATCAAGTGAGCATTAAAATGAGTTATAAAATGTTCATAGGCGATTTTAAAGTGTGTTCAAGATTTTATCATGTAGAGAAGACCATAGGTAATCCATTTTTTGGATAAAACCATATTAATCCTACATAAAATGGAAGGAGGTGCTTTAGAGAACAACTTTGGAAGCTCATATATACATGGAAACTTTGCATGGGAGTTTGAGGATTTGAGGAATGATGGAGGCCTTGAACACTATTTTTTTGGAATTTGTTTGCAAATCCAATGTCAGAATTGTATAAACAATACTTAGATGGCAGAAGTACTCTAAAACCTCCAAAACCCTTTCTAAGGACCCAATTGGGAAGATTAATTAAGAGAGGCATACATATGGAATGGAGTGGATTGGGAGATAATTGGAAGTTGCATAAGACCCTCCAGGGTTCCTCCCCATCAACTTGAGTTCTACCCTACTTATATGAACAAGGAGGAAAATGGAATTCTTTAACAATTTTTGGAATTTTAAAAGTTCAAGGGAGATTAAAATAATTCAAGTCACTTTTGGAGATAGGTTGGGACTTTAAATAACCCATCATGTCCATTTTTTTATTATAAGATCTCACAAGTGCCTTCATCTCAACCAGTCAAAACTAACAGTGAATAATCTAGTGAGAGTGTTAAAACTTCAAGTGTGAGGATTTTTAAAGTCTTCCTAAGGCATATAAGTCCATTAAGGGTACTAATATGTGTCATAAATTCATTTTTTTGGATCATATTGGAAAAACAAATTAAAATTTATTGCCAAGCATGCAAGGTGAATGAAAGAGGAGTTATTTAGACTGTAGGCAGTGATAACTCATGTCTATATTAATCTTGATGATTATGGATGAAAAAAATGCATGTTGAAGCATGTGTATAACCCCTCATACTTATATTAATCATATAATATATCCCTAGTTTACTATGGGATGTTCAAATAAGGCCTAATGATGAAGTTAGTTTTTTGAGTAAGTAATGAGGAATCTCATGCCACATTTCAAGAGTTTCATGTTTTAAAGGACATTTGTCCAAGTAGACCTTGCATGTTATATTTAATATTCCTCTCTCCTACATTTATAACTCCATTTCTTAGCATGACACATGTATTAGTGACTCTTGGACTTCATTCTCTTCTACTCTCTCTCTAATTCTCTAAGTAGTAGCCATTCTGGATACTAGTTCTTATAGACTAATACCACACCATGTTTGGTGAAGCCCTACTAGAATGACATTATATTTTTCCTTTTAAAAATAAATACAAGTCTAGTTTTTATTTCATGAACATTTTTTTGAGTGTGTAAATTAATGCATGGTAAAGTTAGTGATAGTGTTATATCCTTACTTTCCTTATCCTTTCATGTTTATACACGATTTCTTATTATAAAAGGTCATATAGAGTGTATCTAGTGTGTTAGGATACTTTAAAGTGTATAATTATTATTATAATGTGTAATTTACCCTTTATCTCACTTACCTTGTGTTTCCTTTTGCATATCACTTCTATATTGAAACATTGATGTTAGAACCTTTTAGGACTTGGAAGCTAATTTGTATGGCTTGTTTCTTAGTGAAAGTATGATGGTCTTGTGGAAATTATTTTGGTGTATCACCCCCTTATAGTAGTTTATTTTCATGAAAACTTCTATCCCTTTCTTAAAGAAAATAATTAGCATAGGTGAAATCACTTCAAGGCATATTTAGGAGGTAGCCCTTAAACTTATAGGTCTACTTATATTATAGGTAAACCCACATACCTATAAGTATTCCAATGTTGTAAAAATATGGAGGAGGATTGAACACCCTCATATATAATGCAATATTTGGTGACAATAATTATAGCACACCAAGTGGGACCCATTGTCTTCAAGATAACTTATCAAGGTGAATTCTAGTCTTGACAACATCAACTATAAATTGGTGTGATACTCAACATTTGGCAACTCCATTCAAGGTAAAATATTTTTTACTGCCATTATTTTTTAATATATTTTCTCTAATTATTCATGTTTATTACTAGGTCATCATGTAGTAGATTTATCAATCCTATCAATCCACCTATTCATCCTATAATTCTTCTTGAAGTTCAACACCCTCATCCTAATCTACCTTTTGAAGAGCAAGAAGATTTTGCTAGCCAAAAAAGTGAAGATATTGAATAAATTGAAGATATTGAATAATACATGTCTAGGCCACATGACTTTCCTACCTTTAATATTGAAAATCTAATCCACCTTCAGGCCTATGATGACATTCCTACTAATGCCACAAAGAGTGTACCCACATTCAATAGTGAGAGTCATGTTACACCTAATGAAGACATCAAAGATATCTCTAATTTATATAGTTTCCATAATGTCACTAAATATTATATTTCCATTATACTCCTTGCCATGTCACTTAGAGGAAAAACACTTGATTATTATATGACTTTTCTCGGTGAATGCATCACATCATGGGATGAATTTAGAGTGTTGTTGACTTCAAGGTTTGAAGATGAAAGTGACCATACCTCTCTTATACATAAGCTCAATGTGATCACAAGGTATCCTAAGGAAATAATGCATGACTTAAATGAGAGGTTTAAAAATAATTGGTATAGATTGCCTCCTCCCATGAGACCACCTGCTAGTTTTATCTTCCTTACATATTTGAGAGCCATTGGTACTGATATTGCTTCTATGCTTCAATCCATGGGTGGTTTCACTCTTACTAAATCATATGAAATTTCCATTAGAGATGATAATGGATTCATTTAAGTAAGAAAATTGAATCCTAAGTTGTCTATGCCTCTGCTACCCAATACCTCTACTAATACTCCAAACATTACTCTAATTCCTAATGCTAATGCCAAGCCTAGAGTTGTTCCTAAGAAGGCATATGATTCGATGGATATATATGAATAAATTCAAATGTTAAGAGCTTATATTAGGAAATAAGGTGGTCATAAAAATACTTACCCCTATCAACATAGATATGGCCAATAATATGGGAGAGAAAGAGGTCAAAGGTAGCCTATTTTTAATAGGCCTACCAATGTGTATAATCCTAATTCCACTAGAAATGCAAGAGAGATGGTACCAGTTCTTAAAAAATTAAAACAAGGGAAAGATTGTAAATAATTACAATTCATGGATTCAAATGAGATTAGATAGCAATCTCTAGTTTCTCAAGGAGGATTAACTCCTCTCCTATTAGTTGAAAATGAAGTCATGATGCAAGCAAATAAAGATTGACATTCTCAAGGATAAAGCTTCACCAACTTATTGGTGGAATACACTTTGGTACTCAATCAAGAAACATATATTAAAAACAACACTAGGGACAAGAAGAAGGATGCAGGATATGGTAATATCATTCTTATAAGTTCATCTAGTCCTTTTATAAGGCAATAAATCATGACAGTCCCAAACACACCTAAACCTCCTCCAAATCAAAATGTGGTAAGGTCTACTCAAATTGATCCTATTACTCAAGTTTAAAAACATTATTTTCCTCCAAGGACTCAGGATAAGGTGATTAATACTTCCATAAACATATTGGATTCTTTGAATAATGCCAAAGCATCTATCTCTTTATGGGATGCCCTTCACATACCTGGCCAAAAAGAGATATTACAAAAATAGTTATCCACTATTCCTAATAGTCATTCACCTTCAAGTAAAATTAATTATAATGTTTCTCTTAAAAATTCCCCTAATACAATTTTTTAACCATATACTAAAGTTGTGAAACCTCCACCCTTATATCTCACTCTCATAGTGGGTAATAAGCTAGTACACAATTGTATAGTTGATAGTGGTGCTTATAATTTAGTCATGCCCAAGGTTGTAGCTGATAATTTGGGCCTAAAATATAAAACTTTAGTAAAGGAGTTATTTAATTAGATGGTACACCTACTATGACAATAGATTTGATAAATAAATTTAAGGTCTTCTTGCATGCTTGTCCTAACTTTCTTATTTTCCAAGACATTCTTGTGGTGGACCTCCCTGCTCACTTTACAATATGTATTTATAAAGAATTTATAGCCAATATAGGTAGATATATCTCAACTTACTAGTTCTTCTTGTACTTTAGGATAAGGTATAAAACCAAGGTGACCATAAGAACTCAGCCTCTTACAAGGTTTCATATTGAGCCTTACATTGAAACAAGTTCTAACTTGAATTGTGTTATCTATGAGAAGGAAGAATATAATATGGATGATGGTGATTCTAAAATTGAAGGAATTTATGACTTGTTCCTATATTAATATCATGTATATGCTTATGATCATTATCCTTATTCATAATTTGAGAAAACTGACCTTGGCATATATATCATACATGAAGAGCCATTTGAGGGAGTTGAGGTAAGTGTCAAATATCGTTTCTCACAAGATATTAAGAGTAAATATTTGAATCATGTATATTATGATGATGGATTGAAAAAACTAATTGATCACCATAGTGGGAATAGTGAGGTCTTTTTCCCTACTATTGATGAAGTTACCCTTGATGATGGCACTTATGAAGAAGAGGAGAATGACTTATGGCAAAGGTTCAATGTTATATGCAAAGAATTTGACAAGTTAGGTAAGACTCATTTTTATCAAAGAGGTTATATATCTGATTCCAAGATTGATAATGAGACTAAAAATCATGTTGTTGAGTGTACCATGAAGCATAAATATGAATGTCATTATACTTATCAAGAATTTGTAGTCATGAAAGAGCTTGATGAAGATATTGCCCAAGAAGTTGTAAACATGGAGAATGAGGTCAAGGCAGGAGTTGTTATGTATAAATAATACTTAAGAGTTCCATGTGGTGTTAAACCACATTAAAAGGTGTTATAACATGGTGAAGAAAATATTTATTCTCCTAAAAATCAAGTATACCCTACTCAAGGGGAGGGCAAAGTTGAAGCAGTTGTCATACATTCTAATCTACAGTTTGAGGAGTGTAAATCGGATACAAAAAATAAAATAAAATTATAGATATAATGAAGTATTATAGATATCAAGTAATAACATTAATGAAGTCTCCAAAATGTCCACTTATATACCTAAGAAGATCCAAAGGTGATAGGCTTCTTGAACATTCACATATACAAGTGGTTGATGATGGACATGCTTTTCATGATAGATTACCTTCATATATTGATAAAGATACAAGGGGGAATATTTTTGATCTTGGTTGAGGTATGATAAGATTTTTTTCACCTCAAGAGTGAGGTTTTGTAAATAGTAGTTTAGGTGTGTGTGTCTTTATTTCACTTGTGTTGTATTTTAGTTGAACACATGTGTTTTTTATGGTGTGTCTTATTTTATGTGTTTTTTTACTTATGTTTGGTATGGTGTCAAAGGAAAATCTTGTATCAAACCTCTGTACATGTGACTCGATGGACCAATGGACAAGATTAGGCTATTGGTCTTGACATAATAAGCATACCACCCTTGGCAAATCACCAGAAAATTGACCATTTTAACCACAAGTCAAAATGAGTCAACCCCCTATAATCAAAAACTTGATATATGGGTATATTATAATTTAATAGGGTGTGTCATGGTTAATTTTATGTTTTTAATGTCTTATTAGCCTTGGTCATAGTCCAATTTAGTCCTTATTTTATTTTCTATCACTTAGGGGTCTTAAATGAGTCATAAATGAAGGTGGTATAGTTTTATAGGTGTTCATATATCTTAAAACTCCTTCTCAACATCCCTCATGCCAGTACCTATCATATTACTTGTTAGGAATTTCAATAATAATAGAAACTTGTTGGTATTAATTGAAAATCAAGAAAACAAGTTAAAAAGAGGGACTTTCAAAGGTTGTATGGTCTATGGGAGAGAGTGGCACATAGGAAAATATTTTAGAGTGACCTTTAAAATTACCTAAATCCATTTTCACATTTTTTCTACTTTGAAAGTGCCAAAAATGGGATAAAACCATTCTATCTCTCCGTCACTGCACTATGCAAGCAAAACTAGTCAATAGGTCTTTAGATGGTATGACCAATATAAGGATTTCTAGGTCAAACGATCTTGATGGTGGACAGAAAACTTTTTTTTTTAATTAATTTTAACGTTTTTACTTGGAATAATGGTTGCCTATACTTTATGAACCATCCTTAACAAGTTGACTGTCTATTTCTACTTGTAATTTCCCACACCCTACAGGTTTTGCTATTATTTGATCTAATCCATATAGATAAATTGATGAATTTTATTCCAAATGATTATGAATCACTTTCTTATGTTTTTCATGTTTTATTTCATGATTGGAAGTGATTTGATGGATCAAACAAATCAAATTGTTGAAAGATGTTAATAGTGAGGTTGGATTCAGATTTCACCACTTTTAGAATGTTTATTTGTTTGAAATGGTTACCTATATATATGATATTTTGTAATTAAAATTTTCCATGCCATGAAAATTACCCTCCTTCCAAGCTTAGTCTCTCAATATCATGTATTGATCAAGAACATAGTCATATGTAGTACACAGTCAGCCTTCTACATATTTCCAATTGAAGTCATGGTGTATGAAGGTATTTATAATGTTCATGGAGATGTGATAAAGATTATTAGAGGTTTTGGATATAACCTTACAACATGATAAATCAACTAATCTCATCCAAGTGATATAAAGATTGTGACAATCAATGGAATATAGATACACAATCATATGTCATTGGTATACACCTACAGGTGGTTGTAGAAACATATCATGTGGAAATGGGTGTTGAAAATTGTTTGAATCATTTCAAGGTTTTTATCATTAACTTGAATAATTTTTATAAGTTTTTAAGCTTGTTTAATTCCCATACATCATGCACATTGTGAATGTTTCCATTCATTGCCTTGAATGCAACTATATCAACACCTATAGGAGATTAAGAACATCAAGTTAAAAGTATTCAAACTTGTTTCAAATACTTAAATATGGGAAGAATTAATTGAGAGAATTTTATAAGGTCAAAAATTCATTGAATTCCTATATATTATACATTCTACCTACATTCACATTCATGCCTACACATGGAAATGCCCACCTATAGGTGACACTGACAAAGACCTAAAAGTGTTGTTCAAAAGTGTTGTCATATGTTTTGAGACCCTCATTTAGGTCCTAAGATTTTTAAGGGACCATAAAAATAATTTTTGAAGAATTAGAATGGTTGGAAGTCTTGAATGGTCACCCTAAGTGAAGGAATTTGAACTCAGGGACATGTTTCCCTAAAACACCAAAATAGAGCCCTCGACCCTTTTGGTGTTAATATATGATGATTTCACATAGAGTTTTGATCAATAAAAACACACACACACACACACACACACACAGACACACACACACACACACACATACATATACATACATACATACATACATACATATATATATATATATATATATATATATATATATATATATATATATATATATATATATATATATATATATATATATATATATATATATATATATATATATAGACACACACACACACACACACACACACACACACACACAAATATATATATATATATATATATATATATATATATATATATATATATATATATATATATATATATATATATATATATATATATATATATCCTAAGGGAAGATCCTTTCAAAAGTGAATGGATGTATGACAAAAGGAAAGTGATGTTTGAAAGCCTCTAAGTTGCACATTTGTTCACTGAAGTTTCTTAATGATGTCTATAGGATTTTAACTTCAAGTGACCTCTACACCCAAAAATGGTAAGGTGAGAACATATATTCTTGGTAAGTGGTTATAATAAAGTGATAAGGGCATATAAATTATTCAAAGAGTATCAAATAAGTTTGTGGAATAGGGTCTTGAACTACACTACTACCTATAGGTGTACATTTCTTTAGAAAAGCTTACCTATAGCCAAACTGTAGGTGTTCACAAAGCTCATGTTATGAACCTATAAACAATAGGATTGAAAAAATGAATAATTTGACATGGGAAGCTGATACAAAACCTCTAAGGGGATCATAGACCATGTATCACTAATTTCAAGGCTAATGTCCACCTACAAGACCCATGCTTTATCAAATGTAGCTGACTGTAGTTAACAGTGAGCTAAAAGATGGTGTTCTTGATGTTGGAATAGAATCGAAATGACTTGGATAGATATAAATGGATTAAAAATGACCTTGGAGTATCCAAGTAAGTCATTGGGCATTTTTTTCAAGGTTAAACCATGTACTACCACCTACAAGTATCCCTCCTAAACAAGTAAACATAGTCAACAGTCCATATCAGTCAAAGTGAGAGGTGAAGCAATGAAAGGTTGACAAGTGTTTTGATGATAAATTTTTTTGAAGAGGAATTTAAAGTTTCATGACCATGTAATGAGGGTTTTACCATATGGAGACAATTCAGAGAAAGGCTCAAATAATGTAACCTACATCTATATTCAAGATCTGCACATAGTCAATAGTTTCCACATGTCTGTCTTGGGATTTTGAGGCATTTGGAGATGCTTGGGGTACCATCCAATTCTAAAAATTTATACAGAGAATATCCATCACTTGAAGAATCTCATAATATATTTAATTTATGTGGGGAAATAGGGGAAGTTTCCTCTATTTTGTCTCAAATAGAGGGCACTCCCCAAAGATGCAAATCTTGTAGGTTGGTCATGAAAAGGAAAATAAGGTAGGGTGAGGGTTAATTAAACCTTTAAAGAATATGTTAAGGGCTGTGATAGACATGGAGTAGTATTATAACCAGTGCATAGAGGTTGAGAACCCAACATGATGTCCCAAATTCAAAAGCATGTAGGTGGACCTTTATGTTTAGACTAGGCCTATTGTCCATTTAGGGGTCTACTTTCACTTATAACATGTTCATATGGTATTTTGAAGTGTGTTCAATATTTTATCATGCAAAGAAGACCATATGTAAGCAATTTATTTACTTAAACCACATTAGGCCTACACAAAATGGAAGGAGGATCTCAAAAGAGCAACTTTGGAATCTCATATATACATGGACACTTTTCATGGGATTATAATGATTTTGGGAATGATTAATGAGGAATTGAACATTATTTTTGCGGAATTGTTTTGTAAATCCAATGGCATAGCTATATGAATAATCCTTAGAGGGAAAAAGTACTCTAAACCCTCCAAAACCCTTACTAAAGACTTGATTAGGAAGATGAAGTAATATAGGAATTAAAATTGCATGAAATGTCTTGGAAGATGATTGAAAGTTATAGATGACTCTCCAAGGCTCCTTCCCATCAACTTGAGTTTACCCTACTTATATAAATAAGGATGGAAATGGATTTTTTAATAGTTTTTTGTGTTTTTTAGGTTCAAAGGAGAGTCAAAGGATAAAATTCACTTTGGGAGATAGGTTGGGACTTTAAATAACCCCTTAGGTCCATTTATTATAGTATAATATCTCATAAGTGCCTCTGTAGGTGCCTTCATCTTAGCCAGTCAAAATTGGCATAGTGAAGAAGCTAGTGAGAGGGTGAAAACTTCAAGTGGGATGTTTTTTAAGGTATTCATAAGGAATATAAGGCCATGAAGGGACCTAAAAGGTTTCATAAACTCCTTTTTCTAGATAAAATTGCAAAACTAAAGCCAAATTTGGTGCTATGTGTGTAAGGTGACTGAAAGAGGAGTTATTTGGACTACAAACAGTGATAACTCATGTTCATAATAATCTTGGTGATTAAGGATGAAACCAATGCATGTTGAAGAATTTATAAAACCAATCCTCCTTAATTAAATCATCACATTTTTTTCTAGTCTATTGTGGGATGTACAAAGAAGGCCAAATGATGTAGGCAGTTTTCTAAGCAAGTAATGAGGAATCCTATGCCACATTTAAGGAGTTTCATGTTTTGAGGGACATTTGTCCAAGTATAATTTACATGGTATATTTTATATTTCTCTCTCCTACATGTGTAACTCATTTTATTAGCATGAAACATATCCTAGTGACTTATGGACTTCATTCTCTTCTCCTCTCTTTCTCTCCAATTCTATAAGTAGTAGCCATTTTGGCTCTTATAGAATAATACCACACCATGTATGGAAAAGCCCTACTAGAATGAAAATATATTTTACCATTAAGAAATAAATGAAATTATAGTTTTGATTTCATGAACATTTGTCTAAGTGTGTAAAGTGATGTATGGTGAAGTTAATGATAATATTCTATCCTTGCTTTCCTTATCCTTTCATGTTTATGCAAGAGTTCCTATTCTAATAGGTCATATAGAGTGTAATTAGTGTGTTAGGATATTTTCAAGTGTATAATTGTTATTAGAATGTGAAATATTTCCTCTGGCTCACTTACCTTGTGTTTCCTCATGCATATCACCTCTATATTAAAACATTGATGTTAGTATCTTTTAGGACTTGGAATCTAGTTTGTATATCTTATTTCTTAGTGAAATAAATATGATGGTCTCTTGGAAATCATTATGGTGTATCACTCCCTTAGATTAGTTTAATTTCATGAAAATTTTTATCCCTTTACCCACAAGCAAATAGGCATATTTATGAATCTATCCCTTAAACATAAAGGTCTGCTTTTACTTTAGGTAAACCCACATACCAAGAAGTATTCCCATGATTCCCAAATCTAGAGGAGGATTAAACACCCTCATCTAGGGTGAAATATTTGGTGACAACACAACCTTTTATTATATATGCTTAATTATACTTTATTATTATTTACTTGGACTCTTAATTATGTTTGATTATAGTATCTTATATAAGATATTGGTTCCTGATTGCTTGTCCAACCCCTAGTTCAAGCGCTGACTTATAAAGGTTTAATCTTTTTTGGTCTACAAACCTTCTTTTTTGCTTTAAATTTCCCTCTTTTTTGAGTTTATTTTTTTTAGACCCATATTAGGCTAGATGCATAATCTATCTATCCATCTAAATTATATTTAAATTCATGCATAGCTAAGTCATCTATGGTAAACAACTTCCTCACTCATCTCTATTCAACCAACATGTTGTTTACAAAGCCCCATACCTCATAACTCATGCCTTGGAGTGAATTTATTTTTCTAATCTTAAAACATTAGAGGCTACCTTGTAAGGTTCCATAGGGTGCATAAAACCCACATCAATAACAAATTATTTGGCTCTAGAATGAGGGCTTTAACCTCTAACATTTTGGTTTATTGAACCTCCATTTATTTATTGGACTTGAGCTTGATTCCCTCTCCTTCCACTTATGTTAATTTATATTTTTTATTTGACACAATCAATAGGAATTTTATGGTGTTATAAAGAGGGCTTTAATCTTTGACATTATGGTTTAATGAACCTCCTTTTGTTTATTAGACTTGAATTTGATGCCCTTACCTTTTGCTTATGTTATTTTCTATTATTTATTAGACACAATCAATAAGAATTTATCTGGAACTAGAAGAGGAAATGAACCTATACCTCTATTTCTTTGAAAATAATAACTTGAGTTGCATTGGATATAACAATAATATTAATAAGGTATACCTCATACACTAACTTGTTATACCCACCATTAGAAATCCATAGAAAACTTAGGTCTAATAAAGCTATCACGAGGGGACTCTAGGCTTAATCATATTATCTAAGTAGATGAGCCATTTTAATCTAAGTTTAATGACCCAAACTTGGATAACTTATTATAATATCAAAATCACTAGAAGAGTGCATGATATACCTAGAAATCTTGAGAAGTATCTTTCTTCCTTTTCTTCCGTAGGAGGTAGGACTATTAAAGAACATATTAAGGATTTCAAAAATACTTTGGGAATATGAATCTAACCCATGAAAAAATCATATGTAGACTCTTTACCTTTAAATTTTAGGATGAATTGTATGGTTGACTTATTAATGTCTTTGGAGGTTCAATTACATCTTGGGAATAATGCCAAAACATTTTCTTGGCACAATTTAGCCAAGTCACCAGTGCAAGTGTTGTTTACCAACACTTTGCAAGCATGAAAAGAAAACCAAATGAACCACTATGAGCCTTCAATGCTAGGTTCCAAAATATGTATTTCTAACTTGAGACTACTTACAAACCTACTAAATCATTGGTCCTCGAGACGTATAAAAATACCCTAGACTCCATGACTACTATGTTTTTCCACAAAGCTATTCGTGTTGATACACTACCTTTTTCTTATGATGAAGATATAAATGTTGATAAAAAATTGAATCCACAATTACAATCAGTGTAACCACTCAATCTTGGCTATATTTTTATGGACTTCAGTCTAATTACAAATGCAAATCAAAACACTGTGACACAAAACTAGAATGAGGTTTACACCCATTTTCCTTTAGCATATGCTCCACTTAACCAACACCTTAGCTTCATGAACAATTTTATGCACATATATAACCAAAAAAGGTAGATTTAGTATTTAATACTAGTTAATATTTCTACTAAATAAGCTATTAATGTTGACCCCATAAATATAGAATTTTAATCTATCAATGGATAGTTTCAAAACTAACTAATGAATTTATGAACATGAAGAAGTGCATAGGGAACACTAGTGAATAGAATACCAACTAGATTTTTGGATTCCATAGGGACAATAAGCATTTCAATAGGTTTGGAAACAATTTAGAGTAGCAACCATATAACAAGATACCAAAGATAAATTTTATAGAAGCCACCATGCCTAATTGGTGTTGACCTCATAATACAACACAACATGATGAGTTAGAATACATAAATTTCTGCACTACTTTTGAGATATTTCATAAATAGATGGATAGATAAGAAAGTTTTGAAAATACAACATAACTATCTTCCTGTACTACTTTAGGACATCCCAATACAACAATGGTATTTGAGACCTATGACTTCTCATTACTAGTCAAAGATCATAATGAGCTAAAAGATAATAATGATGAGATCCATGATTTCTAATAGTTCTAGAGGAAAAATTGCATTTTGAGGAAAAAAAAACCAAAAACCACTTGCATGCCTCTAAAAAAAATTCTTCTACTCTAATTCCTAGGACCAATAACAATCCACCCCTTATAAAAAGGGATGCTTAGTTATCGAGTGTAGAGCTATAGAACAAAGCAGGGTAAAATATTATTAAGGACATGAATAAGATTAAGGATAATATTAGTCTTTATGAGTTATCCCAAATCATTGAACAAAGAGAGTTTCTACTTAAAACCATAACTAAAAGGAAATCTACTAACAAATCAAAAGTGGTAGATGTGAATGTGGTAGTTTACATGGACAAGCTTGAGGTACCTCCTTTTTATTAGCCATAAAAATGTTTGAAAATAATGTGCAAATTTTTTTGGTTGACTTGGGTGCCTCAACCAATGTGATTCCTATATTTGTGTGTAAAAAACTAGTTTTGACCCCATATTAGTGAAAAAGAGTGGTCCTACAATTAGACAAGTATTTATCCTAAGTGCTGGAGAATTTAAAAATGTGCACATATAGATTACATTTGATCCACATGTACAATAATACATAAATATTATGGTCATTAAAATTTTAGAATCCTACAACTTGTTACTCAGTTGTGATTGGTCAAAGACACTGAATGGGTACATGGCCACAAATTTATCACACATATGGCTACCTTGGAAAGGAACAATTAACTAGATTTGAGTAGATAGAGATGAAGTCTTTGATCACGAAGTACAATGACAAGAATGATAAGGTTGAATTTACATATTTTCATGCAAGAGTGTACAGGTTCACCACAAAGCGAGAACCTCATGAATAACAATTTGAAGGTCCATCTTAGTTATGGACTCTCTATTTTAATGGAGCTAGCTCAAAACAAGGTTTAGGTGTTGGCATGGCCTTGATTGATCTAGATAGGAATAAATATATTGTTACTTACATACTTTAGTTACCCTACACTAATAATAGAGATAAGTATGAATCTCTAATCCTCAGCCTATAGTTCACACTTAATCATAATTTCAAGTAGATGTAACTCTTAAATGATTCAAATTTGGTTGTTAAATAGATCAAAAAAAGTATCAATGCAAGATCACCTACTTTATTAAGTATAAGTACCAAGCACATGACCTAATCAAATCCTTTAAGGCATTCAACATTACAATCATCCCAAGAGAAATAAATAAAACTACATATTAACTAGTAGTTTCAAATACCAATCTAGCACCACTCTAAGAATCCAAGATGCAAAAATTCTTTATGGAGCTAGTTCTTTACCCCTCTATCCCAAATAATGTGGAAAACTTCTAGGTATTTGAATATAATCAACATATTGTCCAATTCATGATTAATTATGGAACCTTAGAATATTAGATGATAAATGATAAGGATGTCAAACCCATGCATGTTTAATATCAAAGAGAAGACAATGTCCTATAGCTAAAAGAAAACCACATCTCTCTAGGGATGGTTTCCCTAAAGTGAGATCTTAATGTAGACCCACAAACCCAAAAGTGAAATCAACTTAAAGTGACTAAATATTATTTTATCAAGATAAATATGGGCACTAACTAACATCCTCAATATGTGAATATTAGTCTGATTTGTATTGAAAGTGAGAAACAAAAGTTAAAGAGTTTTAAGACATAATACAAGGATATGATCTCCTAGAAATATGGATATTTGAAATTATTTGACCCTATAGTCATCACACACACCATTTCATTGAAGCTAGAGCATAAGCCTTTCAGGCATATATATATGATAGTGAATACAATTTTGGAACCTCTCATTCAAATAGAGGTACATAAGATATTAGATGACAATTTCATCTTACCAATTAGGCATTCAACTTGACTAGCCAACCTAGTACTAGTTAAAAATAAGAATGGATAAATTGGGATCTATGTGGATTTAAAGAATCTGAATCAAGCATAAAAAATGATAACTATATTTTCCCCTCTCTAGATGAGGTAATTTAAATGGTTAGTGTTTTTGAGATGATGTTTTTTATGGAAGGATTCTCAAAATACAACCAAGTGCTAATATTTCATAAGACATAATAAAAACTACCTTTACCACCATGTGGATAAATTTTGCATACAAAAGGATGCCTTTCAGCCTAATCAATACAAGATCAATCTTCCAATGAGCTATGGACTTTGCACTTTATGGACTCATTGGTAAATGCTTCATCATATATATGGATGACTTAATAATGTATTTAAAAGATAATTTTGATCATGCAGATCATATACAAAGAGAATTTAATAGATGCATAAGGTATGGAATATCATTCAATCCAAATAAGAATAACTTTGGATTCACTGAATGAAAAATGGTAGGCCATGTCATCACTTAATATAGGATTTCCATTGACCCAAAATGAATCCAGCCCATATCCAAGATCATGCCTCCTAACCATAAGAAAGAGTTGAAGTATTTATTTATAAAGATAAACTTTATAAAAAAATTATTTCTAAAGTTATAGAGATTGTCAAGACATTAAATGCCATGTTGAAAAAAGATGTTAAAATAGAATGGATAACAAAGGCTAAGAAATATTCTTAGGACATTAAAAATATAATTACTCAGGATCCAATTATTATTAACCTAGACTTAAATAAAGACATCCACCTTTATTCATTTATCTTAGAGAACATTATAACATCTGTAATGATGTTAAAGGTAGATACTAATGAGCATTCAATTACCTTCATGACACCAATCTAAAGGATGTAGAGTTGAAATACTCAATGATATACAAATAGAAATATATAATGATCAAAGATGTGAAAACATATAGGAATTATATTTTAAGAAATAAGACATATGCCATCATTCTAGACCTAGCTGTCAAGATCATGCTCAACTAGAATGAATTGGGTGAAATAAGAGGTAAGTGGATGGAAAAAATATAAGTGATTGATCATGAAATAAAATAAATTAATATGGTAATAGGCCATGGAATCATCCCACTCATAATTAAAAGTGATCCATGCATTTGTATTGAAAAAATAAAAAAGACTCAAGTAGATGATGGTAAATGTTATGATTAGATCATCCATTATTGATCATAGGCACATGTCCCATGAGTTAAAAAGAGAGCAGGGGTGAGCCATTATGATCGACTCAACTTATTATATGATAAAGAAAGGAATACTATAATAAAATAACTATGAGAGCATCTAATTTAGATGTGTCTCAAAATAAGAGGCTACATACATCATAGATAATTTGCATTAGAATATAGATAGTAGACATCCCTTAGGAAATGCAACAACTCATAAAATATTGAGAATGTGATACTACTAACTTAAAATCTTCAAAGATGCACACAACCATGTCATAACCTATCATGATGCCATGTATTTGGGAAAAGATAAGTGAATGTTTCCATGCATCTAAAACTAGCCATTGAAGGATACCCTTTTACTTAATGGGGTCTTGAATTCATTAGGGTGATAAACCCAAAATTTTTAGTAACACACAAATTTATCTTAACAACTATTGACTATTTCACCAGATGGATAAAATCTATATCCATAAATAATTCTAAAGCCTTGGATGTCATCAAATTTCTATTGGAGAACATATTGATTAGGTTAGTCACTCTAATATATTTAGCTTATGATAATGGTCTAGCTTTCCAATCTACTGAATTTATAGAATAGGATTATAACAACCAAATCACTATCAAGTTCTCTTCAAACTACTACCTTTATGGGAATGGAATGGATAAATCTACAACAAGAACCTGCTGGATGTCATCAATAAGTCATCACAATACAAACTAAGATAATTTTATCTATTTCTCAAGTATATATCATGGGCATATAGAAAAAGACAAAAGCAAGCCCTAAAAGCTTCACCTTTTCTGCTAGTGTATGGGAAATAACCAACCTCCCCCATTACTTTTAAAATCCCACCATACCAATTTATGAAATAATACATGGGAGAAGATGAAAGAATCTAGTTTAGACAATTTTATATCATCATCCATATGAAATATTCAAAAACTAAAGAACTTCATAAATTCAATAAACACTAAGACATTGTTATGAGTTGGTTTGACAAGAGATCTACAATCAAAGCCTTTAGGATTTTAGACCTAGTGATATTATGAGATAAGGCACATGAGAAGAAATTACATCATGATAGGTTCACTCCTTTATGTATTGGAATATATCATATATCTAATATACTAGGTAATAATACCTTCTATTTGATGGACCTATAAGGTAATGACCTCACTTTTACAATCAATAGATAATTTTTTTGAAACATTATTTCATGGTTGCTCTAACTAGAGAAGATTTTGAGTGACAATAAGTGGAGATGTAGGATTAAAATATAATTATTGATTTGTAGAATAGATTTTATACTTTTTAGAATAGATTTCTTACTTTTTAAAAAAGATTTCCTATTTTATATTATAGATTTCCTACTTTCTAAATTAAATTTTCTGCTTTATGCATCTGATTTAGGTAGATTAGTTGTTATGATTTATAGATTAGTTTTATAAAATTGTATAATAGACCAATTGATTTATTATGATGGAAATATAAAAAAAATTGCTAAAAACAAGGGGATAATATAAAAGGAATCACAATTGGTTTTCAAAAGGATTTATTCTGATAGTGATTGAGCTTTTGGAATTGAGAGTGTGCTATGGATGAACTAGGTTCTCCTTGAAATAATTGAGTTTGCTAGACCTTTGATATTTACTCTGATATGCTCATGTAAATTTTAGAAAGACTTTCCAATTCTAAAGATAAATTTCACTATTACATGTTAAAACTTGGATGAGAGATAATAAACATATAAATGGATGCACACTAGTAGGGACATATTGATTAAAATGAGTTTTTTAATTAGACATACACCCAACTAATGGTGGTTCCAAATACTTCTTCTATTTATGTTTAAAAAAAATAATCATGTAAACTTATAGAAGATGGGTGATTCAAGTAATATATATGGGGTTATTGATGTCTGATTGGTAGTAGAGTAAAGATTTGAGTAGAATTAGAGGTATCTCTATAAGGGCTATAGATACCTAGATATTAGCAGAGCAATGCCCAAACTTCCCTTACTATTTGGTTATAAAATATAAAGTTAAAGTGAAACCTACAATGTTTATCTATGACTTTGTCAAAACTCTCATAACAAGGGGAAAATAAATTTCAAAAAATGACACACTTAGATTCAAGGAATGTAGAGAGATAGTATACTGGATGGAGAATTAGGAGTATTTTTTAGGGACTGGTTTACTTATTCTTTTATTTTAAATATGAAATCATGTTATGATGCATTACTAAGATTTTGGTTTCTCAAATACTTAGGAGTATTTCCCCATCGAGTTACCATTTTTTTTGACCTAACACACACACACACACCCCATTTTAAAATTTAAATAGAGATCCAATATTATTTGAATATCCTTATTCAAAGTCCTATAACCCTTAGACATCCATGATATTGATATGCAAAAGTCTATGGTTTTCCACAATTTTTAAATTTATAGGAGTTTGAAGTTTAAAAATCAAATCTTAGACATCAATTTTAATTCATTTTTAACCTTAGGTTTTCATAATTATTTGAAATAGAATTCATGATTTTTTTTAGACTAATAGATGTCATATCCTAGTGCTTCTTTGATTTTTTCATGTTCACAGTACTATAGACAAATACTTATAAAGTATTTATGTTTAGGGCCTAGCTTTATTATTTAAAATCATGACAAGTGGTAGTGTTACATTACTTGGAGACCTTAGGCCTTTAGAAATGATTCTAAGTGTTCAAAGTTTCTTAGCTTTAAAATATTGACATATGGTGTTATTACATTATTTGAAACTATTCACTTTTTTAAAAAGTTCCATATTTTATTGATAACCATATCACTTCAAGACATCCAGATGGAAGAATCACATTTGGTTAGGACAAAGTCCACTTTAAATAAAATTCTAAGTACTCAATGTTTTTTAGCCCTGAGAACATGCCATGCAACATCATCACATTACCCAAAACCATGGAAATCTAAAACAAACTTAATCATCTAATGGTTCTAAGGTTTTATAGTTTCGAGAGTCAAGTGACAAATTCTATTAACCCAGAACCAAAAAGGATTAAATAGAGTCTAATGACCCTGAAGCCCCACTAATTAATGGCCCCAAGATTTTGATATCTAAGGATTTGATTGTTGGCATAATCATGTTGGCCTAAAACCATAAAAGTTGAAAATCAAGTTAATCAATTAATGGCCTTGATGTATTGAGGATTCAAGGTTCCACAGTGTCGATACCCAGCCATGTGGAAATATTTCATTACCTAGAGCCTTCCTATGGATGTGCACAATTTAAAAGATGTAAAAACCAAGGCCCAAGTCTTTGAGTTCTTACAATCCCAAGATTATTCAATGTGTCTCAATCACATTAGCATGTAGCCATGAAGTACATAAAATAGGATTATAAATCTAAAGATTTGAGTACGTGAGAAGAAGATAAGTGTCATGATTAAACATACACATTGCCAAGGTATGAATAAATAAGTTTGATATTGAAGCATAAGTGATGAGTGATAAATAGATACATATTTTAAATGAAGTGACTAGACATACAAAGTTAATGAAAAATTGCCATATGTTAAGCACAAATTGACAAAGCTGACTGACACATTCAAATTTAAAATGAAAATAAAATAAAAAGCCATTATTTTGATTTAAGTTACACTAATTTAACATTAAAGGTGCATACTTTGGGTAATATATTTAAAATCTAAGCAAAGGAATGTCACTTCACCATTAATCTATGAGTGAACATTGAAATTTCAAGATCTATACATAGTAATTACATAGTTAAGACCATTGAAATGGATTCTCCAAAATCACCATGAGTCTAGGATCCTTTTGTCTATTCTATCATTGGATACACTGAATATATTGACATAGTATTTATAAAGAGTGCCCTAGATTTTATGTTCCCACACTATTCAGACCTTTGAAATGAAGTAGAGTCTATAGCACCATACTCTTCGTAGGACCAATTATCTTAAGAAGATAAGAAATAAATTTATGACCTACTATAAATCAAGACCATGTGGATTCATCAAGTGAAGACCAAACTATAGGTAATGTCCTATATCAATTTTCTTCATGATTTTTTATTTAATGATAATTATTTTAGGGACTGTTTCCACCTTAGGAAAGGGAAGAATACAACCACATATATTTTAAGAAGGGAATTTGAAAGGTAACTTAGACTCCTAGAACCTGAGGTTGTTTATAACTAATTCTTAGCCAATGTATGGATTGAACACAATAATGTAAAGGGGAAAACGAAACAATGGCTAGTGAAAGGCCGTATATTGAATCACAATGTAGCCATTTCTTCCAACAATATCATAAAATTTAGGACTTGTATCAGAATGTCTATGGCCCTATTTGAACACACTTTATGTTTTTACTATCATAGCCCATGTACAAGTGGAATGGGTCTCATTTTTGGACATATTCATGACTTATGATAAAATTATGGCCCTAGTGGAGGTAATCAATGTCAGATTGAAATCCCAAAGTCCAAACATGAATAGAGGCCTAAAGATGGAATTTTTTCTATGATTTAATACATATTAGATGTAGTCCTGGGGATGGCCCATAGATCCCATGGTGAAATATGTAAACCATCAACATAATATGTTCATAATAGAATCTATGTAGATTATTCTTTCATTTTTGTCTATAGATATAAGAATGAGATTATAGCGACTTGTGAGTAAATCTATTGTCAAGTTTATCAAGTCCTTCATGAAACTCAAATGCCTAGAATATCTAATAATTTGAAAATAATTTGAAAGAAGGATACTATTGGTTATATCTCAATTGTATCATAATATGAATTGTAGGGACAAGGGCACCTCTTCTATTTTTATAATGCCATGTTATAGACAAGATTGAAAAGTAGGAGGTGGATCATTAATTATACAATATTATATATGAATACCTTTGACTCAAATATTATTCCTACTACTACAAAAACCCTATGAGCATTGAAAAACTCTAATTTATGTTGAGATCACATTTCAACCAAGGTAGGAAAATCAAATTACATTATAATTTAAAGGTGGCCCAATTTAGGGAATGGGACCTAAAAGGAAGAATTAAGGATTATATCCAATATATTAAGAAGTATAAGGGGGTGACCATCACTTATGGTCACCAAGAATATGAGAATGAATCTATTTTTATGAATCCATCAGATGACTCAAAGGTGTGGTTCAAGAGGAAGGACAATCAAATGTCCATGATAGTTACCCAAGCCACTCAATATGACCCAAACATCACAAAGGAATGGGAAAATGATATGGTAATTAGGTATAAAAATCTTAGGATAATAAATGGTATTAAACATATCCACAAGTCTCAAATGGACAAGATTAAACTCCTTCTCCTATAAAAGAAGAAACCAATTTACAAGAGGGAGAGTCTAGTAGTCAAAAAGAGGAAAACCTCTAGATCAAAAAGGAAATTATCAGAGGTCTCCCCAATCCCCATTTATATTCCACACATCAAAAATATACCACCATTTTAGGTACAACTACTACAGTGGAGAAGACTACACCTCTTTAGGATAAATAAAAAACAAATTGTTTATGGCACCTCTTCGTCCACTTACAACACCTACATAGGTGAACCTCTCATATTTTTTTCAATCTTCCTTCTCATATCTCCTATCCACACCTGTATCTCCTCAATAACTTGAACCTAATCCATATCCATCCATTATTCCTTCCACCACTTTTATTCCACTCTCCATTCCTTCATCATCACTTATAGTAGTAGTCCCTACAACCATGGATCCATCATTTGTTTCATCATCCCCTTCACCTACCATTACCCCTATAGTCAATTATAGAAGGAAGTCCAAAGTTATTCTAGCCTCTTCCAAGCTTAGAAATAAGAGGAAAGACCATCATTAGGTATTGTTATTCCAAAAGAAAACCTTACTGAGGAGTAAATAGAGGAAGAGGAAGATGGACATGTACTATCCTTAGTAGACTATATTATCTATGAGGAGGAAAGAAATGCATAATTAATGTTAGGATCAAAACAAAGGTCAAGTGAGAAAAGAGACCTAGAAGAATAAAATGGTAGAATTATAAAAGGTCAAAGCTATGAGCTTGGGAAGTTTACAAGAGGAATGAAATCCAATTGGAACATTAAGACAACAGATCCTCACTGAGAAAGATTAAAAAAACATCAATAAGGTAGTTTCTTCTCTTTATTATTATATTAATATTAATAATTTAGTTACATATTTTAATCCATCTATTCCAAAGCCTCCACTTTTGATTTCAATTAATTCTTCTATTACTTCAACATCCACACAAATAAAAGCTTTAAAGAAGGGAATCTATTTTGAGGATTTAGTAAAAATTTCCATTTTTATATTAAAGGGACACCAATTTCCCATACATTTTTAGCTCAATTAGAGCTACAAATTCCACAATCCACACTCGTATAGTCAATTATAATGATAGTTATAAAAACTCTAGCCTTGACTAAGTGTGTGGCTGAAGTCACTCCACAAAGGGAAGCCTCACCATGGTAAATAATTATAGATCATACCTTATAATTTTAAATTCAAATAAGTACTTCATTATCATCTCTAGGAATAAATCCCCTTCCTATGATCACTCCACCCTCTATCTCTGAAGACCCAAATCCACTAAAATAATAAGGATAACTTATTATTCCCCAATGTGTTAAACAGATGCAATGACAAAGAGATGAGAGATATAATTTGGTTATTACAGAATTAGCTATAGTCTCCACTAATTTTGATATGTAGTGTGACATTATTTAGGGGTTGAAGAAGAGGAAGGCTATGAACATAAATACTATGGAGGATATTGATTTTGACTAAAGGGAAAACTTTTTTCCCTTGGCTAGAAAGGCCAAAAAGAATCTAACTGATCTCATAGTGTATACATAAGATTTTTATGATTTTGTGCATTTTACTAGAGAATTAATTAATTAGATGTAAAAAATTAAAGATGAGGCACAACACAAATGATTGTAGAGATATTATTCATGCCTCTTAAGAGATTTTAGATAGTGTACAGAGTACAACCACTAGAATGTATAATATTTTGAATAATATTCAAGTTTATAGAGGAGAGAGATAATATGATATAACTAAGGTGATTAAAATTTGGAACCATTTTAAATAATATGAATAAATTCTCACCTTTTTGGTTAATTTTTCAATAAGCAGTGCATTAAATCACTCAAACATGATGTCCAAACAAGATATTACATGTGCCCTCAGTTATGTAGTTACAAAAAGGGATGTTTCCCTTAATTAGAATATGCAGATGAAGGATTTAATGAGACATTTTGAAATCCATAAAAACTAGGATTTACAAGTTTTTAAAGACATGAGGGTCATTTTTCTGATTACCTCTAATGGATAATTAGTCACTATTTTAAGACACTCCTTAAAGCAAATGCAAATAGCTTTAAGGAGGATGTTGAAAGAAATATATACGAAACCAATAATGAGATCATGTAGATGATCAATTTTATTATAGATAGGGTAATAAATGTTGAAACCACTAGAGGAAAATTCAAGAACTCAGAGACAAAACACACAAGGTTGGTGGCTGAATCCATCAAAATATTTTTAGGAATGACTTTTTCAGTTTTTATATTATTAAAAGAGTTTGATACATTACATGAATTATTTGAATAACTTAGAGCTACATAAAGAGCATCAAGGTCAACACCTAGAATGCATGTAACTACAAGTGCTACCACATCATCCCAAAGTTTCAAATTATATATATATATATATATATATATATATATATATATATATATCTGTGTGTGTGTGTGTGTGTGTATAGACACACACACATATATGTAATCATGTATACTCTAACAGGGTCAATTTTAATTCCATAAGGGCCTACATTAGTTATTTCTATCTCTATAACATCACTCAACCATATTTATCTTCTAGTAGTGCCACATTAACACCAATCTAAATATAAATATGTATTTACATATTTTAATTAATTTAGAACTATTAGTTCCTATTTATTTGGCATATGTATTGTATATTAGATAAAGAATTCTATCTTGGGTAAATACTTTTATACATTCATGCTCTACATGATATTGATACATAATTATATTTTATAAAGATGTAAATATAAAATTTTCTTGGAGGATGAGGCCTTCCCCTCCCCAATCATATATATGTAATATATATAAGGGAAGATAATTATGGCTATTAAGATTAATAGGAAATTATATATAATATTGTGTAATTGGTATTGATGTGAAAATATGATTCTTATCCAAACCTATGAATCTCATAAGAAGTTCTGTCATTCTGGTATCTTAGTATCTTAGTTGTGTATAATTTATATTTTCAATATAGTTATTCATATTGTGATATTGTTAATTTTAATTTCTTTAGCATATTAACCATAATATCCCCTTTAGATGTGTAAATACAATCTTAAAAACATATTAACCTTTGATTATATATTTAATTCTTATTTATTTAGACTCTTTACTATGTTTTATTTTTGATGTGCTTACATTAGCTTGAATGAGACATTGATTCTTGATTGATTGTCCAAACCCTAGTTGAAGAGATAACTTAAAAAGGTTTCATCTTGTATGGTCTATAAACCTTCTTTTTTGCCTCACCTTTCCCTCTTATTTGAACTTATTTTGGTTAGACCCATATTATGTTAGATCCATCATCTATCCATCTATATCAAGTATACTTATATTCATCCATATCTAAACCATCCATGGTAAACAAATACTCCACTCACCATTGTTATACTAACATTTTGTTTACAAAACCCAATACCCCACAACTCATGCCTTGGAGTGAAATTATTTCATTGATCATAAAATTTTATAGGATACCTTGTAAGGTTCCCAGTGTGCATAAAACCCACATCAACATTTATCTCTTGCTATTACATATAAATGGTAATGATGAATCACTTGATGCCATAACCGATATGTTTCCAGAGTGAGACATATTATGAGATCACAAGGGATAAAAATAATGAAAATAATAGTTTATAGTTAAATTTTTTCCAAAAAATGAGATACTCTCTCCATTTGAGAAATGAAAATCACAACTAGAATGAATATACATATAAATCATGTGACTGATTTATATGCTTTAGTTAGAACTGAAGGTTTTTAAATATATGGATGCTATACCACCATGATGAAACCAAATTTTATCCTTCACATTCAAATATGATTCTTATTTTATCCCCTTAGAGGAATACATAATTTGATACATTGGCTATAGAATAATAATTATGTTGGAGTCAAAATCCAGTAATTTGCTACATTGGCTATAGAATAATAATTACGTTGGAGTCAAATTCTAGTTTATAATTACATAAAACATCAAATCGTAGCTCCCATGTTAACTTCACCATTCTATGAGGAATGTCCCCTTCTATGACATTAAAAGAGGAAGAGGGACCCTCATGAAATACACTACAATTCCCACTAATTCCAATTCACTTTATGTTTGATAACCCTGGTTAATATGTTGAGTCGATGGGCTAGTGGACCAACTTCAATTAATGTTTGTTTATGTGACACCAACATTGATTTTGTTGATGGGTGTGATGGAATAAGAGTAGGGATAATAAACAAGTATCCCTACCATAAGTTTATGATGGAATAAGAGTGGGATAAGATACTAGGATAGAATATTAGAATGGAATAAGAAATAATGGATTAGGATCCCCAATATTTTTTTTATATCTTTGGAGATTCGATATGCTCTTGTTCAAAGGAGATTGAATGCAATGCATCAATTTTATTCAAAATTTTGATTTGATACTAGAATGAATGGTAACTATATTAGGAAATCAATACACTAAAATATTATATTGGGGGGAAGCATCCAATGGTATTAGTATAATGATCGACAAAAAAGATTAAATGGTACCAAATTAAATTGGTGATAAATAGGTAATAATGGGGAAGTATGACTGTAGTGATATAAATACATAAAATATAAAGGTGGTTACTAAAACAATGTTGACTTCATTTAGTCTCGATAAGATCATCTAATTAGAATGGAATGGTGTGTAATTTGGAAAGATAATTATATTCATATTTGAATGAGAGGCATTCAGATTTCCATGTAATTATTTTAGAGAAAGGGTTAGTCATTTTTATTATCATTGGTATTTTATTTTTAATCATATCATAATGATACTCCTATTTTTTATGCATCAATATGAGTTTTTTTTAAATAAATTATATCCTCGACTGTTGACCTAACCTAAAGAAAGGTGAAAGATCAAGACTTTCCTAGCCTTTGCCTCAAGCATAAATCTTATAAGACATATATCTATATAAAATGTTCCCCCCTTACCCATATATAGTAGAGATATGTATATAGGGGTCCCTCATATTGATCTATCCCAAAAATACTCTTTTACCATAGGATTTATTTCTTAATAGGTATATGTTAGTGTTGGGTCATCATCCTTATATCCATAATTACTTGACAAATGCAGGGAGCTATCTAGAGAATATCAATAAAAAATAGAGGGGGTTAGTTAATGTTGGTAAATAAAAATATTTATGAATTGACCCACTCTACTATCTACTACCAAACTAAATTGGAGGGAAATTGGGATAATTGATAGTGGTTGATGTATAGGTAGTAGATAATGGGATAATTGATATGGGTAAGACCCAAATGAGAGAAAGGAGCTTAGCCAAAGGAAAGAAAAGACCCTGGCTAAAAGAAAGGATCCTATGATTTTATTATATTAAATATAATATTGACCTCAAATAATATTTATTAACCTCAAACCCTAAATTTTTAAATCATATATCCTTATTTTTATTAACTCTTTTTCTATCAAGTTGTATTTATATCTTCCTTAGAACTCAACTTCCTGGAGAATAGTATAACTACTAATAGAATGAGAAAAATCATCTTCTTAGGGAATATGATAAAAACCCATATACCATGAGGTAGTGTGTGGGTAAACATATAAAATAAATTTAAATTTAAATCTTTGTTACCTAGTTACAAATATCACTTGTATTATGTATGTATAATCCTTAAAATCCATCTATATTTAGGGGTTGTCAGTGTACCTTTTTATTCCATTTAATGGGTTTTCCCTATACATGTTTAGTTAGCTTGCTTAGGTATATTTTTAGGTCATTGTGAAAGATAATACCACATTAATGAGGATGTGAGGACATCTTTATCTTCCACATATCTATGTACCTTTCTTAAAGCTATTTTGGTTAATGAATAATTAGTCATGCTAATGCTAATATTGTAATCTTTCGATTGTTGAAGACATTGATTCTTTCTTGATCATCTCTAATTTCACTTATATAATAGGTAATTACTTTATACATTTGATATTATCCAAACCCAATCCTCTATTGTGGTCTAGTTTGACATGGTATCATAGTGATAATGATAGCTAAATTCCATTGTTCATTTTTTAAAATCTTGAGTTTTAGCTTGCATGTCATATATATGCCATTAATTAACCTATAATATTGAAGATACACCCTTTCCAATATTTTAATCTTATTATAGGGTCATCTGCTGATCTAGATTTATATAAAAAAATAAGATAGACATGTCTCCTACTGGTCATATTTCATCTTGTAGGTTTTCATGCAAAACAATTACCGCCATTAGATTCAGAAGGTGTGAAAACCCTAAGATAAATTGTAAAAAAGACCTAGTTTCATGATAATTGATTTTAACCATTTTTTAGGGTTTTAAGGAATTTTCATGGATTTCATGCAAATCCATACAATCTGGGGTCTTTAAGGGAAAAATATTTTCTAGGTCTTTAGATATATTTAGTGGGTATTTGGTGGATTTTTTGGAAATGCACTAGATCTATTGATTTCCAAAAAAATAGAGTTTTGAGGTTCCCTTGCACTGTCAAAGTTTTGGGTCTTCCCAACACTATCATATGTTTGATCATTTTTGGCCCCTACATGATAGAACTATAACCTTGATTTCGAAACCTGAATTCTCCCAATGTTCTAAGTTCTGACTACAAGAATTATTGGCAACCCTAGTAATTATAAAGATCCCTATTTTTATGATAGTAATTCTATTGCCATAACTTTGGCAAGTCCCAGCACTACTAAAACACTTGGTAACATTGACCATTAAACTTAGTTCCCATATCCCTGATGTAATAATTTATAATTTTGGAACTCTTACAAACTCTACACTACCATAACTATTATAATTTATGGCACTTGTAATGAGCACCCCTATCTTTGATGCCCAAAGGTTCACTACCAAAACTCTTGGAACCTCTAGCATTTTCAAAACTCTTAGAACATATGATGACTAATATAAGGGTAAGACACTCTAATGACTTATCATAAGGCCCACATCTCCAAAAATTACACAAGGGGGTCAAAAGTTTGATGACTGCAAGGAGGGACTACAAGTCTTATGGAGAATGTCTATCACTACAAATGACCTTCATGTTTCCACCCAAGTGCACTCTGACAACCTAACTCAAATGATAGCCAAGGGAACATCAAATTTAAGCTAATGACCTATGATGAGTAAAATAATGTGAAATTTATCACTTATGTCACTATTCATTTAGATTTGGTGGGAATTTGGGACATTAACAAACCCCCAAAGGTGACATTAGTAAGGGAGCACTCATCCTAACCCTTAGCCCCTAATCACATGGGAGTTTATCCCTTGGTCATAACCAACCCAAGGGGCTTAAATTTTCCACAAAAAGTTGGGTAAAACTTTTTCACTAAAAAATTTTAAGTAAAATGAAGAATTATTTTGTGAGCAAGACCTTCAAACTTCCAAAATTTCAGCCAATAACTCTTTTATAGGTGCATTTTTTTTTAAAGTGTTACTTTTTTGAGCTATAGGCATTGGTTCTATTATCATGCCTTATAAAATTGAACCACTGTAGATTTAGGGGGTTTCATATTATTGTCTTTCTTGCACATTTAGTTTAACACATAATTATTTACTATAATGGATATATCTCAAGTTTTTCTTCTTACTCTATTCAAATATCACAAGGGGAAAGTCAAAATATAAATAATCTTGAGTAAAGGCTTATACCAAATCACTATGGGTACAAAAAAAAAACTAACCCCAAAAGAAAAGAAGGTGAAGTTGTATAATAGAATTGATGAAGCCTATTGTCTACTATGCCTGTGTATGTCTCCCAACTTACTCTTTCATATTGAATCTACAATTTCTCATAATGGAGTGTGGACCACATTATAAACACTCTTTGAGAAGCATGACATAATGAGGGGTCATGAGTTGGATAATGATATCATTAGTTTGAGCCCAATCAACTTTGACACTATATAAGACTTCTTCAAAATATTTAAACCACTCAAGTTATAGATGAAACTATGAGGCATTAAAATAATATGATTATTTGATTATTTACATCTTTAACAAGTTGGGATCTAACTATTTTGTCTTTGTTTCTACCTTTTATGCCACCAAGCATGCCCTTGGAGCTACATGGACCATGCCATCATTGGATGATTTTTTTGTTGACCTGACTTAGGAATAAGATAATATTATTCAAATGGGTACACTAAAGTCATCTAAACCCATTACTTAATTATGAGTCATGAAAAATATAAGTCTTATAAAACTTGAAAGGAAAAGAAACAAAACAAGGACTTAAAATAGATAAAGGGTCAAAAATTTGATGTTAAGTCCAAAGCATCAAAAGAGTGTTATTTAGATGAGAATCCCAATAAAGATAAACTCACATGTGCCTACTATAATAAATCTAGTCATGATGAAACTAGGTGCATGAATCAATTAATTAACCAAATAACAAAGATGCTTCAGAAACACAATATTAGTTTCACTGATTTACCCAATCAAATTTCATTAGCATAGAAATCTTCTAAGGCCAAATATAGTAGAAAGGGAAAAGATAAGGATGAAACATTTGTTTTAGTTTCATCCTAACCTTCTACATGGGTAATTTATTCTTGTGTCTTGCACCACATGGATTCATCTCAAGACATTTTCTCATCCTTGGAGCCTTGTTCTATGTATTCCATATTTTTGGGTGACAATACTTCCATAGAAGTTAGTGGGAGAGGATGTGTTGAGGTGAATGATGGAATATCTCATGATGTTCTATGTGTCCCCTCATTATCCACCAATATATTATCTATTTATAAGATCCATCACATTGGTTTAGGTAAGAGAGTTGAGTTCACACCTAATTTAATGGTTATTAGAGAAGCAAAAAATGACTCAATTGTTACATTTGGAAAAGAATATCACTAGTAATAATTGTATACTTTCTCACATTTTTCTCTTGATTAACCATCTATTACACTACTCACTCACTTAGATGGGGTGAGTAAATTATGGCTTGAGTGTTTCAACCATCTCAACTATCACCACCTAGAGAAACTCAGTCATAATGACACGGTTTTAGGGTTGCCATGTGTTCATTTTTCTAATGAATTTTTTGAAGGATGCATAATTGGTAATCATCTTGAAGAGAAGTATGACAAAATAAAATCATTGAGAGATACAAAAATATTAGATTTAGTTCATACTGACAGTACTGGTCCATTTACAACACCTTCATTCAAAAAGACTAAATAAATGCTTAATTTCATTGATGATTTTTTAAGGTATACTTGGGTGTACTTTTAAATCATAAATATGAGGTCTTTTATTATTTTTAGGACTTCAAAGCACTTGTATAAAAATATTCAAGTAAAGCCATCATGATTTTGTGCACTAATAATGGTGGTGAGTATGTCAATAATCATTGTGATAAATTATTCACTTTATAGGAGATTGAACTATAATGTGCAGTTTCATACAATCCTTAGTATAATGGTGTTAAAAATCACAAGAATAGGTCCTAGAAGGAAATGGCCAATTGTATGCTAAATTTTAAATCTCTTTTACCTCAATATTGGGCTAAGGCCATCAATTGGAATTGTTATATCTAGATCTAAGTTTTTTATAAAACATTAAAGAAAGTCACTCCTTTTCAAGATTGGAGTGGTTAGAAACCCACAATGAATCACTTTTAAGTGTTTAGATCTCCTAATATGGTCCACATTCTTAAGAATAAATGTAAGGTAATAGAACCTCAGAGTCAAACTTACATCTTCATTGGATATCCTAAGGGTGTTAAGAGATACATGATTCTCCATCCCACCACTCACTAGTTGTTCATTGAGATAAGTGTTTGATTTTAAGAGGGTCCTTAGGATCCACACTTGAAACTCCTCCTTCCTTGGATTTACTTAGATTTAATGATACCTTTTTTGATTTAGATCCATTTGAGTAGTTTTTTGATGATTCATCTTATCTTATAGTTCTAATGATGAGAGAGTAATGGGATCTCACCTCCTCCTTTTCTTAGAATATATTAAAAGGATGAAAAATATCCTCCTAACTCTATGAACACTATTCCTCTTTAGGCTAGACAAAGACTTCAAAGTGTTGGCCATTAGATTGGATATTCGTCTAACAATAGGCTAACCCATTCAAAATAATATAATGCCCACATGCATTTATTGCATCTAACTATAATCCATAGTAATTTAATGAGGCATAGATCACTATTGAGTGGAATAATACTATGGAGGAGGAGTATGGTTCCTTGCTAAGGAACAAAAATTAAGATTTAGTACCTCTTCCCAAGGGAAGAAAACTTGTCTGATGTAAGTTGATCTACCAATTTGTTTTTATAGAATATGGGTCTATAAACAAGTTTAAATCACATTTGGTAGAAAAGGGTTTTTATTAGGTACATGGTTTTAAATATATCAATATGTTTGCCTCAGTTACCAAAATTAACTCAATTGGAATCACTATTGTTATTGTTACATCACATCACTCGGATGTTCATCAAATAGATGTGTAGAGTGACTTACTTCATAGTGACCTCAAAGGGGAAATATACATGGAACAAGGATTTATGGAAGATTATTACTTAATTTTCAAAACTAAAAAATATATATATGGTATAAAATAAACTCATAACTCATAGAGCTTGGTATGCAAAGTTGGACTCCTTTATTCTTTTAGTTGGGTTCACTAGATGCCATGTTGATTTGAATATCTACATTTATGGTAGGATGATTCATAGTTACTTTTTATTCTCTATGTGGATGACCTATTGATCACAAGGAACTCTTAATAAACCATCACAATAGATAAAAATAGTTTTTATGATAGATTCTTAGTGAATGACTTGGTCTTTGTGCATTACTTCCTCAAGATTGAAATTTCTCAGTCTAACTCTAGGATCACTATTATGTAATCCAAGTATTCTCTTTATTTAGTTACATATTTTAACATGGATAACTATAATATAGATACAATTCCCTTTCTATTGATTGTGAATCTTTAGGCTGATTGCCCATCTCCTTTGGTTGATGCTACCTCATATCAAATTTTTTTTGGTAGTATAATCTATCTTACACACACTAGACCTCATATTTCATATGTAGTGGGTACGGTCTCTAGACTTACATATGAATCACATGAGCTACACTAAAAACTAACTATGTAGATTCTCCACTACATACAGGGTACTCATAGTTTTAGGATTTGTCATGGAGTAGGCATTAATGTCGACTTGATTGGTTATACAAATTCATATAATGCTAGTGATATTTAAAATAAAAAGACTAATTTAGGCTATATTTTCTCCTTTGGTTCATGATTGATTAGCTGATGAAGTAAGAAGTTGTATGATATTGCTTTATCATCTATAGAGGTAGAATATAGAAGAGCTATAAATGTTTCCACTTAGGCTATTTGGTTTTAGAGGATTATTATTGAGTTTGGCATTTGGTTTCGATGACCAATAGTCATCATCTATGACAACAAATAATGATCCATATATATATATATATATATACATACATTTTTATATATATATATATACATACATGTGTATATATATATATATATATATATATATATATATATATATATATATATATATATATATATATATATATATATATATATATATATATATAGTTCTCCATAAATGAACCAAGCATATCAATATTCACATGTATTTCATTTTGGAACTTATCTATAAGCAAGTCATTGACCTTGGTTACATCAAGCCTATGGAGTAAATTATTGATATATTCATGGAAACCTTCACTACGAACAAGCATATTCATTTGTGGGCTCTTCTTGAGGTTAAATTAGCTATGAAATCCTCCTCTAGGGGGAATTTATATGTGCTTGGGTACCTTATCAAGCATTATTTTTGGGACCCAATTCCATTACCCACCTAAGCTATGCTTAAGGGGGGTGTGAGTCTAGGTTTTTATTATATTTAATGATTTTACCTACACATATTTAGTTAGCTTTCTTAGATGTTATTTTAGGTCATTATGAAACATAATCCCACATTCATGAGGATGTGAGGACATGTTTATCTTCCATTTATATATGTACCTTTCCTAAAGCTATTTTTGCTAATGAAGAATTAATGATGCTAATTCTAATATTGAAATATTTTGATTGTTGAAGACATTATTTATTTCTTATTCATATTTTATTTCACTTATACAATATGTAATTCCTTCATGTATTCAATCCTATCTAGACCCAATCCTTGATTGTTGCCCACTTTGAAATGGGTTTGTGATTAGACCAAATAGTTATATTCTTGACTAAATTAGATTATCTATATGAGATTAGAGATTATGGATTGTAGTTATAATTATATTGGAATCGATTTATTACCAAATATCATATAATTTACCTATGTGTATTAGGGCATGATTGGTTTTTAAAATTTTGACAATATAGGGATAGGTTTATTATCTGATTGGGTCCTAGACTAGATCATATTCGGTCCTAGATTAGACCAAATTAGGTATCATCATGGCTATCCTATAAAACTAGGAAATTAAAAATAGATTTGAGTACATTAACCCTATTTTCATACATAAATACATTATCTTTAACCAAACTCTAGACCCCATTGGCCTTAACCAGAGCCCTCCTCTATATATATTCATTGGGTGACTATAGCTAAGATAGGTGGATACCCTATTAGAGTGAGAGTATATATGGGTTTATACCCTATAATAATTTAGTTACTTGTATTAGAATTGGGATGAAGCTAGATAAGTCGATACCTATTAGAGGTGTAGTATAGGCAATGACTATTCCCATTTATAGATAAATATAGGTATCAAATTAAGAAACCAAGGATAAGCGACTAGCCTAGACTAGGATCAGTACTATAGACATAGCATATTAGGATCATTGAAATGAATCCACATAATAACATATCAATATATAAGCCCATGTTGTTATACCTTACACATATATACATACCTAAGAAAACTCACCTCCTTATAGAACTATACATACATACATATCTGTGTGTGTGTGTGTGTGTGTGTGTGTGTGTGTGTGTGTGTGTGTGTGTGTGTGTGTGTGTGTGTGTGTGTGTGTGTGTGTGTGTGTGTGCGCGCACGTGCGTGTGTGTGTGTTGGATTCAACCATGTAGATATATAGGGTAATTACATAAGCCTATATCTATCTAAGGAAATAACACCCTTCCACCACCCTTTAACCCCTAAGAAGGTAAGGCATGAAATAGGAAAGGATAAAATATGATAGGGTTCAAAATCCCCATTAGAGATAGGTTGTCTTTTATATTATAGCTCAAAAATTAGAAGCATAATGTTCATTACGTGACCAATTTACTTTTATGACAAGATCATATTGGAGTAAATAACCATCAAAATAAATATACTCTATATATCCCCTTTATTTAAATCTAGTTTCATTTAAGTTGAGCCCATTTCAATTTTAGTTGAGGTCCTATATATATTTGTATATGGGGCCCTATATCTATATAGGCCAACAAACCTATATATAACCAACTCAACACCCTAGATATATAAGATACATATGGGCCACCCAAATTCAATCTCTAAAGATGGGTAGGGGGGAATGTATACATATAATTGAGGAGGTGGATGGAATTTTTTAGCCAAAATTTGGCTACCATAGAATAGGGTCATACAATTATTCCTTTTTCAATACATATTAGCATAGTTTAAGGTAAATTTGACAAAATTAAGGTAATGGCCTATTCTAATCTTGAACTTATCTAGGCACTTCATGTCATGTTTCAAGAGGTTCAAGTGATGCTAGGGATTAAGATGATTTTTAAAGTCATAATTCATGTGTAAAAGTCATGTCATACTTCTTGTCTTCTAATAAAGTGAAAAAATGGGTTTCATGTTATGTTCAAGGTCAATGCATCATGTTTCAAACTCTTATATAGGTCTCTAACATGTGTAAAAGTGTTAAAAATCATTTTTAGCCCCAAAAAGGGTGAAGAATTCATAGATATATGATTTAAAAAGATTTATGAAGAATGATATAATGTGAATTTTGTAGGATATGATGATAATTTAGTTTTAGGTGATGATAAAAAATTACAATTGAGTTTCAATGCTTAAACGAGGCCTATCATATATTTGTATGGATCAAGAAGGCTTGTTTGTAGGTAAATTAGTTTAGGAGTGTCTATTAATATTAAATAGGTCAAATCCATGATCTAGAGGAAGTGACAGGTCTCATAAAGGCCAAAAACAATCTCTCTCTCCCATTTCTCCCTTGGAAAGATCACAATGACCAACTTCCCATGATTGGTTTGTACAACACAAAGAGGTTTGAAACCTAATATTTTTACCAGAGGAGGGGATCCTAATGGAATTAAAAATAATAGACATATTAATTATATTGGTGACCCATCCTTTATGAAAAACAATTAATACCATCAGGTGGTATTAGACCCTACGTGACCCTCAAAGGCTCATTTTTCTACTTACAATGGAATTTTAAAGAAATTTAAAGTCATCAGAGAAATTATAAAGGATATTAATGGTTTTAAAACCATTACACATGATTATATAGGCCTCATTTGGCATGTGGGACCCTCAGTAAGAGCATAACCTCCATTCAAGGTGAATTACTGGTTATAGGAGAGGTTACATACAGGTTTTGTGCTAGATGGAGTATTTATTTAGCTCAATAAGGCTTCTATAAATATAAATAAATATCTCTTTAATATTTTTAACATCTTTAGGTCATTCTCAAACATTAAATGAGTTCAAATGATGAAGGATTAAAAGTGTAATCATACATTGAGAGAGGTTATTGCAGGAGGTAAATAGTGACACTAAATGAGTATATGGAAAGTTTATAGTGTTATATTTCCATCTCAAAGATCTCAAATAATATTTAATTTCATTATATTTATCCAACATGACTGATTACCTCCATAGTATCCCCTCGAAGCAATATACAATGGTTTTATGCCAAGGATTGTGTCATAACCCTCCTTACATAAAGGTAAACAAAAGGTAACAAATGTTGCATTAGAAGTGTGGTTTGAGGGTCACAACCTCATGAAACATGTTATGAAACATTTTATGTTTGTATTGATTTATAACAAGGCCTATGTATAGGTTCAAGGAGCCTAAAATGACAAAATTTAGACCTACAGGTCTACAGACCTAGAGGTCTCCTTTTTGCATAAAATGCAACAACTCTGACTTAAAAGACGAAGTCCAAGGGATAAGATATATATGTAAATTGTTGATGATTAAAATTTTACTATTTCTAAAACCAAAAATGGGAAGTTTTAGGAATGTGAGACTTGCAACCTGAAACAACCTCTATATTTTAAAGAAGATGGCTTTTCTTTATATCAAGTGTATAATGGGAAAAGGGATAGGAATTAAACAGAAACACAAGTGTAACTAAAGAAACTCTAATTATGGTGATGTGCCTAAATTTAATTCAACCCTTAATTATAATCACAGTGAAGCTATATGTAAGATTCAATTACATTAAAGAGCAAACAAGGCATGATTAATGTAAAAGATGAAAACAATAGAAACAGAGGCTCACAACTTAGACTACTTTTGCAGTGACACAAAGAATATCAACAAAGGTACATAATTCAGTATTCTCATTAATATTTAGTTACATAAAAGGCACTAAAACATGCACAATTATACAAACTTTCTAACTCAAGAAAATAGAACAAAGGCAAATGATATCCCTGATCACAACTAAAAAAGTCTAAAAACTCTTGACAATAATCTCTTGCAAAAAAATATTTCTATCTTTTGATTATGATTCTAGTGATCTCTACACTCCTATTTATAACATTGGATTAGCTCTAGATTGTCTACACCTTCCCAATCCAATGGCCTAACTGAACTCTAACTGAACTAGAAGTATCTAACACAAGATATTTCTTGGATCTAAAATGTTTTGTCTTCCTACAAGTTTATTGGCTGAAATAATACCCAAGATGTTTCCCACTTTCAAATAGGAGAGGACACTTGGATGATTCCCTTACTCTACTTGGAAACCTTCTTATTATTTATGAGGCACCAAAAAATGACACTTGGCATTTTCTACAGCACCTACTGAAGACACACGACACATTCCATGTAACCTATACTCTTTACTGTGTCTTCACTTAGGAGTGTTCCATCTTTGACATCTGTCACCGTCTGCTTCTCCAAAATTTTAACAACTTATAAAAATTGGTACCCACAACACTTATCCCCTGATCAACTTCAAAAAAAGGAGCAGAGACAGGTGGCACTTTCCATGCATCTTAAACAAGGGACATGTGGCAGTCTTTACTACTTTTAGCTATCTTTTGAGAATCCTGCAAAAGGTGACACTTGTTGGTCTCTGTGTCACTCTGTCTATACTATAGAAACATTCAAGCCTTATTTCATATTTACATAGATGGTGACACTTGGTGACTTTCACTTGTTTTAGAAATAAAACTCGGGACCCACCACAGTCTTTACTTATCCATGAAACAAAGTGAAGATATTTCAGATGTTGACACATGACGACTTCCGCTTTCTTCAGCTAGGGATACATGGCAGCTTCCATTGATTTTATAAAAACATATTGAAACCTTCCATAGTTGCCACTTGGCACCTTCCACTTGATCCTGATAAAAGCTTATTGAAAATAAACTTTTGAAATGTATAAGAAACATGAGATGTAGATGCCGACACTTATTGTGCTCCACTGAGTTATTATGGGACACATGGCATGTTCTGATCAACTTATAGAAATTATGAAATGTGCCTCCATTGATGACACTTTTCAGCTTCTACATGATTTTGAAACTTAGACAAAACTTAGGCAAAAAGAAATTTGAGCTTGTGCTCTGAGTCAAAAACTTCACTATCTCGAACCAAAATGTGTAGGGACAAAAATTTGGAGCGCGCAACTAAAAATCAAAATAAAATGTAGAGTATTTTTTACTCTATAGTTATTTCTGACCTCAAGGACTTTTGAGCCTTCTCAAAAAGAATCCAAAACTCCCACATGATCAAATGTGACAAAAATCACAACTTTAGTAAAGCTGTCTGATAAGTAGACCACTCATCATCAGATAACCCTTGCTTATTTTGCAATTTATTGAAGGCTAAATCAAGGTTAATGATATCTTTGTGTGAAATTTGAATTGTAGCCTTCAATTTAAATTCAAGCTAGGAAACAAGAATCAAAATATCTTCTACTTCAATTACTGATGAATCATCCCTGAAACCCTGACAAACTGCCTGATCATTTTGCCTAGCTAACAACAAAGGTTTAATTTCATTAATCATCAACACAATGTTGTTATCAGGAAAAGGGGAAAGAAGACCTAATTACACCAGATCTTCAATGTGTTGTTTCATGTCTTTGATTCCTTCTTTCATCACATCTAGAAGCTCTTTGTAATTGATTGCTATGGAGTTGTAATTGAGAACTTCATTCACTCTTTTAGCAACGATCATTCTTTCATTAATCCCTGCTACTGACAATGTTCAATCACTTATATCATATAGCTTTTACAATAGCATTTGAGAGTCAAACACTCTCATAGAGACAGTAGATAGAGTGTCTTCTACTAATGTCTCCACCTTTTTGCACATTTTTTATGCATTTAGCAGAAAGGTTAGAGAAGGTCTAAGCTGAATAATCTCTTAAGAGATTCTTTTCCATATTGATTCATAAAGCTGCTTCACCAGATCCAAAACCCCTACATTCTTTGGACTATTATCCAACTCAAGTGTCAATTGTTCTATCATTTGTCACTTTGCTTGAAGTTTGGCCTAGATAGTAGCGGTATTGTTTTGCTCATTCAATAGCTTCTATTGAAGTTGAGTAACTTGTAGCAGGCTTTCCTCACATTTTTCCTAAAATGCTACCTTTTCCCACCTTAAGGTTGTCACTGCATCCTTCACCTGCATTAGCCATACTTTCAAAGAATCTTGGGCCTAGATATCCTGGTGAGTCTGAAGAGAAACAATATCTTGAAACTATTTATTAAGACTCTCTATTTCAATATTCTTAGTATTGATCTCTGTGGTCAAACTGCTACAGTTTGCCTTCTCTTTAGCTAGAGCAACCTCCATCTTCTATATCTTCTTTGATATTTTCAAATAATCTTCAGCTACTACAAAAGTGGATTCATTTATCAGCTCGACCCTATCTTGTGGTCTGAAAAGGGACATGTCTATAGCCACTGCATTCATTGTGTAATCTTCTAGCTACATCTGCTCATTTGGCTTGACTATATTTGGTGACAAATGGGTCGCTATTAGTTGCTACTATATTGGGTCAAATTGTGACCTCAAATGTGGTGTAGCCAGGGCTTTATTATCTTTGATCCTCTTTTTCTCCATTTGAGCTTCCCTTGCCTTCCTAGCAACATCTGCTTGAGTTTGGAAGGTAGAAGGAGAGGTAATGTGCCCACACACAAAAGGATAAACTTGTGCCAAGCCATGTGGAATAGCCAAATGTTGGCTATGGGAAATATGAGGAGGTACTTTCTTGGGAATAGATGGGGAAAAGTGAGGGAATGATATAGCCTTAGTATGGATAGATGGGGAAAAATGAGAAATGGGTACAATGGAGGTGGTAGGGGATGCCATTTCACAAGATGGAATCATCACTCCTAAAGGAGAAGAGAAATATTGAGAAGAAGGAGAAATAACACTTACCTGATGAGCAACTGAGGTACTTTGTGGTTGGTGTTGTGAGGGTTCTTCCCTCTCCTCTGAATCAAGTTGGAACCTTAGCCTCTTATGTTTCCTTGGTGTTTCTTCTTCTAGCTATGCTCCCTTCTCTTCAACATTTACCACTGCTAGTAGTGGTGCTTGTGTAAAACTGGATACCTAAAGGACCGATGCCAATGGAGAAGATTTTGGTGGTGAAGATACCACACTCTTTTGTTTTTCAATGGTATTGAGAGATTGGGGCCAAACAAATACAATGATTGCTACTAAATTTTGCACTAGGGCCTGTGATGTTTGATTGGAATTTGCTCTGGCTTTTGGCTCTCCACCCTTCATCTACAAATTGCTTGTATCAGGGCTAGAAATAAGAGATAGATGAAATTCATCCTAGAGTTCCTCCCATTTCTCATCTAAATCCACATTTCCAAAAGAGTGAGTTGTCTCACAAATCTCTTGCTTATATTTCCAATAGGATTTTATTTTCTCAACGTTCCAGTCTTTATTCTTTAATGCTCTTCTTAAACCAGAAGTCATTCTAATTTTAGGGTCAAAATACCTTTGCTTAACATAAAAAGTTTCCCATGGTCTGTCTTGTTGAAGGGGCAAATCCATCAATTCAACATAAAACTCAGTAATATCTTCCCTAGGATTTTTCTTATTATCCCAAAAGGGTCGACCGTCATGTGCAATTCTGGAAGTAACCCTGTTAGTCCTAATCCATGAAGTTATGAAACCGTTTGGGTCATATACCCATTTATCTTCAATTAGAAAGAAACCTAGGAAGGCTAGCTTTCTAAGCAACATGATCTCAGCATCTCTGGCCTCTAGTGCTATGTTGTTTGTCACCCATGGAACATCATACATTTTCCTCTTCTTCCCAGAGCCATATTCATTATCTACCATAGACACCTACCTGGTGACCTCTAAAAATGCTAACCTAAGGGTCAAAATCTTAGGTAGCAACATTGGTTCCCCACTAAAACCATGGACTCTAATAATAGTATGATGGGATCCAAAAAAGTAATCACAAGGAATAGTGCAATTGGTCATAAGGTTTGAGACACTTGGGAACAGTCTATTTACAACTGAATTTGGGCTTAGATGATAAAAAGCAGGGGCAACAAAAAGTTTCTAGAATTTGTATGGGTCACTAGTTTTAGACAAGATATGTATCCATGCAGACATAAGAGTGGTCCTATGTAGACTGAAGTTTGGGTCATACATGTTTAGATGCATGTGTTGGGAAAAGATGCTAGAATTTTGATACAACATAAGGTGAAATAGATAAGAGGAATACCTAAATATCCCTTTATATCTAAATTGGGAAAGTTGTTACACCATTGAATATGCAATCTACTCAGAGAAATCAAGCCGATACTCTTGAGTCTTATCAACAGTTTTTAATCTGAAGAGGATAGCCATTTATTCATCATAGATGGTTATGTCATCTTTCATTCTGAAAATGAAAGCCATCATGGAAAGTACATCTTGACTAGCTTGTGCAAATTGTGCTCTTCCTATTGGTAGTGTCGACATAGTTGTATCATCATCACCTAATTGTAGCTCTGATTTTAGAAACCTCAATTGAGTATTGACATTTTCTCACATTTTTTGTATCTTGGCAATGGTGGGAAACATGGTTGTCTTATCATGGTACAGGGCCAATGTGTCTTTGATAGCCTTTGGTGTGATTTACACTGTGAATGGACCCTTTTGTATGGTATTTGAAGGCACATGAAACAATCTAGTGCATATTTCAACCAAGTCAGGGCATGGATGCACACCTAGGACAATGAATTGTGCCAGTTGGGAAGTCCATATCCTCATTGCGAATGTCTCATATTGTCCAACCTTGGCCCTCTGAAGACACCTTTGATGTGCCCCTTCTCTGAGAGTTTTTCTAATAGTTCTTTGAAGAATTAGGTCCATGATTCTGTCTACATAATATTTTACCTTTGCTGGGTCATTTTCTTAACCAACTTCAGGGACTCTAGTCCATGGGTAGGTCTTTAATGGTTGTGTAAGGGCTGAAGCATATGATTTAATTGTAAAAAACTTATCAAGGGATTCATAAATCCCAGACCCTTATTGCAAAGAATGTGCTCCCTCCATATCTATATCTATTCTTGAAAATAGTGAACTATGGTAACGGGTATGAAGCTATTGCAATAAGGAAGGCACTTTTCATTAAACAGGTTTGCTATGAGCTAAAAATGCAAGTAACAAGGGTTTTCTAGCAGACGCAAGAATGTTTGAGACACTGTAAGATTTAACTCTTGTTATGAAGTATTTATTGACCCATCAAGTCTCAAAATGGCATTAAACCCAGATAACCATTAACAAATCTTACTAAATCTTCATGGGACAATGAGTTAGACATGTCATGAAAGTAGTTGCACAAGGTACCTTGGGGAATTTAAGGATATGGGAGATATTTAATGTGTCAAGAGTTTTGAAAATTTTGAAAAAGGATCTAAGCTGTGTTTACGTGTTCAAATAACACTTATTTAAAAGAAAGAGCAGGAAAGAAATTATGAAAAAAAATAAACTAGGAAAGGGAAACTATCTAACTATAATACATTAGAGACACAGCTTAACTGAAATGTTTCAAGTAGATCCCATTCATAGGAATCTCTTCAGGTTTGCCTTCCATTTTTTCTAGCTCAAATGAATTCTTCTATTTACATGCATGAATTTTATAGGGGCCAGTCCATAATGCTTCAAATTTAGTATGTTGACCCAGCTTGGCGGCTCTTGCATCCCATTTCAATACAATTGAGCCTACTTCAAAATGGGGATTTGAAGTCCTTTTATCAAAACAGTCTTTAATTATTTTTTGATGCTTTATTAATGAATCATGTGCCGCATCCCTCCTTTCTTGAACTTCCAGAAGTTCAGCAAGTCTAGAGTGCATGGGGCCATTTTCCTCAATTTCAATCTATTTTATCAATTGGAGAGTAAGAATTTCCAAGCTTAGAGGTATTACAGTAGGCTTGCCATAGACCAATTCATATGGGGAGATTTTTGTCACCTGCTTAGGTGTAATTCTATCAGCCCACAGTGCTATATTCAGCACTTTATGCCACTCTTTGTGATGATCAACCCCTATTCTCTTAATAAGTCTAATCAAGTTCTTATTAGTTGATTCTGCCAAACCATTACCCTGAGGGTAATAATTAGAGGAAGTTTTTAGATATATCCATGCTTTAATGCAAAGTCAGATACTTTAGACCCTAAATATGCTTTAACATTATCTAAAATTATGGTGTGGGGAGCCCCAAAGCGAGTAGTGATACTCCCTAGAAAGTCTAAGATCACATTTTTTGTTGCTTCTTTAAGTGGCACTACCTCAATCCATCTAGTGAAATAATCTATGGCAGTTAAAATCCATTTCTGACCCATACTAGACACTAGATTTATCATTCCAATGAAGTCAATACCCCATTGAGAAAAAGGTTCATCAACAATTATAGGACTAAGAGGCATTGCTGCATTCCTTCTCATCCCCACATAATATTGAAAAGATTGACTTTTTTTAACCAGTCGATAATAGTCTGTAAATAAAGTAGGCCAAAAATAACCCACCTCACTTATCTTTATAGTTGTGGTCTTTGCAGATAAATGTCCACCTAAGACTCCATGATGCATTTCATGTAGTACTTTCTTAGCCTCATCTTTCTCTACGCATCTTAAAAGTTTGCCATCAGAATTTCTTCTAAAAAAAACTTGTTCAATTAAAACAAAATGGACCCCTTACATCTTATAGTATCTCTTCTTGTTTTGAGGGAGTTCTCTTGGGTAAATCCCATATTTCATAAAATGAATCCTATTTGTGACCCAGGAGTTCTGATCAACCTCTTGTATCCTCAATACCATTTCCTTTTCTATTTTTGAATCTATTTCTTCAGGTATCATCTTTTCAAGCTCTTGAGTCATGTATTGACACAACCATCTACCTCTGACTAACTTAGTGAGTTTGACCTCTACATCATATTCAAGGATATTTGTTATCTAGTTTGCTCTTTTTTTAGTAATTTCACCCTCCATAATGTATTATCTGACACTTGGGTGAGCCACAAGTATCAAAATCTTACTTCCTGATACTATTTTCCTAATTCTTTTGAGGACTTTTACCATAACATATGCTTGCTTCTCCAAAAATTTGTATCTGGTTTCATATTCCCTAAGAGTCCTTGAGAAAAAGGCTATTGGATGCTCTCCCTCTTGTCTATCATCTTTCTGTGTTAGAACAACAACAATACTGAGCTCTCCTCCATAGACATACATTACAAAAGGCTTAAAAAAGTTTGGGTTTCTAAGTACTGGGGCCGTTGAAATTGCTTTCTTGACTTCTTCAAAGGCTTGCCTTCCTTCTATAGTCCACTTGAAAACCAGGGCTTTTTTCAACAAGAGTGTCACTGGTCTTACTAAGCCTACAAAGTCAGATATGAACTGACTGACAAAATTAAACTTCCCCAAGAAAGATTGAATTGATTTCTTATTTACTGGTAAGGACAAGTTCATTATGGCTGCAACTCTCTCTGGATCTATAGAAACTCCTTCTTTAGATACTATATGTCCCAATAATTTACCTTGAGGTACAACAAAGATACATTTCTTAGGATTCAGGGATATTCCAAATTCTTGACATTTCTTAAAAATAGATTCTAAATGATCAAAATGATCAACAACATTCTTGGAAAAAATAGTGAGATCATCAAGATAAATCAGGATGATTTTATTTATAAGTTCCCCAAATGCTACATCCATATCTCTTTTAAAAGTTGATCCTACATTTGATAGGAAAAATGGCATCTTATCATATGAAAATGTTCCCCATTTGGTAGTAAAAGTAGTCTTGTATTGGTCTTCATCAGCCAACCAAATCTGATTATATCTAGAGAAACCATCTAGCAAGGAAAATCTCTCTGATCCAACCATAGTCTATAAAATTTGTTCCATAGATGGCAAGGGATAGTGATCTTTCAGAGATGCTCTATTCAAGTCTATGAAATCTACACAGAGTCTTATGTCACCATTCTTTTTCCTGACTAGTACTAGATTTGATACCTGGGTTGAGTGCTTGATTGGATTTTTTTTTAGAATCTAAAAGTTTATGTAACTCATCCACCATTAGAGATTCAATCCTTCGATTTACTAGCCTCTGCTTCTATCTGACTGGCTTAGATCCTTCAGTCAGTTTTATTGTGTCCTAAATGATATCTCTATTATATCCATGAAGGTCTTCATAGCTCCAAGCTATGACTCTGTCATATCTTTTGCATAGGTCAATTAGTCTTTCCCTTTCCTCTTGAATTGTAGAATTTCTAATTTTTAATTTTCTCCCTTTAATCACCTCTATTTTAGAATAATCTATTTTATTTACTTGGACCTTTTCTTCTCTAGACCTACATCTTCTGGATCAAATAGGTTTTCTAAAGTGATTAGGCCTTTGGGAAACTTATAAATATTTAATTGTATAATTTGGTCTCCATATGCCTCTTCAATTTTAGGTTGACATTGATTAGCAAACTCCCCTGATTGTTGTAAGAAAGAGAGTACCTGAGAATCATTTTCAAATACTTGCCAATTCTCATCATTGTCTAGGATAGTTGGCCTTACTATAACTTTTACTAACTCATTGTTAACTAATAGGCCAGTTGCTGGATCAAACTGTGAGCCAATATGTGCCATCATATCAGCTTCAAAATTTTGGGTTCTTGGAACTACTTCAATATTGAAAGATTAAAAATCTTCTATTAAGTCCCAAATTCTATGTCTATAGGATCTCATCCTTACATTTTTGGCTATTGCCTTTTCTCTAATTTGCTTCACCACTAATTCTGAATCTCCTTTTACTATTAAATTCTTTATTCCCTTTTTCTTGGCTAAAATGAGCCCATGTACTAAGGATTAATATTCAGCATCATTATTAGTACAAGAAAATTCAAAATGAATAGCTCTCAAAATTTTCTCCCCATTTGGAGCAACAAAACAAATTCCTAGTCCAGAACCACTTTTACTTCTAGCCCCATCAAAATTTAAAGTCTAGATTTCTAATTTTTTTTCAAATTCTTGAGTAGTTGGCATTTCTTCTCTTAAAACATTTGGGATTTCATGGTCTTCATAAAAAATAACATAAGTGCCCAGACCAGTAGAGTCATAATTTCCATATGGATCACTATGCATCATAGCTAGCAAATGGTTATTTTCCTCTTCTTGGTCATGTTCAGTCCAGTCACCCAACTCTTAAAAAAAACCCTTTCTTCTTTATTTATCATAGCATGATCTAACTCTAATTTTGATGTTGGTTCATTGGTGATGTGATCCTTTGATAGTGGTTTAGATAGAATTTTCATCTTTGAACCATATTTGGTTCTTATGATGAGGTGAGACCAATCAAGGGACATATATCCTCCTATTTTAGCTGTAAAGTCTCTGGATAAACATAAACCAAAAACATGAGGTATATCTATGACTACTACATCTTGATTGACAATTATATTGGGACAAGTATTTAATTGCAATGGGAGTTGTTTAATTCTCCCTATTGTTTGTACTGATTTGCAATCTAGCTGCATAACTCCTTTAGTAAGTGGTTCATATTTTATTTTTAAAGCATCAACTATTTGCTTAGGCATTACTATAGTATTGGCCCCTAAATCTATCATCACATTATGCAACAATTTATTTCCCACTATCAGAGTCAAATAGAAGGGCTTTGGTTTGGATTTACTTACCTCTATTGCATTGTTCACAAGGGCTGTTGTCTGCAAATGAACTATCTTTGAGCTTTTCTTTGTCAGTATGTCCTTCTTTAGTGCTATTATGTTTAGGTATTGCTTGGCCTTGTAGAGCTTCTTGTAATAGTGCCTTTTGTTCAGGAATAGCTAATATGTCCCATATTGATACTTGTGCTGGAGTCCTCTTCAGATATTCCACCACATTCATTGGTCCTAATGCTTGAGTTCTTGGAAAATAAGGATACCTTGCTTTTTATTGAACTTGTACAAGAATCACTTGGTTTTGCACTGGCTGAGGCACTTTTTATCTGACAGTTGTGTTTCATTGACCTTGAAATAGAGGATTCTCCATAACTTGATTATTTGTAACTTCAGGCTGTTCCATCATTCTTCTCTTTGATCTAGTATAGTAGTCTGATTACACCACTAGTTTCTTGGAAGCAAAAGCTTCATTCAAGAATACTGATTCTTCATATTCAACCCATGAAAAAATGGCATGTTCAGGGGATATTTCTTCTTCTTTTTGTAAATACATCCCTTACATTTAAGCCATTAGGACTAAATTTTACATACCAGAGACTGATAAGTTTGTGCATCTGAAGTACTTGCAAATTGTCCATCCATTCTTATTTGCTCTGCTACCTTTTGTTATATATTAACCATGGGACAATCTCTAGGTGTATGAGCATTATTACAAGGTAAACACTAGGCATTGGTGCCATCTGCATAATTATTTTGCCCTTGAACAATCTCCCTATTTGGATTGGGGGGAATAGTCTGTGAGGGTGTAGGGACTGCAACTAATTGGTTTGTTGGCTGAGGGTTATTTTGACTTTGAGGACCCTGATATTGGTTTTGTTGTGATGGAAATATATTTCCTTGATAGCCTTAGTATTGGGGTCTGGGGTAAGGATTCTATTGCCTCTTTATGTTAATTAACTCATTATAAAATGTCCTTAAGATGTTCTTGATATCATCCATCTCAGATGACTGGGCAGGGACAAGTTATTTAGTAGGTGATTGAGGATATTTATACATAGACACAGGTGGGGCTATGGAATTAGGGGCTTATTGAGGTAATGGTAAAGTAATATCTAGAAACATGGGCATGGGACGCCTTGGGGGTAACTTTCTAGCATCTATTAAATTATTTTCAGCTCTGACTGCATAGTCATAAGTCTCTGGTAGAGTCTGACCTCCAAGTGACTGAATCATGGCTAATATATTTGAATTTAAAGCCTTAAGATAAAACACTATAGCCATACCTGGTAATGGTCTTGCTATAGTAGGGATTCTTTCCCAAGTCCTTTGAAATCTTGAATTGAAGTTAGTCATTGCTTCTTATGGTGCCCTTTTTATAGTAATCAATTGTTGCAATAGAGAAGATTTATCACCTTTTTTCTCAAATCTTTGAAAGAAAATAACTCCAAGTTGATCCCATGTAGATATTGTATTTGGGGTCAAAGATCTGTACCATTCTAGATCCTTTCCTTTAAAAGAAGCTGCTAACAATCTTATGGCAACATTCTACTGTATGACCACATGTATAACACATACATCAGATACATCCTAAAGATGTTCTTTAGGTGTTTTGAAATTTTTCCCACTGAATTTGGGCAGAGCCTTCAAGGCATTTACTGGAATAGGGTCCCAAGTGGCTAGTGGTATTGGTAGGATCAAAGGACTGCTAGTGTTCCAACTTGCATAATTCTTTGGGGCTATAAGAGCTCCCATATTTAATCTTGGTATTGGTATAACTGATGAACTCTTCATCTTGGACTAGTCACCAATGGTGGAAAAAGAAAACCTAAATTTACAGTAGATTGAGATCTTGTTATTAGTCCATAACTCTAACACCTTGTAACTCTCTAGTTCATATGGTCTTGAAAGAAACTTCAAGATGGTGTCTCACCGGGTGTGCCCAAAATTGTTAATGATTAAAATTTTACTGTTTTTAACACCAACAATGGGAAGTTTTAGGAATGTGGGACTTGTAACCTGAAACAACCTCTAGATTACAACGAAGCTGGCTCTTCTCTATATCAAGTGTATAATGGGAAAAGGGATAGGAATTAAATAGAAACACAAGTGCAACTAAAGAAAATATAATTATGGTGATGCACCTAAATTTAATTTGACCCTTAATTCTAAGCACATTGAAGCTATATGCAAGATTCAATTACATTAAAGAGCAAACAAGGCATGATTAATGTAAAAGATGAAAACAATAGAAACATAGGCTCACAACTTAGACTACTTTTGCAATGACATAGAGAATATCAACAAAGGCAAATAATTTAGTATTCTCATTAATTTTCAGTTACATAACATGCACAGAAACATGCACATTTATACAAACTTTCTAACTCAAGAAAATAGAACAAAGGCAAATGATATCCCTGATCACAACTAAAAAAGTCTAAAAACTCTTGACAATAATCTCTTGCAAAAAATTCTATCTTCTGATGATGATTTTAGTGATCTATGCACTCTTATTTATAGCATTGGATTAGCTCTATATTGTCTACACATTCCCAATCCAATGGCCTAACTGAACTCTAACTAAACTGGAAGTATCTAACATAGGATATTTCTTGGATTTGAAACGTTTTGTCTTCCTACAAGTTTATTGGTAGAAATAGATACCCAAGATGCTTCCCACTTTCAAATGGGAGAGGAAACTTGGCTGATTCCCTTACTCTACTTGGAAACCTTCTTATTATTTAGGAGGCACTAGAAAATGACACTTGGCATTTTCTATAGCACTTACTGAAGACACACAACACTTTTTGCGTAAGCTATACTCTTTATTGTGTCTTCGCTTAGGAGTGTTCCATCTTTGACATATATCACCATCCACTTCTCCAAAACTTTAAAAAATTATAACAATTGGGACCCATAGCACTTCTCACCCGAGTAACTTCAAAAAAAGGAGCAGAGACAAGTGGCACTTTTCGCGCATCTTAAATAAGGGACATGTGGCGGTCTCTACTGATTTTAGCTATCTTTTGAGAATCCTAAAGAAGGTGACACTTTTTGGTTTCCACGTCACTCTGTCTATACTATAGAAACATTTGGGCCTCATTTCATATTTACATAGATGGTGACACTTGGCAGCTTTTGCTTACTTCAAAAACAAAACCTGGGACCCACCACAGTCTTTACTTATCCATGAAACAAAGTGAAGATATTTCATTTGTTGACACGTGATGGCTTCCACTTTTTTTAGCTAGGGATATGTGGTGATTTATATTGATTTTAGAAATGCATATTGAAACCTTTTACAGTTTCCACTTGGTGCCTTCTGCTTGATCTTGATAAAAGATTATTGAAAAGAAGCTTTTAAAATGTATAAGAAACATGAGATGTGGATGCCGACACTTGTTGCGCTCTGCTGAGTTACTATGGGACACGTGGCACATTTTGACCAACTTATAGAAATTATGAAATGTGCCTCAACTGATGACACTTGGCGACTTCCACATGATTTTGACACTTATACAAAATTTAGGTGAAAATAAATTCAATCCCGCGCTCTGAGTCAAAAACTTCACTGTCTCGAACCAAAATGTGCAGGGACAAAAATTTGGAGCGCGCAACTAAAAATCAAAATAAAATGTAAATTATTTTTTAATCTACATAAATTATTTTTAGAAAACTTGAATATGTGTGTAGGTAATCATATAGGATAAAATATATCATTTAAAACCTATTCTGAGCCCTAACAACCAATAAGCCCAAGTAGACCTAAAGCAAGTATCCACATGCCTACTTTGCCAAAATACAAGAGGTGATTACTTACGATTGAGGGTTAGAGGATAAATAGATTGGAAGAGGTAAAGGAGATATAATTTAAGGTTTATATTCTTATTATAGGGTTTAAAATTTCAAATCCAATAAGGAAATCTCAAATTCCAATGTTTAACAATCAAGGAGACACACACAGGCCTGTGTGTAAAATTGTGAATAAGGTTGGTCGGTTGAGGGAGAGTGAAAAAAAAAGGTTATAAAAGGTGATGAGTGATTAAATATTAATTTTCACGAGGTTTTAGATGCTTCCAATGATGAGATAAAGTAAGTTTCTGGCCCATAAATACCTACACACCTAAGAGAGATTGTTTATGCCTGTTCATGAAAATGGGATGATTTATGCATATGTTGAGTTGGAGATGAGGAGTTTGGAATATGAATATCCCCAAGAAGGTTTATATATATTTTATAAGTTCTCCAATAGGATTAAAACTAATTAAATTGGGAGAAAAAGGGCTAATATAGGCTTCTAGGGGTAGAATCACCAATTGGCTTTCAAACCCTCAATACATGAAGCAATAGGTTACATGGATTATAAAGGGAGAATACTCCTTGAGGGTTTTTAATAAACATATCATAGGGAATTATATATTTAAATAGGAATTTAAAACTAATATCAAAGTCTTATGCCATGTTTTGCTACATAAGCATCTCTAGAGTTCATTGGTAGACCTATGTTACCCAAGAAAGCTCTCTTTTCCACATGTGAGCTCTCATGAGCAAGTGAATGGGACACGTTATAATTTATGGATATTTTTATGTCTTCCTTCTCCATTCATCTAGTTTTATATATTTAATTTAACACTTACATACTATGAATAAATGCTAAGAGTACAAAGTAGTCACAAATTGTCCAAGTAAGCTTGAGAGACTCCTAAACTTTGCTCACATCTTACATGATGAGATGAATGGTAACCAAAGATATTATGAATAAAATGAAACCATTATGCACTAATTATCCATGTCATTTGGATGTTCATATATGGCATGATTTCTATGAAGAATCTTTAAGGATCTAAGGTGCTCACAGGCTGTCAAGAAGCCTTCTAGAAACCCAATGGGAGAAATAATCATTAAAGTGACTTATAATGGGAATTTATAGTCTTTAAATGACTTTAGTGACCTTTATATTCCTCATGGACACTTGAATAAACATAATTTCAGCACATGTAAAGGAAACACTATACATAATTGGTTTAAAATGCATGGCTATAGGCCTAATGGGGAATGTGAATGGTTATGGAAAGAGTATAAATCAAGTAAAAATGATTAGAAAGACTGGTTAGAGGTCCCATAGTTATATAAAAACATTAATATGTCTCTTTAGGTGACATATAAGCCATTTAAGTCACTAATCTAGATCAAGATGTGAGAAACACACTATTTGCTACGAAGAAGCCTATCTAAAAGCCTATGGAGTACAAAAGGAGAGCTAACTTATAGAATATTAATTTTTCCCATGATTATAGATGCCTAAAAAACCATTTAAAATAATTATAACCTAAAATTTTCTTGAAAAACTACTCCAATTTCCTCTTGAGCATGTACAAGCACCTAGGCTAGGGTTTTAGCCATTTCATGGTTCACCCATCTGTATAGGGTCTTAGGTCATTAAATTTGACATGGAGCATTTTAAGTAGGTATCTAAAGTAAATAAAACTTTTATTTGGAGTTTAATATGTGTGGGTATTAATTTTAGCCAAAACTTAATTTCTAGGCACAGAGGCCTAATTGAGGGCTAATTAGAGAGATACAATAGGTGGATAAGTGTACTTGAAATTGGTATTTGGTCCCGAAAGTTTTCAAAAATATATAAGGGTATACTAGGTACTCAAAACTATTATTAGTTTGTTAATATCATCTGTGTATTGTTCTACATAAGGATCTTTATGTGTTTTTAGGGCTACAAGGAATTAAAGGCAAATATATGCTTTAGGTGTAATGAGATGTTTGTGAGTGTTTGATGCATACAAAGGGGTTGAAATAATTTTTTTAAGAATAGGAGAGGGATTACATGGATATAAGTTGTAACGAGAATGAAATCAATATTTGAGCCATTTGGGTAAGAGAGACATAGTAAAGGGGGTTTCAAGACATCTAAGAAGAGATGATTATCACTGCAATTTTAGTATGATAAATATTAAAGGATATGAAAGGTGTAAAAGAGGAGAAAAAATGGTAGTTAAATTGAGTTTATTTATAATAATTCCATTTATTCTTTCTTCACAAGCCAAGATGGGTAGTTTTGAACAGATGATGAATCATTGAAGTCTCCTACACCAACTCCTTAGAAGATCATGATTTCAAAAATCAACACATGTTTAAGGAGTTTTTATGACTTCTCTCTAACGTCTCCTTGATTTTAACTTGATTTCTCATGATTTAAGCTTGTCAATTACTCTCTTATATGCCCCTTTATCTCTCTCTTTGTTTTTATATATAAATGTATCCTTGTTTGGATTTATATATATCCTTTTATTGAGTATGGTGAAGCCCTACTCAAATGAACACTTGTACTATGCCTTTGAATAATTAATTAAGTTTATTCTTACTTCATCACATGATTTAAACTAGTGTACTTGTGTGGTTATTGATAAATACTAGTATTAGTGATTGTACTCTCTCTCATTTGTCCTCTCCCACCTATTTATAAATGGATTGTATTCTTGCAGGTCACATGATGAGTTTAATGTAGTTATTTCATATCTTGAAATAGTATTTTTAGTCATTAGTGACTTTTTTATACCTCTTGACCAAAAATATCATTAAATGCAATGGATATGACCTCAATCTTGAAACATTTATGCTTAAAGGTCCTTATTTTGAAAAGTGTAATCAGATTCAGGCCTAATCTTTATTCTTAAGTGCACTATAGTGAAGTGGAGGATGTTTTTCTCGTGCATCACCTCCTTAGATATGTTTATTTCATGTATTTTTTATCCATTTTACTTTTCAATCAATTTATTAGTATAGAGCCTAATGGATACATCAAGGGGATCTAGCCCTATAATCTAGAGTTTTGGTCCACCTAAAGGTCACCCACAACCTAAGACCAATCCAATTGCATAACTCAAGTTGAAAGGGGTTGAATCACCTTATCAAGGGTGTAAATTTGAGATATAATCATTATGTCACATCTGGTGGGACAAGATTGACATCTATTAAAGGATTTTTTTGTACTATCCTTCAATACATCAACCTTTGGAGGTAAAAACTCAAGCATCAATGGCAACTCTGAATGAATCTAAGTTAGTATAGGAAGTCCAAGTGTCTCAAAAATATAAAATTGGTATGTATCATCAATCATATGATCAAAATTTTTCTTGTGTAACTTCATATCAGTCTTTTCATGTTGATGTTTTTCATGGTTTCTCCTCAAGTATCCCTCAAACAACTGTTTGTCAAGTTTACCAACAACCCACCTTTCTCTCTAATCAACCTTTTCGAACATATGTTGCTCCTTTTTCACTCTTACTCAGCTTTAAAAAATTTGTAATAGACCTTGAAAAGTGGATGATAAAGACTTATAGAGAAATATAACATGGTTTAGATTCTCTTATCTATTCCATTCAAGATGTGAAAGAGTTCTTGCAAGGCTTTTGGAAAGTATGGGTAAGTGTTGAGAATGAAGATTATTCAATCAATTAGAAATTATAGGTTAATAAGCTAATGCAATTAATGGAAAATAATCTCATTATAAGGGAATGTGAAATTCCAACTTACTAACTCATATATATCTCTTCCTATCCTAAGTCAACCTTCTTTGGCTCTAAATCTCCTCCAAGCTGCAATATAAGATCAAAAGAATCTCAATAAACCTCTTAATGAGTTTATTATCTTTAAAATTCCAAGTTGGAAGGATTGTATTACTTAAGGTAAATATATTTATACTTTAACTATATTCACCCTTTATCTATAGCTCAAGACCATTCCATATTGGAGGCCTTCTTGGATCATGAATCCTAATTTTGTCATGCCTATCCTAGAGAATTAATCTTATCCTATACCTATCCCTAATGAAGAGATAGGATGTTGTAAAAGTCAAACCAAAATATTTTTTGAGTTGAAAGGAGTTTCTTCATATTAAAGGTTAAGATCAAGAGGGATGAAGAGTGTTAGAGGTCAAGCCAAGAGAGCATACAAGCTTTTCAAGTCCTTCATCTACCATTCATGTTATGGCAATCCAAAAATCATCCAATCAACCTAATTATCATAGAATGCCAAGTTGGAAAGACACTATAGAAGGTTTCAAGAAAGCTAATCAAGTTTATTTCACTTGCATCCTCTCTTTTTATGAAGGAGAATCAAGTGCATTGAGGGAAGAAGATGGACAATCAAGTGTGAAGGAAAGTGTGCCAAAGCTAGGTGGTGTGGTGGAAATTATTGAAAATGAAGATCAACCAGTTTCAATTGAGCCTCAAGAAGGCTATGAAGGAAGTTTTTCTAGTGTGTATGATTGGTTATTTTTTATTGGCATTTATCTTTGTCAAGAAGGAGATAAAATTGTCTTCAAGGATGATGGTAAATATGTTCTTGATGGAGGGAAATATAATATGGCAATAAACTCTTGTCTAAATGAATCCATTGAAAAGATTAATGAAAAAGATGATAATGAAATATAGTAGTATTTGTACCATAGTTTCATGGAAGAATTAGAATTGTTAGGGAATTATGTGAACCCTCTAAAGAATGAAAATTAAATCCAAAATGAAGTTGCAACAGAAGTTGGCATCAATCTAGGAGACGATGAATTAGGTTTGGCACAACTTAGACATGATGAATTGAGCCTTGAATGGTCAAAAAAACTTCCTTTATTAATGGAGGAGGAATATCAATCTATTCTTGAAGAAGATAACTTTTAGCCTTGTCATGATTTTACTCAAGCATATGAGACATCTGATCAGCATGTTATTCCTTGAGATAATAATAAGGTAAGTATTGAACTTGACATGATTTCAGGTAATGAGCAAGAAGATGCCTTTTGCTAATAATTATAATTTTTTTAATCTAGTTTAGATGGTAAACCTATATCTGATGAGGAGAATGTTAATAATGTGGCTTTGACCAATGAACATGATCAATAAACACACAACAAAGCTCTTCAAGAGAACACCATGTTTGATGACCTTATTTAACCTCATGGACAAGTACAATAAGGTTTTGAAAATATGTGAAAATCATAATTAGACATGTTCAATGAGTTTGAGGAGCTTGGTGAACTATCACTACAAGAGGAAGTGGTTGATGAAGAGTTCAATTCTCTTAGCAAACTAACAAGATTGATCAATCGTCATAAAGAGGTTCAAGTTAATAGTGTGGCAATCTATGATGAATATGACACTCCAAAAGGTGAGAAAGAGATAGAGTTAAAATAACCAATAAAATCTAATGCATTTATTTTCATAGACTAAGATGACATGGAAAACACTCTATTTTAAAATGATACCTCTCTAAGTGAAGGCCTTCAATAAATCAAGAAGGTAGTAGCTGATAGTTATGAAGAAGCCATAGACCATCAGGATCAACCTATTCAAGAGGAAAGGATGGTATTGATTAAGCCAATCAGCCAAGCTTAAAATGAGTATGATTTTGTATTTGACTCACAGATTCAACTCATGGACATGAGAATGAAGCAAGAAGGTCTAATTGATGGTCATGGAGATCTTGAGAGCATGCCAATAATCAGGTTGGCAAGCAAAGAGCATGATTGATCAAATGTTATAGTCAAAGGAAAGATTATTACATAATATGTCTCATATCATAAGGATATTGATATAATAATATTTACATTTGATTTTAGAGGTTGAAGTTATAAATTTTAGTTGTACATAATAGGTTGCTTATGCCTTGCTTTCCATAAGTGCTCTATAAAACATGTGTGTGTGTGTGTGTGTGTGTGTGTGTGTGTGTGTGTGTGTGTGTGTGTGTGTTGTCTTGTCAAGTTTCCTTTACTTTGTGTTTTTTTCTTTTTTGTGTGTTTAGAGGTCAATTCAGTTGTCTTTTCTTGGTCAAGGTCCTTTTTTGGGTCTAATTTTGAGTGCAAGTGACTCCATGACCAATGGATGTACTAGGTAACTAGTCTAATATGCTTAACAAGCAATCATCCCAAGAGACTACCAAAGATGTTTGAAAATTTCTAGATATCATAGGTTAGGGTCATAAATTTATTCATTTTTAATCCATATTAGCAAATTTTAATGTAAAGTTAACAAAATTAAGGTAATGGCCTATTCTAGTCTTGAGATTGTCTAGTCACTTCATGTCATGTTTCAAGAGGTTCAAGTGATGATAGGGGTTAAGGTGCATTGTTAGGTCATAATTCATGTGTCAAAGTCATATAAAACTTCCTATAGTCTAATAAAGTGCCAATATGGGTTTCATGTTATGTTCAAGGTCAATAAATCATGTTTCAAACTCTTCTATAGGTATCTAACATGTATAAAAGTGTCAAAAATAAATTTATCCCCAAAAAGGGTGAATACCATGTAGAGAGATGATTTAAAATGACATATAGAGAATGATATGATGTAAATTTGGAAGGTATATGATGATAAGTTAGTTTCAAGTGATGATAACAATTATAATTGTATTTTAACACTTAAAAGATGATTTCCATCCATGTGTATAGATAAATAAGGCTTGTTTATAGGTGAAACACTTAATGAGTGTCTCTTAATATTCCATAGGTTAAATACATGATTTTTAGGAAGTTATAGGTCTCAAAAAGGAAAAAAACACTCTTTCTCCCCATCGCTCCCTTGGCAAGCTCATAGTGGCCAAATTCACATTCTTGGTTTCTACATCACAAAGAGGTTTGAGACCTAATATTTTTATGAGAGGAGGGGGTAATAATGGCCTTAATATTAATTACCATATTCATTATATTGGTGACCCATCCTTTATGAACAATTATTAAGACCATCAAGTGGTCGTAAACCTTGCATGAACCCTATAGGCTCACTTTTCTCCTTGTAATGGAATTTTAAATAAAGTTGGATGCATGAGATAAATTGAAAAGGATATTAAGGTTTTTTAAAACCATTACACATGATTCTTTAGGACCTATTTAGCATGTGTGACCCTCAATAAGAGTATAACCTCTATTCAAGGTGAATTATTAGTTATAGGAGAGATTGTAGACAAGTTTTATGCTAGATGGAGTGTGTATTTACATCAATAAGGATATTATAAATCTCAATAAATCTATATTTAATATTAATAAACTCCTTAGATCATTATAAAACATCAAATGAGTACAAATGGTGAATCATTAAAAGTGTAATCATACATTGAGAGAGGTTATTATAGGAGCTAAACAATGATAATAAATGAGTATATATAAAGTTGATAGTGTTATTTTACCCTATAAAAGATATCAAATCATATTTAAATTCATTTATGCTCTTCTAACATAACTGAGTTCCTCCATACTGGCCCCTCAAAGAAACATACAATGCTTTTATGCCAAGGTCTGTGTCATAACCCTGCCTACATCAAGGTGAACAGAAGGTAACAAATGTTGTATTAGAAATGTGGTTTGAGTATAAAAACCTCATGAAATAGGTCATAAAAAATTTTAGGGTTATATTCATTTCTAACATGGCCCAAGTGTAGGTTCAAGGAGCCTAAAAAGATAAAAGGCAAACCTATAGGTCTCCTTTTTGTATAAAAACAACAACTCTTGATTGAAAGATGAAGTCCAAAGGATAAGAGAGATGTGATAAATATGTAGAAACTTTGAATATGTGTTTGTGTGATATTTTAGGATAAAATATATCATTTATGACCTATTTTGAGCCCTAAAAACCAATAAGCCAAGGTAGACCTAAAGCAAGTATTCACATGCCTACTTAGCCAAAATGCAAGAGGTGATTGCTTATGTTTGAGGGTTAGAGGATAAATAGATTGGTATAGGTTAGGGAGAGAACATATAAGGTTTATATACTTATTATAGGATTTAAAAGGTCAAATACAATAAGGAAATCTCAAATTCCAATGTTTAACAATCAAGGAGACACACATAGGCCTATGTGTAAAATTATGAAGAAGGTTGGTTGGTTCAAGGCAAGTGAAACATAAAGGTTGTAAAAGTTCATGAGTGATTCAATAAGAATTTTCATGAGCTTTTATAATCTTAAAACAATGGGATAAAGGAAGGTTTTAGCCCATAAGGACCTAAAGAGAGATTGTTCAAGCCTACTCATGAAAATTAGATGATTTGTGCATATGTTGAGTTGGAGATGAGGATTTTGGGTTATGAATATACCTAGGAAGGTTTATAGATCCTATTATGGGATAAAATAGGATTAAAACTCATACAATTGAGAGAAAAAGGGATAACATAGGCTTTTAGGGTCAGATTCACAAATTAGCTTAGAAACCCTCAATAATTGAAAAAATAAGTTACAAGGATTATTAAGGGAGAATAATAATTAAGGATCATTAAAAACCATATAATAATTTCATATAGACCAAAAATAGGCATTTAAAAATAATATCAAAGTCTTATTCCATGCTTTGTTACATAATTCTCTCTTGAGTTCATTGACAAACCTATGTTACCCAAAAAGGATCTCTTCTCCACATGTGAACTCTCTTGAGCTAGTGAATGGGACCAATTAGAATTTGGGAATATTTAATAGGTCATCCTAATCATTTTATCTTGTATTATTTTTTTAATTGAAAACTTAGAGGATTTGAATAAATGCTAAGAGTGCAAGGTAGTCACAAATTGTCTAAGTAAGCCTGAGAGGCTCCTGAAGTTTGCTCACATATTACATGAAGAGATGTATGGTAACCTAAAATATTAGGTATAAGAGTCCATACTTATTCAATAATTATCCATATAATTTTTATGTTCATCTATGGCCTGAGCTCTATGAATAATCCTTAAGGATCTAAGGTGCTCATAGGCTGCCAAATAGACTTCTAGAAACATTATGGGATAAATGAACATTGAAGTTCATTATAATGGTAAATTATAGTATTTAAATAATTTATTGACATTAATAGGCCTCATGGACACCTAAATAAATATACTTTTGGAATTTGTGAGGGAAACATTGTACGAAATTAACCTAAAATGCATGGTTGTAGGCCTAATGGTGAATGTACAAGGTTGTGGCAAGATTCAAAATCAAGTACATAGGATTATAAAGTTTGGGTATAGGTCTAATATAACTCTACACACCTTAACATGTATTTTAAGGTGTAATATAAGCCATTTAAGTCACCAAGTTGGATCAAAATGGGGAAAACACACTATTTTCTAATAAGAAGCATATCTACAAGCCTATCGTATACAAAAGGAGATATCTCTTCCAACATATTGAGTTTTACCATGATGATATAGGAATTGATAAACCATTTTCAAGTATTATAACCTGAAAATTTCTTGAAAATTACTCTAATTGCCTCTTGAGTATGTATAAACACATAGGCTAGGGCTTTCACCATTTCATGGTTCACCCATCTGTATAGAGTCTCAAGTGCTAAAATTTGACATGGAGAATATTTAGGACATATATAAAGTGAATAAAGTGTTTATTTGCAGTATTTGATCCAAAACTCATTTTCTAGGCCTAGAGGCCTAATTGATGAATAATTAGAGAGAGAAAATAGTTAGACAAGTGTACTTTTACTTGGTGTATGGTCTTAAAATTTTGTACTAAGATTTAAGGTAGTATTAGGTACTCAAAAATATTCTTATTTTTCCAATATCATCTATGGATTTTCTTTACAAGGAGCTTTGTGTGTTTTTAGGGCTACAAGGAATTGAAGCCAAGTATATACTTTAAGTGCAAAATGAGATATTTATGAGTGTTTTTTTCATCTAAAGGGGTTGAAATAAGTTTTTAAAGATTGGGATAGCCATTCTATGGAGATAATTTTAAGTCATGAGGATGAAAGTAAGATTTGAGCCATTTGGGCAAGAAAGGCATAGTAAGACCAAGGGATTTTCAAGACACCTAAGAAGAGATGATTATCACTAAAATTTTAGTATGATGAATCTTAAAGGATATTCAAGGTGTCAAATAGGAGAAAAAATGGAGTTTAAAGTGAGTCCATGTCTAATAATTTCATTTGTCTTTCCTCATAAGCCAAGATGGGCAGTTTTGAATGGATGATGAATCATTGAAGTCTCCTACACCAACTCTCTAGAAGATCATGATTGCACAAATAAAAACATGTTGAAGGAATTGTTAGGAATTATATCTAACATATCCTTGATTTTAACTTGATTTATCATGCTTTAAAATTGTTAATTACTCTCCTTTACTCCCTTTCTCTCTCTCCTTTATTTATCTGTAAATATAGGCTTGTTTGGCTTTGTATGGATCCTTTTATTGAGTATGGAAAAACCCTACTCAAATGAACACTTTTACTATGCCTTGGAATAATGAATGAAGTTAATTATTACCTCCTCACATGCTTAACACTAGTGTACTTTTGTCGTTGTTGATGAATGCTAGTAGTAGTGATTATACTCTCTCTCATTTATCCTCTCCTACCTATTTGTAAATGGATTATCTTCTTATAGGTCACATGGTGAGTTTGATGTAGTTCTACATAGCTTGAAATCATACTTTTAGTCATTAGTGTCTTTTTTATACATCTTTACCAAACATTTCATGCAATGCATTGCCTATGACCTCTATGTTGAAACATTTATTCTTGAAGGTCCTTATTTTAAGAAGAG
>JARHVA010004546.1:1187500-1192500 GCA_037957365.1 Torreya grandis | reverse complement strand
CTTGCTTACCTATAGATCTTCCTAATCTTGCACTCTTGCAGACCTTCTAGATCTTACACTTGAGGATCTAATCCTTCTTAGTCCTTGATTACAATATAGCCCCATGGGTCTCTTAAATAGATCCCAAAAAAAACAATAATTAGAAACGTAGAATCAAAACTAAAATTAGTCTTTACATGCAAACTAACTGTTCATCTAAAATTAGACCAGTTCTGGAAACACACAGGTGACTGACGTCGGTTCCTATCTGACCAATGTCAGCCAACCATAACTGATGCTAGTTATTGTGTAGCTGAAGATGACCAATGTCAGTTGGCCTAACTGATGTCAGTTACTCTATAATCAAAAACCTCCACCATTTGCATACCTGTGAAGCTTTTAGCTCCACAACTTAATAATCTTCCACTTGGAGATAAAAAACTGCACCTGTACCTATACCTGTACATCCTCTAATTTGTTTTTGGCTTGTATCCCTCTTCAACTTCAATCTTGAAGACCAACAGAAGTTGAATGAAGATTGAACTTCTCCTTTATTCCCATCTTTGTTAACATATCAATAGGGTTCTTATCCGTATGGATATTTTTTAGCTTCAACTGTCCATCCTCCAATACCTATCTACTGAAGTGGTACCTAAGCTGTATATGTTTGGTTCTTGAATGAAAGGCTGAATTCTTTGCCAAATGAATTGCACTTTGACTATCACTGTACAATCTACAACTCTCTTGCTCCTTTCCCAACTCTTCCATGAACCGAGTCATCCAAATCATTTCCTTGCTAGCCTCTATGACTGCAATGTATTCTACCTCTGTAGTAGACAAGGCAACAACCTTCTACAACTTTAAAATCTAGCTAACCGTCATTCCACCAATAGTGAACACATATCCTGTGGTGTTTCTCCTGCCATCCAAGTCACCTACCATATCCGAATCTACATACCCATGTAGAGAAGTGTTTGACCCTGCATAGCATAAATACCTGCTACTGGTCCCTCTCAGATATCTGAGAATCCATTGAACTAATTTCTAGTGTTCCTTTCTTGGATTGGCCACAAACTTGCTGACAACTCCCACTACTTGGGTAATATCAGGTCTAGTACATACCATGTACCCAACCTCATCATGTGATTTAGGACACTATTAATAGCTCAGCTTAAACTATCCAACCATAGGTGTGCTTGCTGGTTTTGCATCTTGCATATCAAACCTCTCCACTATCTTATTCACATAATCCTCTTGAGACAAAATCAACCTATGATTTTCCCTATCTCTAAAAATACTCATGCCAAGGATTTTTGCTCCTAAATCCTTCCTGGCAAATCTCTGAGCTACTTTTACCTTTAGCTTAGCAATTCCCTATATGTGTGACTCTGCAACAAGCATATACACTACATACAGTAACAAGATAATGTAGCTAATATTATCCAACCTGGTAAAATAAACACAATGGTCACATTGACATTGACTAAATCCATGCTTTGTCATAAACCTGTGAAACCTGAAATACCACTGTCTTGGAGCTTGCTCAAGACCATATAACCTGGCCTTCTGTCTCACCTATCCATTCTCTCCTTCCTTTAACCTGTAAAACCATATATTTTTTAGTGTTTTGTTTCTAGCTGGCAACTCTACCAAATCCCACATTTGATTCTCTTCCAAGGAATCAATTTCCTCATTCATGCCATGCTCCCACTATTTCTTGGATTCTACCTACATTGCCTCTACAAAACTTCCTGGTTCATGACCATCAGTGAGCAACAAGTAGTAAAAACAAGGATAATAATGAATTTGAGGCTTACTTACCCTTTCAGTCCTCCTCATGGGCATTTGAGACTCCTTGACAACTTGCTGTTTGCCCAAATTTTATTCTAACAGTGACCGATCCTAGTCATCTCTCAGTCTACACCTGACCGATATCGGTTCCATGTGATCGACCTGACCGACTTCAGTTCTTACATGACTAATTTTAGATTACACCTGCCTGACATCATTGACTTTGGTCTCCACCAGACTGACATCGGTTCCTTCTTGATTGACATCGATTCTCACCTGATCGATGTTAGTATCTGTGTTTTCTTGTGAGTGATGATTTTTACCCGTGAGCTCATTTTAAATCATAACCTTGTCCAAATCAACATTGCCCTACTCAAAATTATTTAGCCTCTTGAGCTGATCTCTGTCCATCATCTTCTCCTTGAAAACCAAGGCTTTTCAGTTCTTAACATTTGACTTAAGAACATGCATTCCCTTCTCACTCATGTGACCAAGCCTACAGAGCCACATCTTTGCATCTACATTTGAAGTAGATAAAATAGAAGGAGAATCAGTAATACAAGTAGATAGATAAAGTGTACCTACTTTCTTACCTCTTGCTAAAATAAGTGCACCCTTGGAAACTTTCCAAGATTCTTCTGTGAGAGTTACTGTGCAACCCTCATCACCCAAATTTCTTATAGAAATCAAATTCCACTTCAGGACTGGGACATGCATGACATCTTTCAACACCCATGTGTTTCCATTCTACAATTTTAGCTACACTTCCCCTTTGCCAACCATTTGACAAGGCTCACCATCCCCTAAATAAAATTTTCCAAAGTCTCCATGGACATAATCATGAAAAAATTCTCTATTTGGGGTTGCATGGAAAGAGGCACCATAATCTAAAACCCAAGATTCTACTTTATCCAAGGAACATATAAGAGCATCTCATGCAATAATACCTACATCATTTTCTTCTTTATTTTCTTCATGCTGATCTTCTACCAACCAACAATCTTTCTTTACATACCCTTTCTTTCCATAATTCCAACAGGTTATACCTCCATTTCTGGATTTGGATCTCCTATCTATCTTTGACCTTGATTTCCCTTGCTTGCTCTTCTCTCTTTGCATTCCCCTACTTTCAACACTTAAAGCATTACCTAATGTTTCCCCTGTGATTTTCCTGTGAATTTATTCATTCAAGATTACACTAACAACATCATCAACTTTCAAGATATTTAAAGCAGATGCATTATTACTAACTACCATTACCAAACTATCCTAACTTTCAGGTAAAGAGCATAAGATTAAGAGAGTCTTAATTTCATCATCAAAAACTATTTTGACTGAATTTAACTGATTTACAATTCCATGGAAATCATTAAGATGACTAGATACAGATCCACCTTCTTGCATTTGCAAATTAAATAATTGCTTCATAAGAAATACCTTATTCAAAGCTGAGGTTTTTTCATATAAATTTTCCAAAGATTCTATTAACTCTACCATTGTCTTTGCCTGTGATAAGTTGGAAATCACAGATGATGCCAAGCTTAGCCTTATAGCTCTAAGAGCCTTTCTATCAAGAACATTCCATTCTTCATCTTGCATATTTGTGGGCTTACTTGAAACCCCACCCAATAGTAAGTATAGATCTTTCTGATACAGATAATCTTCTATCTGCATCCTCCATAATTGATAATTCTTGCCATTAAATTTATCCATTCTTAGTGTACTTTCTTCTACCATTGCTTTACTCCCACTCAATCAAAAACCCCTGAGAGTGAACCTGTAATCAACAAACACTAACTTGCTCCAAACCAGGCTCTGATACCACTTGTTAGGATCTACACACAAAGCTCTGATACCAACTATTAGGAACTTGGAGTATAATTGATTACTTTTGTATAAGCAACTAAACACAAAATTAACCTAGAAGTAATAAGTAACTAGAAATTAGAAACAACAAATAATATGAGATATAAGAAACAACCAATCTTGCATTAAACTCTTCTAGAATACAATGAATAAATCTCACTCTTCCCACACCTCTTGGGTGTACAGTATTTCTCTCTCAAGAGTTCTCTCTCTCTCAATCAATTACAACCAACTCAACACTGAGTTGTTCCCTCCAGTGACAATCAACCCAATGGTTGTTGTTGCCTACTCTCATCCACAGACCTTCTTGATCTTGCACCCTATAGATCTAATTGGTCTTGCTTACACCATGTGTTGTAGATATTCTTGATCTTGCTACCCCATAGATCTAACTAAGCTTGCACACACACCCCCACATATCTACTTGATCTTGCTACCTTGCAGATCAATTGACCTTACTTACCTATAGATCTTCCTGATCTTGCACTCTTGTAGACCTTCTAGATCTTACACTTGAGGATCTAATCCTTCTTAGTCCTTGATTACAATACAACCCCGTGGGTCTCTTAAATAGATCCCAAAACAAATAATAATTATAAATGCAGACTCAAGACTAAAATTAGTCTTTACATGAAAACTAACTGTCTGTCTAAAACTAGACCAGTTCTGGAAACACATAGGTGACTGACGTTAGTTCCTATCTGACTGATGCTGGCTGACCATAACCGATGCTGGTTACTGTGTAGCTGAAAATGACCGACATCGATTGGCCTGACCGATGTTGGTTACTCTGTAACTCAGCAACCTCCACCATTTGCATACCTGTGAAGCTTTTAGCTCCACAACTTAACATATATATATATATATATGTATATATATAAATATACATATACATATATACATATACATACATATATACATACACACACATATATACCCTTATCTTGTGTATAATGGGCACATATTCATATGTGTATATATACACATATACACACGTATGTGTATATATATGTACACATATAGGTACATACATACATATATAATGTGTGTGTGTAGAACTTGTCCTAATTACTAATTACTAATTATTGATTCTATTATAGGGAAATAGAAGGAATAGGGACCCTATAGATAGATATATAGATATGGGTGCCTACTATATATACTTTCCACTTTCAACCTATAAGTGTCAATATATATGTACCACTTTTACTTAGTTTAGTGTTAGTTCTATATAGATACAACCCAATCATTTTACTAGTATATATGACCTAGCCTATCTAGATAGATATGCAAGAACAACTAGTCATGTTCTTGAAAATGTACATTGATACCTAATGGATAGATTAGTTTTAAAAACACTGATA